>JASMMZ010000012.1:8387065-8751381 GCA_038502455.1 Anisogramma anomala | reverse complement strand
GTATGGTATGAAAAATGAAAAAAGGTACTAGTGAACTAAAGAGGTATAGTAACTATATAATAACAATTCTAGAGCAGATTAGAATGCCGTTACATCGTATAAAAAGTTCTAGCCATTAAATGATTTGACACCATATAAAAGGCGTTGGTATTAGTTTTTTTGCCGCTTTTCCTACAAATAGTTCCGTCAGCCCTCTCCCCTCAAAATATAAAACTTTCCTTTCCACAACCATCTTGTTATATTATTAATACCCTACTTCCTCTCTTAAAATAATCTTTGTACTAGGTAAAAGAAAATCGTTTTTCATTGTTAGTAACAACGATTAAAATGAATTTTCAACTTATAATTAAGGTGGATAGAACTATTAAAAAGATAGGTATAGTTGTGTTAAAGCCGCTTCGTCCCTACTAACGTGTATATAAGTCCCTACTGTAGGTTCAATTAATACATGTTCGGATGACATTTGTAAATAAATATGTGTTAAATATGTTTATCAAATAATTTATACACGAGGAAATTTTGTTGAAAACCTAGGGGTAAGTATAAAAATGTGTAACGATTGAAAAACCATTACCAAACAGCTAAATACAGGTGTTTAATATCGTTTGTATTCCGTTAGTCCAATTATTCGTAAATTTAACTATATATATACTCCGTGAAACTTAAACCTAAATATAAACGAAATAATTTGGAAGTTATTCAAATACTACATAAACGTTAACGTTTAAACCAAAAGTAAGTTATTTGTATGTAAACCGCTTTTTAAATGATAACAAGTAGCTAGATAACGTATAGACTTAGGTTGTTGCTACCAAGAAGACTATAAGGGTATGTAAGGCAATGTAGCGAAAGGTAAATACTCGTAAGGGTATAAATTCGGTCCCTATTCCTTCAATTCGCTCTGAAGACTTCCGACCATATAAATGTTCAATAAGGAGGGTAATAATTAGGTAAACGAAGAATATTAAAAGTAAACGTGAGTATCTTGGTTAAGAAGAGGATAAAAAGCCTAGTTGGAAACGACCAAGAAGTTGGTCGAGGTTTCTAAACATATTAATGGTAAGTTAAGCTCTATTTTGGGAAAGTTAGGCAAATTAATCGATGTAAGTAAAATAAAATTAGTTATTAACGGCTTGGATAAATATTCAGAGAACGATGAATTTAATAATATATTGAAATAATTTTATTAGTAACATAAATTTCATACGTATTCTATACCCGCAAAATAGTTGTTTTTACGCTGTTTAGCAACGTAAAATGTAACATTTTGGACCTATTTATGGGGTAAACGAGAGGGATTATTATTGTATTCAGTCAACTTATAACGTATTTCGAAAGAATTGAAAGCCTCTATATTTAAAAAACTTAAAAGTGGTTTCTTATTTAGGTGTATATAAACTACCTATTTAACTAATACTTATTGTTCTAAAGCGTTGCTAAAACGAAGGCGAATTATTTTTAGTTTATTCGGGATTCGTAAAATACTTTCGACTTAATTTTCGAGTTTCTTTTCGCTATTATTACCTATAATATCGATGGTTGGTAATTGAAAATCGCGGATTTGTTGGCTCAAAAGCGGGTTCGAAATAACTCTAATAAGTTGGTTTATATAAATCCGGGTATATATCTCTCCTAGAACGTTAAACTCAATGATATACGAATTTTGATAATACATATAATACTATATTTATTATAAAGCTAACATAAATTTTCGAAAACTGGTTCAATTTATAATTTTTGAACCTAAGTTGAACGTTATTACCGATCCGGAATCGTTTTAAAATAAAGCTGTTAGAATAGTACTATGTGTAGTACAGTAAATCAACTTTACTTACAGTAAAGTTGACTATACTGACTGCAAGTTGAGCATATTGTTTGTGTGGACTTACTGCATTGAGTGTAAGTCAAGTGCAGTACGCTTCACTTCACTCTAGGGCGCGGGCTATGCAATTAGCTATACAAATTACAGTATAAACTAGCTAGCGGTCTACCAAGCCTAGAACAATACATCCACCACTTGACAAATACAATACTACTGTTACTTCGACCACAATTTGAATCGATAACATTGTAACGATCTAAGGCCTTATCAACACTAATCATGGCTTATTAGGTTAAGCATAGATTGGCTAAGTAGAAGAAGAAGATACTTTCTGGTTACGCTTTACGTTAAACGACAGCTTGGGTAGAGGAAAGATCCTTGCAAAAGGTCTTTATTAGTACTGCGCTAGTCTACAACAGCATGAAAATAGAAAAGATTTTAGGTAATGCCAGTCTACAATAGCAGTCTAAAAGTAAGCGACGGTATCGCTACTAAAGATACCAAGAAATCTTTACAGATTCTTTTTAAATAAAAACGTTAAGATTAACTATTATAAATATTAAAGTTTAACATATTGGCAAACGGCTAAGTCCATACTACCACGGGTACTATTACTGAAAGAAAAAAAAATCGACTAAATCCCTACATTAAACAACCTTTAATAATAAACGACTTTCAACCTTACCTTTTACACTAAACCTTCGCTACTACTTTACTTTTTTCACCTTTTTTACGCCAATTCAATCGTTAAGTTCGCTTCTTTAAGCGAAAACACCAAGAATCGACTAGTCGTGCTAAGAAAGCTACGCTATACGATTCAAATCTAAGTCGCCTAGTTTCCACGTGAATTTCCCCAAAATACCAAGTTTTACGCCTAAAATCACCAAACCCCTCGCCCTACACGCCTTACACGTTCTATACAGGCTAAAATGTCAAGATATTTAACGCTAACACTTAATTTAAAGCCAATATTGACCCCGCTATAAGAGAAGCAATCAAGGCATTTGAAGCTGCTTTCGCCAAACATTATAACTACGACTTTTAGGGGGAAAACGTTAACGAATAATTAACTTAAAAACAACTTTTTAACTTCGTCGGCAACTTTATCGTTAAGTGAAGTGGCGGTGAAAAACTTGACCGCGGTAGCAGTACCTTTCGCAAGTATCGTAGATACTTCTATGATAGGACTATTAATATATGGAAGAAGATTTAAAAAGCTGTCAAGTCTAATCTAAAGGTAAAAATTAAACTGCGAAAGATTTATGTGTTATAGGAGAGCTTTATTAAGCTGGTAAAAACCCTGTTCGAACTGACTTAACTTAAGGAATACCTTTAAGACCCATAATATAAAGGGAAATAAAATTAAGAACCTTAATACCTTTACATACGATTTAAAGGACCTTCACCTTATCCCTAGCTAAATTAAACCTTTTTATGCGTTTAATATAAGGAATTTTCTGATTTCTTTAATAGTCTAACACCTTTATATAATAGTATGGAGTATACCCTTGATAGAAATAAAGCGTGCGAAGCAATAGCTGCTAATACGGCAAAAGGCATTAAAGTTAGCGCCCTTTACTATTTAATTAAATAGGATAGTTAAGCCTTTTAAAATCTTTAAGTAACTATTGTCACCTAGCATTTCGATCGATAAACCTTTTAAGTACCTCTTTATGAAAGGTTTGCCTATAAACAAAAGTTTATTATAGATTCTATTTTACGACTTTACCCCACGTGTTAGGCGACTAGTAATTACCCTTAATACTATTTTTCGGAGGATCTAAGGTTTAAAATTCCAGAAAAAACTAATAAATATTAGAATAATTATTTCGATTTACTCCCAAAACTTGTTAAAATGATTAATATTAATTACAAGATTTTGACGGATATCGTAAAAATTTAAACCGATATAGAAGAGTATGACGGGAAGTCTTACAACCTCTTTGATACGAATATAATACCCTTTTAAAATATTTATAGGTAAATAGAAGTTTCTTTTTTAGGTTTTCACTTATTATTTCCTAAAATTCTTACGAGGTACGCCAGAGACTACTTCTTGACCTTTTTGACCCAAGCCATTATATTTTGCGAGATTTATAACTGTATGAAAGGCTGCTTCAAATACGACGACCACCTTACGTAATATTATACAAATTGTGTCACTACAAGGTTGGTGAAAATAACAATTAAAAAGAAAGAAAAAGAAATAACGATAAATATACTTAACTATATAATTAATAAGTTGATATTGTGTTAAAAATCAATATTAAAAGTATACTCTAGCGAATCCACACTTCGTAAATAAGTAAGGGTAGTAATTACGGATGTTGGCGAGTTTAAATACGTCTTATAACACTCAAATGTCACCTATGAAAGCTTTTTTAACTAGTTTCGTTCTTCATTTACTACTGTAATAGCGTGTATACCAAACTCGCTTAATATATACCCTTAAGCTAACAACTTCTCTAACGTGGATAAAAAAGACCTTATGATAATTAAATATGTTGACTGTAAGTACGACTACATGTGCTCTTAATGTCCAAGATCTAGCCTATCGACTACAGACTAAATGTAACAACCACGTTAACACTAATAAGCTCGAGATTTAAATAAACCTGCTAACCGTAAGTACTATCGTCGTAATAGTGATAAGAGATGTTAGATTTAAGGTAAATCTAGCTATTATTTAATTCGGCACCCTTCCGCCAAGAAAAATAATAGAAAGATAAAGTATTATATTTAGTACCGTATCACTTTTAAATAGAACTACTTGAATTAAATCGTTAATTTCGAAGGTGACGAGTTTATAATGGCGATAATACCTCTAAATAAATTTAATAGCACCAAAATGCTACTTCTAACGCGGTCTAATAATTATCCAACTACGCTTTTTATATCATTTAAATGGTAAAACCCCGTACCTTTATGTTAATTAATATCTTAACCTATTATATACCTTTGATTTTCGTAATATTTTACGCAGATCATATATTTTATGGTATTGTATGAGATACAGAGGCAGTAAAATACTTAACAGGAGGCTATTCGCAGTACGTGGTATAACGAATGGAGAATATTATAGCTAGAGAAATTAATTATTAAGATGTTAGTAAAGCCAAGGTTAACTTCGGACGAGGCGAATAACTATCGTTACTAGGGATAACTATAGTTTAAAATATTATAAAAGCGATTACTTTTTATATCTTCAAGTCCCTTGCCGTTTTTTTCGTTTACTTGGAGGATATAATGACCTTTGGTATTAACATCGACGTTAATAAAAACGAGCTAGTTAAAAATAACTAAAGGTTTCCCCTCGCCTTTAAGTGAAAATACTTATAGTTTTATCTTTAAGGCCTTGAAACAGTAGTGCTAAACTTAACAAAACCGGAAATACGTTAACTATACCGGCACTTTAACCACTCAGCTATTAATAAACTATATAAAGTCTTCAAGTCCACACAGAATTAAAATGTGAAATGTTTTTCCCTGAAAGCTATTAAAATGCTTTGATATTACTACCAAATACATACTTGAACCCCTCGGAGATTTAAGTTAACACTGAAAGACGATAACAACTTTAATTGTAAGGTTTTTATTAATGTATTTTACTTGGATAACAAACCTGTTTTTTACGTCGTTGACTTTGTAACCTCTTTTTACGAAGTTAAGCTTTTAAAATCCCTTTCGGCAAAGAATATATAGGAAGCATTAAAGATACTATGAATTAATACGTACTTGAGCTTACTTAACGTTGTTTTCTACAATACTAGTATCAACTTTGTTGCCGCAGAGTTTTAAAAAGATACTAACATAATACTTATCTAGTATAAAAAGGTACTTGTAAAAACCTACTAGAGTATTAGGAAGGTTAAAAGAGCACACTTATTGCTTCGCCGAACGTATAATATCTTTACTTTAGAAATCAAAAGCTTTACAGAATCGGAAGCATGGCTTTAGATAGCGGTAAAGTATTTAAACGATATTGTGTGCTTTAATAGCCTAGTGATAACACTGTTTTTTAGAGTATACACACGCCTGAAAAGTGAATCTCCGCTATTGGAAAGTATTTAAAAGCGTTTTACAGCTTACGGTAAAGCTTGAAGAGAATTATCAAAGGAATCGGTACGCCGTCAATTTAATAATACCCTTAATACTAGAAACGTCCCTATAATAGTCGACGTACTTAATTCACTGTTATAAAGTAAATTCGTCGTGTAGCGGAATCCGGGAAAATATAATGTCCCGTATAAGATTTTAATTATCGCGAATGTAGAAGTGGTTATTGAAATTACTAACGGTTTTATATATTTTCTAACTACTTAGGTTAAGCCTTATATTAGAGTTATTAACGATAGAGACCCTTAAGTTGAACGACCGAGTTAATATAAACCTTCGTCCAACGTTATCGACAAACCGATAAAATATTACCGCAGTAGACGAATCCCGTAGAAAAGTAAAACTGAAAAGAAAAAAATATACACCAGGTATTCTCCATAATATTATTTAGGTAAAGTAGAAAAAAAAGAATAATGAATACTTAGTACTAAATCTTCGAATATAAGGGATTATTAAAACCTCCAGTAGATCTTTTAAAAAAGATTACAAGGTCAAAACTAACGGCTTGTTTATTCTAAGGATTATATAATTCGTATTAAAGCCCGATTTAAACTTTTAAAACGCAAACGTCATAATCTTTAAATCGAAGATTATTTACAAGGTTAAAGGTAAGACTACGGGGCGGCTATACTCAAATTTTCGTTTTATCTCTTAAGAGTATGGGAAAAAAAGTAAAAACTAGATAATTATGTAATTGTTAATAATTTATAAAATGAGTTAAACTTTGGTGATCGTATTATTAATAAGTTTGACATTTCAAACAGAAGGTATATTTACTCTTAATAACCGTAATATAACGTAAGTTTATACGTAATTAGCAATAGATTCACAGCGGATTATATTATTAGAGTTGTTATAGGAACTACGTGTCGTTTACTCTTTAGGGACGTTAATATGATATGTCAAGCCATTATATGAATTGGTTAAAATAGGCCTTTATTACTTCCTGACCTACCAATTACACTTTAAATTAAGGCTAACGATAAATTTTTTAATATACAACCTGTGTCTATTGGTAATGTAAGAAAAAGATTTCAGCATAGTAGGTAAATAAATGAACAATACCCTTTTCGTTGGAACGAATGGCTTTATGGCATTAGAATAACAAGCGATTAAAGACTACAAATTCTAGAATTGTATGACGGTTACGATATTAATAAAAAACGGTTAATTTTACTTTAATGTATTGCTAACTCATATGTTTGGTGTTAATACCAGCTTTAGCTTTCGTCAAACGAGCCGAGGCGCTATGCTAGTTATAATCAACAAGATTAACTTATATAAGACCTAACAGTTCTTGCAGAAACGTACCCGCAGTAGTTATATTACCATCTTATGTCAACCGAAAACCTTTTACGATCTCTTTATCGCGGTACAAGTATAGAATCCGACAGATAAAAAATTTGATTGGTTGGAAAAGAGGCTCGACTGGCAAATGCTAAACTCGAACCGCGGCATTAATATAGTCACAATCGACTTGTCAAGAGCTAAGTTAATAATCTCTACAAATAAGTTCTTTATAAATAATACCGGCCTATCTTTATAAATCGGATTTTTAATAATCTTCGTTAACAAAGATAGATGGGAAAACTAGTTTAGTATTATTGGTAGCATAATTTACTAGACTTTTGTTAAGTATAAGAGGATTATACAAAGCGTATAAGCCTTGGAGGTTTATAGTATAATAACAGGCATTAACGTAGACATGTCATTATGGAAAACCCTTAACTACATTACCAGGAAGCTAAAGATTTCTCTCATTCCGATAGTGATTTGTATAGATTCGAAAGCCTATTGAAATGACTTCTAAAGCTCGAAAATACAAATAAAAAAACGCTTGATAATCGACGTGATAGCACTTCATAAAGCTTATAACTGGAGGTAAATTAAGGAATTCTAATGGATCAAAGTTAAAGATAATCCTATTAATACTATGACGAAAGTAATGCCGAATAAGACTCTAAAAAGATTTATGAATAGTAATAAGATAACTATACGCATCAAGGGATACGTGAATAGGCCGCTTAGAAAACCTAAGTTACGTGTTAGCAACTAAGGATATACTAGCAAACTGAAACACTGCCACGAAATGAACGATGTGGACTTGTTTAATTAGCATGGCTAAACTAGAGGTTTATAAAAATCTGTAGCAGATAAGATTTTTATAGGAATTGATAAACTCGTACTTTAAAGCCGTGAAAAAATTAATGGCTAACGAGGTCAATTTACATGTAATTGGTTGTAATTCGGTATAGAAGTCAATTGGAATTAATAGGGGGTTGGCAAGTTAACGAGGTCGATATTTACTACTAACCGAAAAAGATTAGTTAACCATACTGGCGTATACGCACAAACTAAAAAGCTACCAGTGTTAAAATAGTACTATGTGAAATACAATAGGTAAATTTTACTTATAGTAAAGTTACCTATACTGACTTTAAGTTAAGCGTATTGTTTGTGTAGACTTACTGCATTGGGTGTAAAGTCAAGTACAGTACGCTGCACTTCACCCTAGGGTATGATCCAAGCAATTGGCTATACAAATTATAATACAGACCGGCTAGCGGTCTGCCAAGCCTAGAACAATACATCCACCATTTGACCAATACAATACTACTGTTACTTTGACTACGATTCGAATCGACAACGTTGCAACGATCTAAGGCCCTACCAATAAAAGCTCTATCTATTACCAGTTTCTTTTATATGTTATTACCAAACCTCGATTACAGTTTATACGAATTTTATATTATTACAAATACGTTAACGAAATTTTCAACCCTTATACAAGATTCCATAACCAAAATAAGTCAACGTCAAACGGATTGAATAGATTATATAAGGTCTTTATAATAGTTATAGTTAATTAAAACAGGTTAATACCAATATTGATTGTATCTCCATTATTTAAATCTAATTGATAATCGGATAATATATGGCTTCAATTAAATAAAGTATTAATAACGGAAAAAATGTTAATACGCTAATAAAAATTAATTAATACGTTCGGTAACTCTGTTGGTTTTAATGTGGAATACGGTATTTAAATGTTATTACATACTCATTGAGTCGTAAAAACGTTTTTAAAACCCATCGGTTCAATTTAAACGTCGATTATTAATGATTATATGAAAAAAACATAAAATCACTAATAACAACTTAAAAACCGCTTTAAATAAGCTTTTACATATATAGTATTGATGACCTTCAAGGTAACAACTTTATTGAAATAGTCTGTAATTGTAAAGGCACTGAGGCTGGAGCTGTCACTCAAGGTGATCGGATTCTGTCAATAAACCTTGATGAAAAATAAAGGAAAAAACCCCTATTAGGGAGCTTCTATGGAGCTGTGGAAGACGGTATAACCCAGTTACGGAACGTATGAGGGTATGCTTCCGTACAGCTTTCGAGAGGCTTTAAAGCGCTATAAAAACATAATAACTACTAGGACTGAATCCCTGGTACATAATAGGTAGGTATTAGCCTCTAACATTACCCTTCGACTTACCCTCCTCACCCCTTTATGTTAAAAGAAAAACTTTAAACGAGGTACTTTAGAAAGTTCAAAAATTCCACCAAATAAAACTACACTTGTATACTCTATGCTAAGGATCATGTCAAAAATTGTATCTAGAATACCTATTATGAAAAGTAGGTGCTTTAACTATTACATCATAACCGATAAATACAAAGGAAATCAGGGTAGTGCCTAAAAACAAATAATACTTTTTAAAAGCCCCTAAATGCCCCCCCTCTTTTTTTGTCTTCTTACGAGGCGGTGTGAAACGTGATAAAAAGTGTTGACGAGTCAAGGGAGGGGGTGGCAGCTGCGAAACAACCGCTTCGAAATAGCTTGAAATATGATAGTATCATGTGAAAGATTCCAGGCCATACAACGATTTGGCACCATAAGAAATGCGCTGCCAGCACCTTCTCCTATAAATAGTTTCGTAAGCTCCTCCTTTAAAAATCTAAACTTTCTTTCACACAACCATCCCTTAACAATACAACAAAACCCAGTTTTATACGCACATAATATTAGTCATCATCAAAAGAAATATCTCTCTTATCGGTTATCTTTTTTATATTGTTGTCGTTCTTCTCTTCTATAACAAACCCTTAGTTAACCTCAGAAGTGGATAAGGCTATCAGGGATGTAATTATTCCTTTTTGGGAGTTACTTAATCCTTAATAATGAGTGTATAGTTCTCAGCCTTGCAGGAAGGTAATGAGGGTCCGTAATTATATTCATTCGACCTGTAGCGTTGTTTGAAAGCGTCGACTTCCGCTGTATGAAAAAAGTTTGAAAGCGAATATTAACAGAAAAATTCAGGTCGTTTATACGTATTATATAAACCAATTAGGGGTACGTAATATTACGGGTAATAATAGCGTCTTAGCTACTTGAAGGGTCAATATTGGGAAAAAATTCGCGACTTTTCAGAATAAATTCGTCAAAAACAATCAATCGGAAAATATATATCCATGGGAGTAGTTCGGAAACGGCATACTTTGGGCGCAAAAGTTAAAATTCTCGGCCTAAAAAGCGTAAGTTGAAAAGACCTTTAGGAATATCTTAGTTCCTCAGTAACAATGCATCAGGTTGTATATAATTAGCCCCCTTATTATACAATAATTGAAAACTAAACTAAAAAAGACGTTTAAACTAACAAACTCATCTTTTAGAAAGCTTCTATATAATTATACAATATTTCATTTTCCTATAATTTGTAAAAACATCGTAAAAGAACGTTTTGTGCCACGAAGCTTCACATTCCATGCTTTTAAATAGTTTATAATTTTAAATAAATTCTCATTTTCAATTTTGTAATTACGTTTAGTGAGTTATAAACGACGAAAGTAATATATTAACAGATGAAGTTTACCTTGATTATCGTATTAAATTAAATAACCGTTTAAAGATTAACTAGAATAGTCGGATTTCAACAAGGTATCGTAGTCGAGATCCTATTAAGCTAATATAGATTTGGAAAAGAAGGTATGTTTAAGCCGTTTGAAAACAGTTTTCTCCTTACTCCCCCAACAAAAAATGATAAGTTTTCGAATGAATCAAATGAATGGTTTCACAATTATGAAATGATTATAAATAAAATAACAAAAAAAGTTGCCGAACCCGAGGAACTCTATACTCTTAAAACTAATATAAAAACCACATATTCCCAGATAACGCGCAACTTTTATAAGTTCATACGAACGTCGAAGTTAACTTTGATACAAAACTTTATTTATTTGGTTTTTTAAACACCAAATAGATACTTTAATATATTCAAGTTAAATTTCTCTAGGTTTAAAGCATTTAATATCTACTTAACCTTAATATTTTAATTGATAAAAGTACCATTATAGTGCATAAAAATATTATCAAGGTAAATAAAGTAGAAGATATTAATGAATAGAGGTAAAAACCTATGAATATACTGTGAAAAGATATCTAATATACTAAGAAAAGCTGGAAAAAGTAATAATTTATTAGAAAAATCCAAAACATATACAAAACGCGGTTTTTTAATCATTTTTATTTTTAATACGAAGCTTATGAAAAGCGGCACTAATATTTAATTTATAAACTACTTATCTTAGAATATATTCGTAAACGCTTTTTGAATAAATAGAGGAAAAGAGATATTTACTTTTATAATAACATTTAATCGAAGGTAATTAATACAAAAACATAAGTTAACTCCGAGTTTCTTAACGAAAATCACGTGGGCATCCGCTGAAAAACTGCTCACTCGAATATAACCCTCATTAAATAACTTAATTAACGTGTTCTGCAATATAAGAAGCTTCTTTCGTGATATACCGTATAATGCGCCCTACAAAACCTTTAAAGGCTAGCTTTAACTATCTTTTTTAAAAAAAGCAATTCGTAATCGTCTTTGAAACTATAACGAGGTATTTCGTCTCCGAAGACTTTATCGAACAAATGGACAAACTTTTTAAAGCCTTCGGGAAATTTATCGTCAATAAAAATGAGTAGATTAGGGTAAATACTTTATTAATATCCTTGAGAACAATGGCAACGAGTCGCGTAATAATTGTATGATTCCTACGGATCTTTTATAAAATAGCGTGAAATGTAACGGAATCGACCTTTTTAGGCGTCTTTAATATTAACGCGAACCCTCGTTTTCAAACGCAATGATTATCTACTCATTCAAGGAATAATATATACTCCGGAACGACGTAGTTTATTTATTAATATTTCATTTGGGGTTTACTCAAAATAACAACGCATTATAAGTCAGGAATAATAGAAGATAATATCTGATATCGATATTTATAAAGGTTACTATTCAAAAACTTTATTTTAAAAAAAAATCATAGGGCGGATCTGGGTACTTAGTATGCAGTTTTACCGTATTGTTAAATTAAAAAAGGGATACACAATAATTTAATACAATTAGTAAACTATTTATTCGTCACGTCATAACATTTATAACATATATAGATTATAGCATGAATAAAATGAATAAAGTTATACAGTAAATCTGTTATAAACATAAAATCATTTTAAAACTAGAGTGAAGTTGTCGGGTCGAATGAAAAGCTTATCAACTTTTATATGTAAATATATATAGGGGTTACAATTTTCTCTCCCGAAGCTTAATTGAATTTTCGGCTAAAATATGGTAAATTCGAACAATATCTCAACGTTAATACTGCTCGGGCGTTGTATTGTGTTGAAAGAATAGGAATAAATACGATGATCAATCGAGGTATATCATAAATATAACTCAAGGTTCTTATGAATGAAGAGTTCTAACTTATTAACCTAAGTAACGCGCTGTTTAGAAACAATTCGAAAAGTATTTATATTGATTATAATAACGTTTCCGTAACTATTACGAATAGTTAAGTCGTTACTATTATTGATATTATATAAAATTCCCCTAAAATAACGTTAATTTTATTATAAAGAATACACAGGTTACAAAATCGTTTATCGATAAGTTAGATGTAGGCAATCTACTTCGAAAATTTCATGGTACATAGAAGGAAAATAATGTATTAATTAATATATTGTTATTAAGTCCCTTCAAAATGGCAATTTTCGTGGCAGATTTCTAAGCTATATCGCCAGCTTTAGTAATTAAGGCTTTCTAACTGTTAAAAAACGTAAAACCGTTTATAAGTTCCTTGCTTTCTAATTATCAATAAAACAATAACGGTTTTGGCTGCGTTAAGATTGAAGTAATAAACTCTAAATATAATTATAAAGGTATTAGAGTTATTAATACCGCTGTTGCCATTGCAGATATAATAACTTTTTATATCAGTTTTTGCAAAACCTTTTAGTTATTAAAAATAGTGTGATAGTAATTTTGAAAATACAAATAAACTTTCGGTTTTACATAATTTATGTAATATTATGACCTTTTATTCTTGAAATAGTATCTCAACATGGGAAAACTTAACCGTATAATCAAAAGGTTGAGATTTAAATAGTTAACGCATATTAAAAAAGGCATCGATATCGTAGTCGAAATTAAAGGAATCCAAATAGTTACAGTTAAAAAACTAACGCTGTCCCCGATGGAAAATGAAGTAATAATCTCGTTGTTCGTAAATAATATAGTGAAACCCCATTAGGAAGGATATCAATTCGAAAACATAAATATATCGATAAATTTAAGTTGTGGAATAATATTTGTTGACTTATTTAATACGTTGATATTCCATTATTGCATTAACAGAGCGAATTTTCGAATAATTTAATTCCGTTTAACGAATTTTGAATATCAAGCGTCGGTAAAACATTCGTATTAAATTATAGAATAATCGTATGAAGTTGTTGAAACGTTTTCAAATTACTCTGTAACGCGTATATAAAAAACCTGCTTTTAAGTTTAAGAATATAAATTCTAAAAGTCGAGGAAAAAATAACATAACCTTAGGTTATAATGATTGATAAACAGCTAAAATACCATTGAAGAAAAAAATCGAAGTTTCTATATAAATGGATTAAAGCCAGAGATATCGTTGAAAATAGTCCAATTTTATCTACAGACCTTGATTTTTTTTTTTAAAAAAAAGAAACCCCTTGTTAGGAATGTTACGGGGCTATAGAAAATAGTATAATTTAGTTATATAACGTGTGAAGGCATGCTCTCATACAGCTTTCGAGTGGCTTTAGAGCGCTATAAGAGCGTAATAACTACCAAGACTAGATCCCTGTTTAATACTGTCTAGGTACTAGCTTGTGACAGTAATAACTATAAGGTACCATAAGTCTCCGGTACGTTTCCAGGGGAAATCGATGATAAAGTCGACGAAAAGTTCGTTTTGAAGCCGTTTAGAAACTGATAAGAGTTTGAAAAACTCTTTTCAATAATGTTGCCAGTATATCATACATCGATAAACATCGTAATTTCGGTAAAATAGTTGAACCATGCGGTTTAACCTAAGCTAAAAGTACGTTTTGAAAAGTATAGCAATGGTAACTTCGCGACCAGAGTAGCTAGTCAAAGGTGAATCATGGGTAACTTGTACTCACACGATGACAAGCGGATTATAAACGGGTACCTAAATATGGTTATAAAACTGAAAAATGACGTTATCGTTTGCTTAATATTTCGAAATAAAAACCTTAAGTATTTAATCGTTATTAATATGAATATGGGCAGAAAAACTCTGATTACCTATGTGTATCGCATGAAGTAAAGGGATGTAAATATCTTTCAAGGAAATAACGGCTTCCCAATTATTTTAAAGATCAATATTAGTAAAAAGTTTGTACTCCTTCGGAATCAATTCGTTAACAACGGTTAGCCAGAAGATATATAAGCGCTAAACCTATTCGGGAATAGCGTATTCTGGAAGTAAAAGCTGTAGTTCCCGATTTAAAAAGCGTAAAACGAGTTAAACTTTAAGAATTTAAGAATTTTATCAGGACAATATATTAAGTTATATGTGATAGTTCTTTTATTGAAAACGAATTCAAAACGAAATTAGGAAAGATATTTATATTAAAGAACTTGTTATTTTTAACGTCCTTATATAATTATAAAGTACTCTAAATTTTCTTAATTCGTAAAAAATTCAACTTGTAGGCTGTTCCTCAACGCTTCGCATTCTATATTTTTAAATAACCTATAATCCTAAACAATTCCATATCGTGAATTTTGTGATTACATTTTACGAGTAATAATCGACGGAAATAATACTTTGTTGGACGTATGTTAATGTAATGGTCACATTAAAGTAAACAACTTCCTAAGATCCAACCAAAATAGTCGGCTTTCATAAAGGTGCGATCGATATCCTACTAAGCGAAAATTGGTTTCAAAAAGAAGTATAATTTAAGCTGTTAGAAAATGCTTTCCTCTTTTAGTTTCGTTCTAACAGTAACTTTACTAGCTAAAACTAAAGGAAACTTCACCATTGTTGGCCGCAATATAACAAAAGCGTATATACAACTAGCAACCAATATATAACGGATTGTATTACTAGAATTATCATAGAAATTATGTACTAAGCACCCCCTAAAGACGGTAATACAATATATCAATATTTTACGCAAATTAGGTCAAAGAGGCATTTATTAGTTTGTAACCTATTGATTGAATTTCAGGTTAAGATTGTGTATTAAATCTTTAACCTATGACCCATATTTACTATTAAAGTAAAAGAAAGACGTAGGCTTGGTAGATATATAAATTAATGATATCCCTTCAATTGAAACTACTAGTTTTATAACATCTAAACAATAGGCGCTTGGGGACTTCAAATTCTGCAGTTGCAAGCTAGTAATAACTTTAGTGAAAGATAATTAATTTATCTTTAACACACCGTTAATCTGAATATTTAGTACTGATACTTGCCTTAGTTTACGCTAAAAGAGCTAGGGCGTTAACATGGCCACAATTGACAAACCTAACGTGGCTAGGGCTTCATAGTACTAGAAATAACACGCTTTAGCCGCTACATTGCCAGTCTATACCAACCGAAGACCTTCTAAAACTTATCGATTACAATACAAATATAGAACCCAACAAACAATGATTTTAATCGGCTAAATAAAAGGCTAAAGTAACTAATGTGAAATTTATATTGAGGGATTGATATGGTTATAATTAACCTATTCAAAGCAAATCCAATGATATTAACGAACAGCCCCTTTACAAACAATACAAACCTATCGTTATTGATCAGGTTTTTAATGAACCTCGCCAATCAAAACAAATAAGAGAACCGGTTAAATAATGTTGAAAGCTTAATTAATTAAACTCCTATCAAATACAAAGGAATTACATGAAGTGTGCTGGCTTCAAAGGTTTATGGTATAATAGCCGGCTTCGATATAGGCATGGTATTATGGAAAACATTTAATATAGTTACTAAGAAGTTGACGATTCCTTTTATTCTAGTGGTAGTTTGTATCGATTCGAAAAGCTTATTTAAATGCTTCTCGAAATTCAAAAACACTAGCGAAAAACGCCTGATAATCTATATAATTGTACTTCGTAAAACCTATGAAGGTAAAGAGATCGAGAAATTCTCATAGATTAACGGCGAAAATGATTACACTAATATTATAATGAATACTTTACTGAATGAGTCCCTGAAAAGATTTGTGAATAGAAATAGCCTGATCATACGCATCAAGATATACGTTAAAAGGCTACCTAATAAGTTTAAATCATATAGTAGCGAATGGAAATACACTAGCAAACTAAAGAACTGCCAAGGAATTAAGGCCGGTAACTTATTTGATTAGCACTACTAAATTGGAAGTCTGCATTAGTCTGTAGCAAATGACTCATTTATGGGAAGTAACAAATACGGAACTCGTACCTGTAGGGTAAATAGAGGTATTTAGGGTTAATTTGGCTATAAAATTAGTAGGGGTTTGGTCGATAAACAAGGGCGTAATTTGTTGGTAACTGGAAAAGATTGATTAATTATACTAGTGTACGCGCACAAAAAAAACAAGCTGTCAGTATTGAAATAGTTATAATTACAGTATAGTAAGTTAACTTTACTGTAAGTAAATTTAACTATACTAACTGCGAGTTAAGTATATTATTTTGAGGGTTTCATATATTAGCTGCAAGTCTAGTATAACATACGCCAACTCTATAATGTGATACGAGCTAAGGAATTGTATATACAAATTGGTGTATAGAGCAGCTAGCGGTCTGCCAAGCCGAAAACAATATATCTACTACTTAACTACTGTAATACTACTGTTACTTCGACCAATAGAATCGACAATATTACAACGCTTCAAGCCCTAACAATAGTTGATTGATTTTACCCGAGTTCTAAAAGAAAGTTTTTGTTAATAAGAAATTAAACGTTGCAACGTTTTCGATTTCAATCGTTTGAAATAACAGTAGTATCGCTTGGTAAAGGTGTAAATGTATTGATGTAAGTTGGGCAGACTGCTAGACAGTCTTTACGCTAATTTATATAGTTAATTGCTTGGCTCATACCCCACATTGAATTGTGAACTCTACTGCAATTGAATTGCATTCAATACACTCAACTTGGATGTGCTGCAATTGACTGAACTGAATTGAATTTAAATGCAATTCTAAAAGATTTTTCATTTGTTGAGAATGTGTTTATATCGAGTTTAAAGACTCCACACGATGTTTTGAAATATATCTAAACTTGTTGGAATAGCAGTTAAATGCAATACAGCTAAGTCAACTTTACTGGCAGTAAAGTTGATTGTACTGACTGCAAATTAGCTGCGGTTTGTAAGACTATACTACAAGTGCAGTGCAGTAAGTGCTCACTTCAAAGTGAAGTATAGGCCAAAGTGTTTGGCCATACAAATTAGTGTGCAGACCGGCTAGTGGTCTACCAAACTTAGAACCAACATATCTCAATCAATAATATCAATACAGAACCAGTTACTTCGACTACAGTGATTCGAATAGATTTATTGTAACGATAAAGGCGTAGCAACACTGATTAATGTGTATTAGGTTAAATAAAGATTGGTTAAATAGAAGAAAAAGCGATTTTTCTACGATTAAACTTTGTTTTGATAAGGTAAAGGAAAGGTTTTTGCGAAGGCTCTTTATACGTTATACTAGTTTTCGCGACAGAAAGTAGAAAAAGCTTTTGGATTGTATTAGTTTTCGCAGCGATTTAGAAGTAAGCGAGAGTATAGTTATTAAAAACACGAAGAAATCTTTTTTCATCCTTTTTAAAAGCGTTAAAATTAACGAACTAAAAGATTTAAAAATTGAAACACTAGTAAGTTAACAAAACAATCAAGTTATTGTTATTCCGGTTATTATTATAGGTATTATTATGATAAATTGTAAAAACGATTAATTTTTACAGCTTTTAACGACATACCCATAATTTACTACTTCAAATTATTTTCTTTCCTTATATATCTTGAAATATTTATCAAGATAGTTTTAAAATAAGCTGGAATTGATATCATTAACCACTTGAACCGAAAAAAGGTAATTGAAATCCTCAACGCCTTTTTAAAAAGTACTATAACGAAAACCTTTGATTTATAGACGTTATCGAAAACTTAGACATTAAATACCTTACCAATATAATTAGGCGTTATATCCTCAAAATAAATATTATGAAAAACGTTTAAGGACATCTAATATTCGATAACTTTCAAAATAGTTTAAAATCTGAACTATAAACATATGGATAAAGGCAGACAAATAGGCAAAGATAAAGTCGAATGTTAAACTATATAACTACGACATTAATTTTCCCGCCAAAAAAGGGAAAAAGGTAGTTTAATATACATCCTTAATAAATGAATCATAAATAATAACCATTAGTGGACTAAAGTTAAGGGTAAATATATTACTAACGATGGTATCTTTTAACGCTTTTATATATATTCGTAGGGACTTGTTTCATTTTCAATGAGTTTTAAATCTTTCGATGTGAGATTAACAATATAATACCATTAATGGTAAAAAAAATGAAATTACGAGTTAAAACACTTTAAATTTACTAATTAATTAATTAGAAACTTTAATATACACCTTAATATTAAGATTATCACTACTAAGCTCCCCATAGTAAACAACCTCTAATACCTTTCTCCTAAACCTTGAAATATATTTAATTTTGATAATAAAATTGAAGGTGAATTTGCTTTATATATCAACCTACTATAAGTATAACTATTCATTTTCTTCCTTCAAACTTTACTAGTAATAACTATTCTATCTATTAGTACTAATGACTTTAATAAACTTTTGAATATTAATTTTTATATTTGAAGGGGGTCTACGAATAATATATTTTTTCTTAACCACGACGTATTTTCATAATAAATACGGATTACACTATAATTACTGCAGTTTTTAAAATCTAGAGGAAAAAGAGAAGTATAACGATAAGCCATATAACCCTTTAGACGTTATATCACTCCCTTTTTTTAATATTTTCCGCTAAATAATGGTTAAATTGTCAGGTTTTTACTCGCTATTTTCCAATATCTTTACCGGTTCAGCCGAAAATTACTACCTGCGATACCTGATGAATTACTCCCTTTTTCACGAAATTTACGATAACTTTGAGGGTTATTTAGAATATAATATTAATTTTACCTACTATTATACCGATTAAATCATTTTTAAGTGGTTATATATGATGAATTACGAATAAAAGTCAGAAAATAATATAATTTTTTTAATCAAATACTCGATAGGTCAATACTTTTCTGATAAGTAATAGGAAATCTAATAGCCACCAAAGGCACTTTATGCTAATAAGTTTGATAAGGCGTTATGAGTAATAAAAACTTCGAATACAGTCTTTAATACCTAAATGCCACTTACAATGGGTTTTTTAATCAATCATTTTCCTTATTAACAACCGTAATACCTCGAGTTTTCAACTCGATTGATACATACCTTGAAACTCCAGAATTGAACAACGAATAAAAGACTCTTTTCAATTATATTATATTGATTAAAGGTATACAATGCCCGGATAATGCGGTTAATAAAAAGCTTGGACCCCTATTCACGAAGAAAAGTATTTCTTTTCTTTAAGGTTTTTTTGTAGGTGAAACAGATTTACATTAAAAATTGAAATATACTAGATTTACCATAAATAGTGTTGGGAATTCACACGTTATATTACCGCCAAATATAAAGAAAAGTAGGTACTATATTATATATAGTTTATTTTTCTTTTTAATTGAAATTGGGTTGAATAAGTTATAAAATTTAAAAGCAATAAAATTAAGGAGTAGGAAAATAATCTAAAGACTATCGGTTAATACTAAAATATGAATATTGATACTAATCCGGAAATAATGTAATAATTCGCTGACTATGCCTTCTTATACCGTTTAATAGGTAAAAACTCTTATCATTGATATAATGATAAAAACCTTGGACTTATATACATTTTTAACATTTAAAATCGTTATACTAAACATGTTTTTTAAGGGATTATGTAGGATATGGGAGAGATACAGTACTTAATAGGGGGGTTTCTGTAATATATTGCGTTACAAAGGAATACTAATATTATTACAAAATTTGACTACACGAAGAATAGTAAAACTAAGATTAGATTTAGCCTTGGGAAAAGTTATCTTTATTAGAATTGATTACGGTTAATATTATTATTAACTTTATTGTTTTCTATATTTTATAATCCTCTACTATTAGACTCTTCAAATTTCGATATATAAGTTACCTCAGTGTTAAATTTAACATTTAAATTAACAACTCAATATCAATGAAAGTCGGATGAAGGTTTTTTTTCAGCTTTAAATAAGGGTACTTTTGGGTTTATTATCAAATAACAAAGGTAATGATACTAAATTTTACTGCATTCAAATCTCTCTAACTATATTGTAAATTTTTTCATTTGGCAATAAATAGGCTTTATAAGGTTTTCCAGGTAATTCATTACGAAAATGGGAATTTATTAACATCAAAGGCAGTTAAATAGCTTCATTACTACTATAAAACATATGACCAAACCCCTTTTAGGTTTAAATTTAAGTTAAAAAATTAAGAGTTTCATTCCAAATTTTTTGTAAAAGTATTTCATTCAAACGGTAAGCTTGTTAGTAGGCCTTAGATCGTTTCAACGTTGTCGATTCGAATCGTGGTCGAAGTAACAGTAGTATTGCATTGATCAAATGGTAGATGTATTGTTCTAGGTTTGGCAGACCGCTAGCCGATCTGAACTGTAATTTGTATGTCCAATTGCTTGGGCCGTACCCTAGATTGAAGTGCAGCGTACTGCACTCGACTTACATCTAATGCGGTAAGTCCGCACAAAGAAATACACTTGCAGTACGGTCAACTTTACTGTAAATAAAGTTAACCTACTGCACTGCATGTAATACTATTCCAACAAAGCTAATATTATACGTTATAAACTTCGTTACTACTTTTTACAGCGTCAAGTTCTTTGAAACTATTTCTTAAGAGAAAATGTAAAAGGCATTATGCGCTTTGAAAATTAATAAGTACCTTAACTTACTAAAAATATTAATTTACGACGTTGATATTGATATTATTGCAATGGAATTCTTAGTTAACGTTATGTAGATAGGGATTTAATGGAAATGAGGTTTCGTTAAAGTTTATTAAGATATTAGTAAAGTTGAGAAAACATATACCCTTTGACTAAAAGCTTATAATATCAATAAATAGAAAATGGAAAGTTTTTCAAACTAAGAAGTATGGGTTTAAATAATAGTAAAAGACTTTAATGATATTGTTAGCTATAATGAATTTATACTAACTCTACTTGTATTTTCAGCCTACCTACCTATAATAACTAAGTCGACACCTTGATTAATTACTTAAAAATACATTACGATATATAATAAAGCCCTAAAGAAATTAAAAAGGGAATTATCATATTGTTTTATTAACGATAATTTTAATATTAAAAACAAATCATTCAAAATAAACCTGTTCTCTCTCTACTTCTAGAATAAAGTTCTTATGTAAGGCGTACCAGATAAATAAGAAAGGCCGTTTAAGATTTTTAATATTACCAATTTAAACCTGGTACTTAAAATTATTAACGGTTTTGTAAATTTCTGAGTATATAAGTTAAGGTGTACTGAAGGCCTATTAAGCCTCTTAAATCTAATAAAATCCTAGATGTCGATAACCTTCGAACCAAACGGATTAATCAATATAAATCTTTCGAACCGATTGCTAACAAGTCAATGAAACGTCGATGACGTTGAAAACAACTTAAAAAGAATACATACTAAAAAATGGGATTGCCATGGCGATTATAAGCCTGATAAGGTATATAAAACGGCATAGGTATTGTAAAAGAAAAAGTTTCACGGAAAACTTACCTTCAAATTACATATTAAAAGAATTATTAATATACCCATTAAACTATTTTAAAAAGGCAACTAAATGGATATCAACGGCTCTTTTATACAAGACATTATATGATTTATACCATTAAAGTATTTTACAAGGTAAAACGTTATTATCTTTAAGACGAGGATTGTTTATGAGGTTAAATCTTAAATCAAGTATAGGCGATACGAAAAGTTACAGTTGATCGTTGAAAAATAGGGTAATAAAGATAAAAACTAAATATTTACTTAATTCCCTATAATTTCAAGATTTAGCTAACGTTTAATCATCGTAATTGTTACCAGTTTAACTGCTGGCGGAAGGTATCAATTAACATTTAATAGCCAGGATATCACGTAAACGTATATATAGTTTGTCACCGATTTATAACGAATTATATTGTTAAAACTTTCTAAATAATAAGGGATAAGTCTCTGACTGATACTATAATACCTTATATTAAACTTTTATATCAACAAGCCGAGGTGTATGTATACTGGTTCCTGATATATTAGGCGTACTTTAAAAATAGATTAGGTATCAACACTTTAACTTTCAATTTGTAGCTATCAATTACAAAAGGAAAAAACTTTGGTATTGTAGGTATATAAATTAACGATACCCTTTTCATCAGAGATAATAGATTTGTAGCGGCGAAATAGAATAATATCGAAAAATTAGGCCTTGATAAATGTAAGCCAATCGAAATATTAGTGAAGGGTATATAAATTAATATTAATAAATCATTAATTCGTATTTATAAAATTGAGGATAAAAACCGCACTTATATGAACGTACGTTAAAAAAAAATACAAATCTGACGATTATCGATAAGGCTGACGAGTCAAAATTATAAAGATATCTGGAATGAAGGGCTAGTACGACTTATATCGCTACGTTATACTACCTGAAAGCATTATACGACCTTTTTCTTGCGGTGGAAATACAAAATCTATAAGACGAGGACTTTAACAGATTAAATGAATAGATTAAGAAGAATATGGATTACGTAGAAATATATTTCTAAATTTAATGAAGGAGAATTTTATAATCTTCATTAACGAGTTATTTACCAATGATACTAACCTTATATTGTAAATCGGTTTCTTTGTAATATTAGTTAATAAGAATACGTTTAAATGAAAATTCATAATTATCAGAAACTCTATCTTTTAAATATCTTTTCAATATAAGTGTAGAACCTGAAACGTATTAGCTTTAAAAGTTTATAATATGATAATAAACTTTAATATCGGTATGGTAACTAACGGTATATTAAGGATTATTACTAAATAACTTGGACTATCTCCGATTCCTATAATGGTGTATACTGATTTCTGAAGCTTATTCAAATACATATTAAAATTGAGCACAACTAATAAAAACTTACCTAATAATAAACATAATAGCCTTGAAAAGGTATACGAAGTCCGGAAAATTGATAAGTTCTGGTGAATTAACGGTTAAAATAACTCAGTTAACGTTATAACTAAAACCACGTCTAATAGTGCCTTAGAAAGGTTTATAAATGGCAATACATTAACTATACGAATCAAGTGTTACGTAAACTGCTTGGTACGTAAAGTAAAAGAATAAGGTATCCCAAATAAACTGAAAGACTATTAATATAGTAAAGTTAATAGCAAAGGTAACAATAGCAGTAGTTTGAACTACTAGTAAAACGTAAGTAATTAGTAGTATACCTGATTTATATAAGTTTGTGGCGAAAAATCCGCACACGGGAATTAAAGAAAGAAGGACTCGGAAGGATGGAGTAAAAAGGCTATGAAGAGCCGTAATTAGGGTTAATCCCAATATAAAATAATCGGAATTAATAGATATTATATTTGTTATTGGGTTACGGATTAAAGAGTAGTTTCATAGATTGCCAGCAATTGATGAAAAGCCACGTTAGCGTGCCGTAATGATCACACTAAATACCCATGAGTAAATAGAAGGTGTCAGGGGGTTTATGTTAGCTGTAAGCTAGCAGAGGTAACAAAAGTACAATATCAAGAAGATGTTTGTTCGTGCTGTAGAATGATTACTAGCCGTTAGGCTATTCAGGTGTGTAGACTGAATACTTATATTGACAACTGAAGAGCTATGAAGGAAATGCTATCTATGGTGCTGATCGTGTCCTTATATCCCATTGCCTTCATACTATCTTCAGTACTGGATCGTTTGGATCACCGCACTGATCCCACTGATCTAGTGCTGCCTTACCTTGGATCGGTGGCTGATCCTTACTGATCCCATGTAGCCTCACCTTGCTTACATAAGAGATGTTCCCCGCCTGATGTGTTGGACTACAGGCTCTCCGTGGCTCAGCTGCATGCTGGCCTGTTTCATGACCCAACCGTTGTCTAGGTTATAACACGTGCAGGCACAAAACCAAAAGCCGCCAGTGTTGGAATAACAGTCATATGCAGTATAGCCAAGTCAACTTTACTAGCAGTAAAGTTAATTGTACTGACTGCAAATTAGCTGCAGTTTGTAAAACTGTACTGTAAGTGTAGTGTAGTAGGTTCCCATTTCAAAGTGAGTCATAAGCCAAAGCATTTGGCCATACAAATTAGTGTGCAGACCGGCTAGCGGTCTGCCAAAATTAGAACCAACACATCTCAATCAATAATATCAACGCAACACTAGTTAACTTGACCACAGTATTTCGAATCGACTACATTCCAACGATAAAGACCTACCAACAAAACCAAAAGTTAAATGGTTGACTTGAAGATAAACTTATTCTATAAGCCAAAACCCATTCTGGTTTTAATCCTAACCTGCTTAATAATAACATCGTAGAAAGATATATAATTTTTTTGAGTGATTTTTATACTAAGTCAATCGATGAAACAGTCAAATATAACCTCTGGTTTTAATAAGAATATACTAAGGTATCGGTGCTATTAAAAGCAATGAATAACCAATTTATTAGAGTTTGAAATATTTAGAAGTGGTTAAAATAGCATTATAAAAGAAGGTTATTTATAATTGATAATCGAGTGATTTTGTTTTAATATCAAGTTTTTTTATAATTGATTTTTTGTAATTGTAAAAAAGAGGTTTCAAGACTTTTTGAGTTGTCACAGAGTTTTTAGTAGGGATAGAAAACATCTATAAATTAATTATGACAAGCAAAAAAATGTGGCCTCAATTTTATAAAATTCTTCAAATTTAACGTAAAGTAAAAAAAGTATTTGAAATAAAGAGATCTTGTGAATCGTAGTAGATAACCATGTTTCAAATAAGGTTTTAAATAGAAAAAAAAAGTTTAAGTTACGTGGAAACTCTGTAGAACAGACGTTAATAAGCTACCAAAAATGTGCAGCGGATTTTCCGGGCTTTTTTGAAAAAGAAAATGTCGATTGAGTGAAGAAGGTTTATTAAAATATGATGCCTTTGTATTTGTCTTCACAACGAAATATATAATTAGATAATCAAATTATACTTTAATATAATAGTTTCAATATTAATAGCATATTCAATAATGATAGATAAAGCCATTTATTTATACAATATTAAGGATTCCAATGTTCAATTGAAAGGTTTCAAAAAGAGAACTTTATCTTCACTTAACATCTAACAATATTTTGGAGAATATTCTCTTTGTAAAATGATTTTTAAGCTGATACTGTATTAGTAGAAAGATATTCAGAAGTTAATATGTTATCACCTATACTATAATATATTCAAAGTTAATAAAATAAATCGGGTATTAAATAGAGAATGGATGCGGATGATACTAAGTCAATTATCCGAGTTTCATTTTGAAAAACTGTTATTCAAGAAGGTTGTAATTTTTTTAGGCAGCTGGATCAGCGATTTCAAAACCTGTGTTATTAAATATTTTGGTGAGGATGTTTTTCATGCTAGAAGACCAGTATTGAAAGTATTGGATCATCCCTTATGTTATTGGAGTAATTACATTTGTATAGAATAAACATTGTGTTAATATGTATATTCAAACCAATGAGATTTTATTAATTTTACTGTAAGACTAGTCATACGATTAGTTATCAATATTTTCTTCGAATATATCTAAATAAAACTTGTATTGAAGTCGAGGAACATCTACTAGAATTTTAATAAGAAACGAAGTTTATGCCTTTTATATGGATATTTACAAGAGGATTTTAGTTTATCAACAAGATTTTTAAATCGAAAGTGTTTGCAAAAGAACAACATATTATATATCAAGCTTTAATCATTCATGTATTAAATTGATTATCGCGTCATGAGGAATAATTTCCATTTGAAATATCATATCCTCTTATATATTCACAGGTTTTTTGACGAATCATCTGGAATATAAAACTCATAAAACATTCAGTACCTCAAATTTCACAGTTTATACAAAATATATAAAAGGCTCACAAAACTATACTAATTAAGAAATCCAGTAAATAATGTTTGAGTTTATTCAAGTAGATATGCAATACTATATTGAAACTATGACTTTAAACTCTATGATAAAAACCTAAGCCGTTGTTATATAGTATAGAAAATAAGAAATAACTCGCTAATAGTGATTTTTATTTTTACGACTAATATCATTATATTACTCATTTTAATAACAAAGAAAGAGAAATAGTAAACAATTGAAAACAAAAAAATAGCTTCGAAACCATATATTTATTAAATAAATTACATGGGGAAAATAGCAATTTCTTAGCTCCAATAATGTTTCCAACTATGAAAAAAGTTTCTCGACTTTATATCAAAACAGTTATCGGATAAATGAAGATTAAAATCCACTAGAACGGCTTAACTAAGCGATAAAAAGTTGAAATAGTTATATAAGGTTTTGAAAAGCAGTATAGCTTAAATCAAACTGAAATGTTTTCCGCTATAACTAAATATCGTATGTAAGGGATTTTCGTAACTATTGAAACTTTATATGGATAAAGTATCAATCAAATTTATATTGATTGTGTGTTTTTTAACGAAAAACTCGAGAAGCTGGTTTCAATGTAGATTTTAACTATAATCAAAAACTTCTTCATAGAGTTTCTAAAAGAGATGATGTACGCTTCAAACCTAAAGTTTATTCAGTGCTTTAGTTGTTTATATCTATTCATAGCTTCAATTAAGCTTTGTGACAATAATTGAAAGACTTAACAATAGTGTTCAAAAAGCTTGGTTTCAAGAGAATAAGCTTGTTCAACGATTTATATCAGTTTCAGCTTCAGTTAATAATCTGTACTCGTATGTGGGTGTTTTAGGCTGTACCATGTGCTAAACTAGACTTGATATCGTGTTTTTAACATTAAATCTCTTTCGTTCAATCCGTAATCCATGTTATAAAAACACTACATTCATATGCTATGTAATCCTTTATCATGAACCGTATGAGTATCGTAGTTCATGAATAAAAAGAGAAGATATACACATAAATCCGCATTAAAATAATACTAACTTTAGTAAAAAAAAGGCTATTGTAAAGAGCTTCAACTGAAGATTTTAAGAGGGTATAATTCTGATTGAAAAGCAGATAAACTTACTAGAAAAAAAACATATGGATAAGTTATTTACATTAAAAATAACATAGTGCATTAGGCGTGTAAAGGGGATAAAAGTATACTTTTTGTTCTTCAATAATAATTTTCAAGTTATTATAAAGCTTATTGCAAATACACCTTCAATACAAAATTTCGTTACGATACTCTGCTTATACCTCTATCACGATTTCATGCATTGACAAGGGATTTATCAGGTAAATTAAGAACCTTACGTACTTTTAAAACACTTAATATATCTCTGGTAAAAGGAAATTTATTACAAATAAGGTTAATCAACATACAAATAAAATCACATAGGTTTTTTGTAAGTAAAACCGTGCTAGGAAGCTTATAAAGCTATTAACATTTGTAAAATACGAGGAATCTATAAAATGATTACAATTGATTAAGTATATAAGATAATAGATTAAACTAATACCTATAAACCAGTTATGCAAACAATAATTGTTTCACTGTTACAAAGAAAATCCGGTATGGAATCATTTAGTATAGTATAGTCCAAGGATTTAGTATAACCCTGATTGAATTGGAAAAGGTTTACGGAAACCCTTTTGTTTTGTTTTGCTAAAATCATCGATTCAAATCGGATGAACAGGCGTATTTACTCAACTTTTCCTTTCTACGGTGAGAAAGTTTTTTAGTCCCCGACCACATCTTTCGGKGGGGGGGGGGGGGGGGTGAAAACGATAGGCGTATCTGGGCAAATGAAATAACATGTGGATCGATGGCCGCGATCGGCATCAACTGCTAGTTTTAGCAGAGGGGCTGGTCATGTGAATATCAGCTGACTTGAGCTGGCCATTTGACTATCAGCTGACTTGAGCTGGTCATGGCTATAAGTAACAAGCTCTCTCGCCTTCTAGTTATTCTAGTCATCATTTCTATTTTCCACAGTGAAAAGACGCAGTAATCAAGGTCTGCGTTTCTCGAACCTACAGCAAAGTTGCCCCGAGGGGCCTCAGGCTACTGTAGTCGTACTCCATAGTTGCACCGAACTCAGCCAATCGTAAAATGGCCGCTGGATGAAGCCAAGCAGTGCTGAGATGCAAGTGGAGGCCGGCTTAGAAGCTATGGGTTCAAGTACATCAACTAATGAACAGAGCTGAAGCATGGAACGCCCAGGCTTCGCAGCTGCCAAGTCTTAGTGCACAAGAATCACAAATAACCATGAAAGGGGGAGTCGACGCCACTTGATACCCACTGTACATACTCATTTTCTCATCAATTTCTCATCAATCCTACCTGTTTCACGGACCACCCCTGGTGTTCCGGTGGGCGAGACCCACTTCTAGATCCAGGACTGAAGAGAACATCCCCGAAATGATATCTTCCATGTCAGATGCCGTGACTTCTCCGTGGTGGACAGCATAGAAACCTGACGCAGTCCGTGAAGTTCTGTACATCTTCCACCAGACCGCTGTTGCACATCCTTCCCTTCCATTACCTTTGTGTCAGACCGCCATGTATCTTTCAGCCTCGCAGTTGTTCATCTTCGTAAGTGTCGCCTCGGCCTCCGTTGCCGCTACCGGTGACCGCGCTTCCCCACGAAGTGTTCCTCGGCTCCGCCGAGAAGGTCCAGCATGGCCGGACTCGAGCCTGTGGGTTTCAGAGGTCCCGTCTTCTCCAACACCTTACGCAGTTCGACGATACGGAATTCCTGGCACGTCGGTTTTTGGACAAGTCTATCGCTTCCCAGTCACTGGGCCGTCTTCCGACTATGCCTTCAGCCTGATATTGACGTCCGCCCCAGGCTCAGGGGCCTTGGGTGTTATGCCACACACCCACCTGACCCACTACGAGAACTTCTTCTGTATCTCGGGGAGACTCCAGCTCTGGACAGCGGACGCCGACACCTACGATAATGAGGAGGCTCGCCTCTTGACCCCAGGGGACTATGGTGCTGTGCCACAGAACACGACACATACCTTTCAGACATTAGACCCGTGAGTAACGCCAGTAAACACGATTTCCATGGCCTTCGACCAGGGACTAACATTCTGACAGCCAAACTGATTTCGCGGGAGTCATTCAACCCGGCGGTTTCGAAAAAGTATTCTACGCCATCGGAACCGCAAACTTCACGCCTTCCACAAACAGCCCCTATGCGCTCAATCAGTACATCTCCTACGATACACCCGGCGGCAGCCCCGATGCCGATTCCATCTCGAAGCTCGTCGCGTTCGATGTACACGCGCAGCTCGCTTTCGCCCCGTCCCGCGCGATCGTCAACGGCTCGTACTCCTCAACGGGCAACGCCACTGGCTGGCACACGGGCACCACGGTGGATAAGCTGGGAAAAGACGGCCGAACGCCGTACTTCGTGGCCAAGGACTACGGCGAGAAATACCTCAGCAGCGAGGCCGGGTTCTACCAGGTCGTCCAGCCGCTCGTGACCGCGGCCCAGAGCGAGGGCAACTTCACCCTGTCCACGATCATCCTGTCCGAGCGGCTGAGCAACCAGTCCGCAATGGCCGTGGTCGGAAACAGCACCAGCAAAGCGTGCGGCACAGGAAGCGGCAGCAAGGCATTGGCTGGCCATTGCGCCTTCCAGGTGCTCGATGGCCTCTTGACATTCACTATGAGCGGTAAGACGATCCGGATGGCGACCGGAGACGTTGTCTTCGCCCCGGCTGGCACTGCTTTCGAGTACATGAGCGATGTTGCCTACACGAAGGTCTTGTACGTCTCTCAGGGTGCGGATGGCCTGGCCACTCGCCTGATGGCCAACGGAGAGGCTGGGTGGGAATACCCTGTTTTCCCATCTTATGCCTGATCGCAACACATCTTCTTTGTGTATGATCACAAAGTCAGAGCTAGCATTGTGCTGTGGCGTAGCCAGTAAGGTAAAGCAGTCTAGGTACTGTCTACGCAGTATTAATGCGAATACTTACTGTATACCCTGTGGGGTTCATCACCCTGATAGCTTTCCCACACATGTCATTGCTCATATTCGAATACCAAGAACTGTCAATCCGATATCATGTTCTTTTTCGTGAATCGTCCCCGAAAATTCCCCAGCTACGAATTCAAAATTGCCGACGCACAACAGTGGGGTGACAAAAATGACGAGGAATCGCGTGACCGCGAGCGTGGCTTGCCGCGCGCCCTGTCGCGCGCACCCTTTAGTCTTACTCAGCGACCTTCCTAACTCTTGCTTGCAAAGTCGATTACTCAGCAAGATCGCCGTATAGACCACACACCCCGTCGTGTACAAGCTACATTACGCGCTTTACATTGGTACTAGAACCAATCCGAAAATCGCGTCACTATATTATTTACCCCAGTAAAAGCTGAAGTATATTATCGTTTAATCAATTTCAACCTGGGAATTTATAGTTAACGTTTATTTTTCATTTTTCATTACCATTCTAATTTTCACAATAATATAACATTAGCACACGTATTATTATTAGGTAACTTATTTTTCCCAATAATGTTTTTGTTTGTTCTTACCTTAAAAACTTCTTTTGTAAAGGTTATCATAAACTGTTGTAAATCTTTTAAGGCTATTACCTACATAATATAATCAATGAAATGAATTATATTATTAACTATAGAAGCAAACGAAATTTGTCAGGAGAATTAGAAAATAAGCAGTGATTTTTAGCAAGGGATACGTAACCACACCGTCTCATAAACTAATGGGTGGGAGCGGGCTAGCCTGCTTCTGCATTCTAGAGAAAATAATCATCCATCTTGTTTTATATTATACTATTATTACATTGATTTACGAAACTTAAATCGATATCATAACTACAAGCAAGGTTCTACCAACACTAATTTGTGCTTCATTATGTTGACCACAGACGTAATAGGCCAGGATTTTGCCAATTGGCTCACTGTTTTACAAATACAATCCTCTCTACTATACCCACCAATTTTGACTTTTACCTGCTTTATAAACAAATATATTATCATAGATTGATGTCTACTTAATTAGCTTGCAACTAACGTTGGTTATACGTATGAACTATTATATAACTGGTCTATAGCTCATGCTCTATTCTATAAGAGCAGCGAGGTAGTAGAGACTTCCCTTGTTTTCCCCGCTTCATTGAGGATTATAAACACTATTAGATTTTCTTGCGCAATAGCTCATGGTTTAAACTCACTATATACACATATATCAATTATACTACTTCAGCCCATAATAATTGAATAAATTTTGAAAACAGTCCATATTTATTGTCATTATCTTTGATTAATCCTACTTTTTCTTCCAATTGAATTTAGTATAAGGTCCGTTACTTAAACGGGTTCAAAATAAATTATAATAAATTTACGCGGAAAATCTTTCATTCCATATCAAAACCTCTTTACTCTATGCCTTCAATAATTCGCCGCACCAATTTTGATAATGATATAAAAGCTAAAAACTTCTACCTTTCATTCGACAAAAACCTTCATTTCAACCCCCTCAAACTCAACTATGAATATATATTTACGATGTTCAATGCTTAAAGCATTCTTCAATACTACTTACTTTCATTTCTTTATTTTATCTAACTTTTTAATCTCACAAACCTCATAGATTACTGGCTCTTTCATAAATTCTTCTATTACTTTAAACAGATCTTTAAGTGACCATGGTTGCCGACTCGAATTATTGGTCAAAGCATTAAGGTTTGTAGCATAAGGAGTGATTGTAGTTGTAAGGTCCAAGTTGTAAAAGCTGTTAGCTAGTTTACAACCTAATTTATATAAGTTCCTGTTCGAATGGTACGCCGTATAAAATTCAATGTAGTAGTTACCTCAATAAAATGCAAATTTATACGTATACTAATATTAGTGGTTTTAAATTTAGTTGTATTAATTCTAATACATTTTACAATATAAATATTCGGTGATAATACTTATTTTGACTCATTTACGTGCATGGATTATTGTTTATTTTCACCTATAATATCGTCAAATCATTCGGCACCCTGAGAATCTCTTACCCTTCATTTTGTAAACATAATGTGTTTTGAATAATAAATATTAATGGTGTTTATTTTCGTTATTAATGTTATCGAAACTAATCACATTAACCCTTTAATAATCTTTTGGTTACAAGATTACTATTTCTCAGGTAGCTTATTTACATATCCATTCATTCGGATAGTCAATTCTTTTGTTGGATAGTAGTGGTACTGATGATGTTTGTGATTGTATTGAAGGATAAAGGAAGAAGAAACTAAGTTTAGATTAACTGTAGAGTTTGCAGTAGAATATGTACAACAATAATAGAGTAAGCAGGTGAGGTTGTTATCCGCTACTCTACCTTGATCCAACACCTATACTATTTATAAACTTTTCCAATGATTTACTTGGATTAGCTTTCATCATAACATTTGTTAGATTATGTTTCTATCAATTCATATGAATTCCCTTATTCTTTTGCTTTTATAGATTTTACGATAACATCTATTATTAGGCATGTTTTGTTGATTATACCGTATCCGGATAAATTTTCGAATAAATTTTGGAAAATGAGTGATTAACACTATCTATACAATCTAACAATATATTAGGTTTCAATGACCTAACTTTCATTAATGTGTTGATCGATTAAGAACACTATGTTTTCAATTCTCGGTTAGTCAATTACTTCATTATTGAAAATATAACGGTTTCAAATACAATATATTGTTAATAAGTATAAAAAATGTACCAAAATATGCATGATAATTTTACGATATCAGAAAAATGGATTTTGAACTAAAAACAAAATATTTTATTGGATTATAAATCCTATTAAATAATTGAATTACTAAGAATAATTTCCAATGAGTAAATAATATAACTAGTCGTAGTAATGAATTATCATTAAATTTCATATGATATTATAATAACACGCTTTTTTGAAGGTTGATAATGAACCATGTATAGGATTTTATAGAAGACTAGGATAAAAGTTGAACTATATAAACGAGAGGTACATTATTCAACAAAGAGGAAAAATGAAGGTTATTTGGCAAACTTACTGTGTGAATGTGTAACAAATGAAGACCCTTAGTGGGTATATAAATGTAAAAATAATGGTATTATCAGCAACAATATCTCTCAATTCTTTTATTCGCGTTTGCAAGGCCTTTCTCAAGCTTAAATAAGCTATTTAAACCGTTAAAATCCTGTTTAAAGACTATAACGAACCTATGTAGCTAGCAGCGATGGGAAATTAATTGTTTTAAATGTGGCAAGTCCTTAGATCCATCATTCAATTCAATAGGAACACCAAAATACCCTTAACACCAATAAATCATCACCAAGTCCATAGAAAGTCTCAAATTTTCCAGTAAGTCTGGTTTCAATTAATCTGTTAATAGTACCAGCTATAAAAAAAGACTGGTTTTACGTGCAAATCTATTGTAGATACGACTATTAGTTTTTTTCCTCTAAAATTTGTCAAAGATAACTATTTTACCTATTAACAACAGCACTAACATAACTAGTCGAGAGATCCAAAGTGTTTTTACAACCATTAAATCATTTTCCTCCTTGATATATTCATATGATAGATACGGATTATACAGTAATTACGATTTTCATCAAGATTTTCGGAGGAAAGAAAAAGTATAATGATCAATCGTATAACGTCTTCAACGTTAATTTGCGATCGTTCTTCAATATTTTCTGTTAAATAAGAATTAAGTTTTCAGGTTTCCACTCGTTATTTCTCAATATCCCTACTGAATAAGCTGAGGATTATTATCCTTTATACTTGATAATTTTCTTGTTGTTTTGAAAGATATATAATCATTCTGAAGTTTATTTTAAATACGATGTTGATTTTACGTAATATTACATCGATGAGTATATTATTGAGTGGTTTTATATATTTAAATAAAAAAAAAGTCGAAAAGTCCAATCAATCTTTTTTATTAGATGCTTAACAAGCTGATATTTTGTTACCAAAGCATAGAGAATCTGGGAGTTGGAGAAGGTACATTACTCCATTAAGTCCGCCAAGCTATTATGGGTTACAAAGAGTTTACATACACCTTATAATGCCCTAATGTCATTCGTGCAGATTTCTTTTTTAGCTAGTTGTAGTTTTCGTTTACAATTATAATAACACGGATGCCGAGCTCGATTGATATGTATCTCTAAACTTACGACGTTAGCGACAAAAATAAATACCTTACCCATATTTACTATATCAACCGTAAATACAGCAATCTCAAATAATACGATTAATAAAAGACCTTAATCTGAAAGTCTAACCAATGTATGTAAGGAGGAAGATATTCCTCTTCTCTAAGATCTATAAGTTAGTTATATAATTTCCCCTAAAATACCACGAGGTGATGAATTCATAGTAAATAAGGTTGTTAATCAATACGTGACATTAATACCAAAAAACAAAGGGAATCAAGTGATATATCACACTTAATACTATTTTAGCTTTAAATATGAATATATTAAATGTGTTGAAGAATGTAAAGGTATAAAAGTATAAGATAAGGAAAAGTTGAAGGTTATCTTCTAGTATAAAGATTTTGGCTCTAGTTTTAAACGAATGTAATGATTGGCTGATTACGTATTTTTGTACCGTTTAACAGGTAAAGATATTTATCGTCACTATGATAATAAAGACATAATCTTTAAATACTTGTTTACCATTTGATATTGTTATCGTAATAAAGTCTTTTAAGGTATTATGCCAAACATTAGAGTAATAAAGTATTTCATTTGAGGTTATTCGTAATACGTTGCACTATGAAGAAATATTATTACTATTATTGAATTTGACTATCAGAATGTTGGTAACTTTAAATCTGTATTTAAAAGTTCAATGTGAAAGGCAAATGATGAACTTTCTTGAAAAATTATATATAACACTATACATAGTGGCGATAATTTACCTTATTTATAAAAAGGTTGAAAGACTTGTCCTCACTTTCATTGTACTTTGTTACCCCTAGAAAATTCATACCAATAATAATTTCAATTGCATCTCTTTTATACTTTAGCAGCAATAATATCTTTTGTCAATTATACATTACGTCGAAAATATTCATTTATAAAACGAATCTCTCCATGTTCATGTAGCAAAATGATTATTAAAAAAATCTACCAACACTATAAGCGTAAATTCAAATAAATACTCGTAAAGACTAACTTCTAGGGTACGCAAGTAAAAATTATTGAGATTTCATTATAAAGCTAGTACAACATAAACTCAATATTACTCGAGATGTTCGACTACAAAATGGTGCAAAGCTAGTTTCACTACTTAGTTTTTTCTTTTTGTTTACTCTTTAGCTTGTAAATAATAGCCTGTTATTATTATCAAGAGTATTCCAAAACCTATTAACAAAATTTGCCAAAAAAAAAATATAAAATTAACATTTTTATCTGAGATAATTTGTTTCAGGGAAAGTAAATGGTATAATTAACATTATCGAACCAAAATAGCAGCCTAATTTTCTGTTATATACAGGATATATCTAAGAATAACGAGGATTTGTTCTGAAATTTTTGCATATGATTACCATCACTGGATTAAAGAGATCCCTGCCTGTTAATATTCAAGGTATGCCTTCAGATGGTACCACAGACAATTCAACTACAAAATCTATGTAAATTGCATGTATTGGTTAATCCGGCATTTCACTAAGTTTAAAGCGGCCTAATAGTTTCTGGTTGTTGTTACGTAATTTTCCGCATTGCATATAACCAGTGATATATATGTTTATAAGCTTTTGTTTCTAACGAAAATATATTTCATTTGAGATAGTTATCATGTTCTTGGGTACGAAATCATGTTTTCTATAATATACTTCGGTAAAAAGTTCTTATAAAAATATTATAAAACCTACTAGTTTCTTACAGCTATGCGCGTCATAATTGTATAATAAAAAATTTATTAATTGAAATTGGTAACCAAACTTAGAAGTATCAAAAGGTATATTCTTGGTATTTTCATTACCTGTGAGATCCTGCAAAAATTCAAGAAAAATCTCATTTATACAAAAACCAGTTCAAATGCGAAACCGTATGTTATCTTACATTTATGCTTTCGCGAAGTGTATTGTATAATGAAATTCTTCTACAGTTAACAATGTATCAAAAAAATTACCTAATAATAATATGTTTTTCATATAAGATTGTCCATAACTATTGAAATACAGGAGACTAAATGCTTCAAGTACTAAATAACGGAGTTTCGGCAAATAAACCACACTCAAAAAGTATAATTCTAGGTAAATCAATGTATTAAGAAGCTAACGACTTGCCTTATTTATAAATACTGTATTTATCGAAGTATGATTTGTACTACATCGTATAACAATATAATCGGTTAGAATAATAATTATGAAAGAATTTCCAACCAATATTATATGTAACCATTTACCTGTATATATGGAACAGGTTATTTTATATTCCGAAGTATTATATTTGAGTTCAGCTTAAAGTGAATAACCATGAAAAACATAACCGATTTGATTATAATAATTGGAATTGGTTATCCTCATTGTTAAAAGTAGCTTTTTTAGGGCAAAAAAATATAATGATTGATCCGTATTCGAGGTTTCCATTGATTCTTTTTAAAAATAGAGTTTTGGGTTTACGTAATATAGTTTAAGCTATTTATATAAATTGATTAGTGTGAACTCGAAAAATTGTTTTTACTTGGATGAGGGATAGATATGTAATGATCACACTAAATACCCGTAAGTATATAGTAGATGTTAAAGGGTTTATATTATCAAGAAAGTAGCAGAGGTGCTGAGTGAAAAATATCGCAACCGTGCAAGTAATAATCAAAAGCCGTGAGGCTATTCAGAATATACTGAGACTGAATACTTAGATTGAAAACTGAAGAGCTATGAAGGAAATACTATCTATGTGGTGATAACTGTGTCCTTATATATCCGGGCTTTCATATCGTTTTTAGTACTGGATCACTTGGATCATGATCCCACTGATCCTAATCACATGATTGGCTTAGTCATTTCTGCTAACAAAGGAAAGGTGTTCCCTGCCTGATGTGTTGAACTTCGGGCTCAGCTGCACACTGGCTTGCTTCCTGACCCGCTATCATGCTTGGGTCGTGACAGGATAACTTTAGACTACCTATAATGTAATCGCTCTTCACGGTTACTAATTTCAAATTATCCTTATTTTCTTATTTGTATTAGCAAATCTTTTTTGAATTAATAAAATGTGTTTGAAAATTACCATTAATAACGTATCATTAGTCGTAAAAACTTAGTCACTTCAAACTATATCAAGAATATCTTTAAATTAAATAGATATGAAATATTCCGATAACTTTCATTTTTGGTGTATTTCAAAAGTATAAAAAATTCATGCAAATTTTAGACGTTTAACCGATTAGAAATTGATGAAAAATTTATTTCGCGATTTAATAACGCTTCTACTGGCAAAATAATTGAAACCCAGCTTTCGAATATGCGAACTATTTTTTCAATATATTGGAAAAATTTCAATATGATCGATAAATCTACGATAGAAGGGGCGATTTTTTTTGATATTCTATTAATAAATCGTTGGACGTGAAACGCTAAATTGCGAGAATCTATGGGTATAATCTTGCATGATTCAAATCCACGATAATCAAAAAGATCAATTATAGTAGTTTAGATATATTATAAGTTAAAATGATTACGTGGTAATATTTATTACTGTGACTTGTTAATTAGAGTAAATACATTCAAAAACATCTTTTTACAGTGATAATAAATAGGCATTTTGAATACTCTATTTGATAAGTAGTTGTATGTTTATAACTATTCAACCTTTACTTACCATTAAAACAGTTTTCAATAGTACCAATACCAATGATATGAATAGTAATATATTATAGGTCAAATTTACACGTTTTTAGTTATTCAAGATATTGAATTATTAATAGAGGAGGTTTTATTTACGTTTAGCAATATAATGTGGGTTACGGTTTAATTTAGTGTGTTTCCACTTATTAATAAACGAAACCTTTATTATTTGGTCAAAAAGCATCTAAATAAAGCCTGTATCTTTCTAGAAGATAGTATATTATTCGTAAATTAGTTACAATTACACTGATTAGGTTGGATTCATTGTATTAATATGTGTAATTTGAGTCGTCCTTACCATAAATACTTTTTCAGGTATTTTCATACCGAACGAGTCATTTTGGTAACGTGGTTTATCGCAAAGTTTAACAGAACCTGCTGCCTTATGATTCATCACCGTAAAAAACTCAAATTCCTAAATAAAGTATAAAATTACATCTAGCAAAATGATGCCTAATAAAAGCTTAGTAAGTGTCTTAGTGAGAGAAGCCGTACTCGTAAAAACAATAGCGTTAGGAAGATTTATAAAATATGATTCTAATTTAGCATCAATTGTAAATATAGTGGTAGATTTATCTAAAGCTCCAGTAAAAGCGTAAGAAAGTTAATAATTTCTAAAAGCTATTTACATAGGTGAAACAACTATGACGAAGACAATACCACCACCTATAGTCCATATAAAAGCCTGTAAAGACCTTTCTTATTTTCCTAAAAGTTAACATTATCTTCATATTTAGTAATAGTTCACAAAGGCATTTGTTTCGCGAAGTACACCATCTTAACTATAGGATTGTGAAATTGTATTATATATGAAGTGGTTACATTGATTAAAGTATTGAAAGAATATATATATTAACCGGTAAACTTAAAAATTTGCCCGTACGGAAGGTAATATACTTAACAGCCACATATATTGTTTATCTGGTGTAGATAACAACCTTAAATTTAGAAATGAATTTACGAACGATAATTTATATAACAACTTTATATATTCAAACAAGAATTTCAAAATAACTGTTTTGAAGTCAGATTAAATTCTCCAGCATCAGCATATATTTGTTTTAAAGCTTTATATAATTTTTCATTCGCAATGCTTTCATATCCGAGCGATTGATAAATCATGTTTTAACCATCTTTTATCACAAGGTAAAAGTACCATCAAATTTATTTATAGGGGTATAAAAAGTCTTAAGTATCTGAACAGTAAAACAAATAAATGAACTTGTTATGTCATTAATTTTTATTCGATTAGCTGTAGACACGTTTGTCGTAATATAATTATAGAAGTATTTATTTAGTTAGGATTCAAATATAAGGTTCTTGCTGGCACTAATATTAAGGATAAGTATTTGATTTATGCCTATATAGATAGCATGTATAGTGATTTTAAGGTAGCGATTGTTATTCATGGCGAATGCCACCTTCAAGTTAATAGGTTTAGCCATAATGATGTAAAGATTTTCCGTATTATTCACGAATTTATATAGGCTAACAGCTGCAAGTTACATACAATTTAACTGTTTTATACGTTGTTTCATATCCCTTGAGGAAAAGCTTTTTCTTTGTACACAAACCTTCAAATACTTAAACAAAGCGTTATATAAGCCGCACTTATCACTATAGCATATACAAGTCCGGCGACTTGATTGTGTAATATCGGTATTTATTACATAATACAATTTACTATTAGAATGATACCAGCTTACGTGTGATAATGCTCGTAAATAATAAGATTGGTTTTCCTGGTTAGAATAATTGGAGACATTTTCTTTAGAATATATATTGTTAAATTTATGTTTAATATTGTTTCCATTATCTCAGTCGACACAATTTTTGCGAAAACGGTATTTATTACGTTTTCGCTTAGTGAAAGTGCGTTTTTTCTGACTTTCATCCCGACCACGAACTCGGTCGGCATACTCGTAAAGACGGTAATTGTTGTAACGCTTACGGCTGTACTTTGTTAAAGGGCTTTTCTCATATCTCTTTACATTGTTCTCAAACTTGCGAGACTGCTAACTATTCTTACGTAGATGGTATTTATCCTTGCGAGAATACCTATAATTATACCTGTCGCGAGCATTTCTGGCAAATGGGGACTGATGGTTAGAGTATCGCTATATTTATACTATAAGAAACACAGTTTTAGATCCATTAACCTTTGTTAGGTATTTTTTAATAATTTACTTACAATGTAGTGGTGATAAATATTATTGAATATATATATCTAGTATAGATTCAACATTAATTATAACGTTACACCAATTATAATTATAATGGTTTAATATGCTTACAGCTTGCGTTCAACGCATTGTTGTCCAAATATGTTTATGCAGGCAGCAATGATTCTTTAGTAAACCAAATATGGATAATTAGGGCTCCTTGAACTTTATAATTAATCGTCTAGGTTGTTTTTAGAGAAACGGTTTATGAAAATCTCCATGATATATACGAGGTTAGGACGAGATATTTTCGACGATCGTAAAAAGTAATTCCCGTATTTTACCAATATATTATAAATATCTAAAACAATGTTGAAAATATCTTGTCAATTTTACTTTCCAAAATATAAGAAAATATGAATAAAGGTATCTACACGTTGTGAAATGCTTTATACTTCGGTAAAAACCATATCCTTATCTATAGTAATAATGCTAATATTCTATAGATTAGGATATTTAAGATCGAAAAATCTAATCTTTTTACATTTCAAACGGCGAATACCGCCAGTTAAGTATTATGTAGTTATCGTATTCAGTATTCAAAAAGTCTTGTGATGGTTATAAGAACGACGGCGGCAATAAAGCTTACACTTGCGGAGGTTATGAGAGTAGCGGCGGAAAAGGGGCTCACGCTTACGGCAGTTGCGAAAGGGTTTATTAAAGTTGCAAAAAGGCTCGCAGCGGCGATGAAAAGGCTTACAGCAGTTGCGAGGTCGGAGAAAATAGTCGCGTGAGGGCGAGTATTCGAGTTCCTTTCTTTTATAGTAATGGTAGTAGCGGCTACCTTCAGAAGTATCTGACAAGGCTATAAAAATGGGTAGAGAATAACGAAGATAGCGAAAAGGTTTACGTTTGCAACGGTCACGAAAATAGAATTTTTCAAAAGCCAAGCTATTTAGGCGTTATATCATGGAATTATACCTTACGCGTCTTACAATATTACATTCCTTAAATTCTCGTCATAGGTTACTATGAGCTCCATACCTTAGTGTTAGCCAAATTGGCTGAGAAGTATACCTCTCCTGTTTTTATAGCGGATAAAGGTAATGAGCTTTTAAGTGCGGCGAACAAGCGATAGGTAGGCGTAGGTGAAGAATAGATTAAATGAGTATGAAAGCGTAACAATATAAGCGAAGATAAGATGGATAAAGGTATACGTATGGGCGAGAGTGATATTAAAATTAAAAGATTTGTTGGTGTTTTCGGTGGAATTAAAGGGAAAGTGAAAGTTGTCAGCTTTGGCGGGGTAGTTGTAGGTGTAAGTGCAGGTTTTTTCTCGAATTCTTCTTCTACACGCGTCTGCTGACGCGTTCAGCGAGGAGTTAAGAGATTGTTTGGTGTAATACCTAGTGTTTGCAACTCTCGCTTGCTTATGAAGTTGAGAATAACAACTCGTGAAGTTAGCGATATACCGTGGTGTTGAAGGTAGAGAAAAAGAAAGAAGGTTGATAGGAAAATGAAAAGTTGATATTTTAGTGGCAGAGTAATATAGTTGCAGCTTCGTGCTAGTGACTTAATTTTAATTTCTTTGTAATAATTGATCGGTTTGGTGTCAAGCTGAAATATTAGTTTATAGCTATCATTTTTTTCGTTATTTTTATGTGCAAACGTATTTTAGTATTCGAGTCTGTATTTCAATTTAAAGACTAAGCTAAAGGTAGGAATCCACTAGACTATAACGATAATTACTTATGTGAAGGATGACTCATGAGTTAGTAATCTCATGAGAAACTCATAGAAAGGAAAGTACACCCCCTTGGTACAACAGGATCAGGAGTTTGATCGTTATAACAATAGTAGAGGCTTTAGTCTACTAGGCGATATAAAAATACGTATTTGACTAGTTATTAATTTGTTTTAGGAGCAGTATCATCATGTTATACAATCTACTTTCATGATTTATGTTGATGAATCAATGTGTTTTCGTCTTCGTAATATACAACATAATATACGTAGTTCTTTTCTAAAGTAGTAGGATATTAAGTGCAATATATCACCTATTGATTATCGTATTTGTTGATGTAAAGAACACTCAACTAGTAGCTGAACCCGCTATAAAAGAAATACTTTTTATTACTATTAGAACGATAATTCCGGTAGTTACCACATCTGTTTAGGTTCTAACCACGTAGTTCTTACTGGTATGAATTTAGATTTAGTAGCTTTTAGCTAAGTTTAAAGTGTTTATACCTATTATACTTATAGTGGATATAAAATGTGATCAAGAGGTTTTCGTTATCCTAATTACAAACACTATGTACTTAAAAGGATATACCAATGAATTTTGGCGTACGTAACATTATAAATATAAGCGAAAACCGTAATTAGCTAAAAAAAAAAAAACGTTATTGTGGATATGGTTATATATTCCTATAGTTAGTAAGTGGTCACACCGCAGACTGCATTCTTGTAGAGTGCACAGTAATGTGCTACGCTGTAAGATATACACTTTTATAGAGTGCATGATTGCGTGTTACGCATTAGAAGGGATGTTGACAGAGTGCATGATAAAGTGCCACGCTCTGGGTGAAAGCTTATAAGCTCTTACTTGAGGCATACATTCTCTGGATTCCTCTTCTTCCTTCAAACTATCTATTATCACCATCAATACTATTCAATCCTCTACTTATTTTTTACGTAAACGTATAAGGTACAGAGACCTAACAAACAGTTATAGAAAGCATTTAGGTGTTATAGGGTGTGTTTAAACTTGTCAACGTCTGTAACAGTTACCTAACCCTATTTACATAGTAAAACTTTTCCAATGTATGCTTTCGTATTACATATTACTAAAATATTAGCTTGTTAAATATGTGATTAAGGACCCCTATGAGTATTTATTCTTTTTTTTTAGCTATTATCGTTTTTTAACGCATTATAACCCAATATATATAGTATTGTATCAAATAGACGCCGTATTTCAAGTAACTATTCATTTTGTTCCAAATTTCACAAAAGGTACATGTTTTGGTTAACAAGGCTAGATAGTAGTTTTTTGCGTACTTTGTAAGGATATCCATAATACGTGAGTAGAAACTTAAAAGTTCAACTTTTATGTACTTGTAAATATTAATGAATGATATTATTTTCGTATTAAACAGGTGGTCAGTTTTTTCGTTTAACTTTTTTATGTTATCTCAAATTTTAGCGAGGTTTGTAAGGAGTTTGTAGTTAATATTAACCATTTTTACTGGTTTGTGTAATAAGTTACAATAGTTAGTCTAATTCTCAATAATTTTTCTTACTGTTAACTCAAGTTTTAGTTTTTTTGAATCTCAATGGTAAATGTAATTGCCAACAACTTAACTCAACGATTAAAATCTTACAGCAGACCTATAGCAAGCTTTCGTTTATTCGCCTAAGTTTCTTTAAAAGAGTAATATTAATTTTGGTTTTGTGTGGTCGTGCTCTATACAACCTTATTACTTTAGCAATCTCAATAATTACCTTATAGATTTTGATAATCTTCCCTGACTAAGCGTTATATCGCGCTAATTTTAATTCTCCAAGCTGCGTTAGCAGCAGCTACTTTATGTACTTTTCTTTCTCTAAGCGTATAGTTTGCGCTACTACGAGCAAAGGTTGGACAAATTGACAAATCAATAGATTTTTTATCGTCCAAGTGCAAAGAATTGCCTCTCTAGTGGTTAAAGATTTAATATATTTGGGGATTAAAGGGTGGTTCCCTGCAATATATGTGAGGTTACTAGTAGTTGTTAGCAATGCTTTTACCTTCTTTCTATAGATCTTAAGGTTAAGAATCTTAAGGGTAATCCTCTATTTGTACTAGTTCAAAAAGCGTTTCTGCTAATCCATTTGTAATTTTGTTTGGAATAAAGATTCTACACTTACAAACCTCCACTTTCAACTTGATCTTGACTTCTTTTTGGGCTGAGTTTCATATATTAATAGTTTAGTCGTTAAAGAACTTATGATAGTCTTGGAAGTTGCGAGCATTATTACTAATTTTTTCGCTAGCATCTAAATCGAGTATTTATGAAATAATCGTATGTAATGATCACACTAAATACCCGTGAGTAAATAGAAGGTGTCAGGGGGTTTATGTTAGCAGTAAGGTAGCAGAGGTAACAAAGATGCAATATCAGAAGATGTTTGTTCGTGCTGTAGAATGATCATTAGCCGTTAGGCTATTCAAGTGTGTAGACTGAATACTTAGATTGACAACTGAAGAGCTATAAAGGAAATACTATCTATGTGGTGCTGACCGTGTCCTTATATCCTATGGCCTTCATACCATCTTCAGTACTGAGGCTCACCAGTGCTCACTGAGGCTCAGTGAGCACTTGTGATCTAGATAACCCTAACCCTGGAGGGTTGCCTAGTCTGGTGCTGATAAAGAGATGTTCCCCGCCTGATGTATTGGACTTCAGGCTCTCGGTAGCTCAGCTGCATGCTGGCCTGTTTCCTGACCCGCCAACGTGCTTGGGTTATAATATTGTATTAGTTTTGTATCTTTTAGTAAATGTTTCGTTAAGATCTTTACACTAAAGATTTTCGTGGTAGTGCTTGATGAATAGGGGTTCAAGGGCATTAATTTCCTTTATTTATGTTTGGCTATTTATTATCTTTACGTTTTAGCTAGCAAGGTAATATTAATTTAGATAGAGGTAGTGACTTAGCGATTTATGCACGATGTAACGTAGTTATTTATCATAGCATGACGATTCTTTTTGTAGGATTAGCACGTTTTTTTACGTAAATATTGATTTAATAATCTTGTAGAAGAGGGAAAAATTGGTATAGGAGGAAAAATTATTTGTTATTTACCACCAAAACTGTTATTTACTATTACAAGGGTTTTCGACTTAACAGGTCACGATTTGCAATTTATAGTAATAATGATAGTAACGATTTAGCTGTTTGTCAACTCTAAAGGTTTTAACAAATTAGTAATCGTTTTTTAACAGTTGATTTGGAAACTTTGAGTGGTTAATTTTTTTTTTTTTAAAAAAAAAGGTTGAAAGAAAGTTTCTTTATATTGTTATTGGTGATACCGTCGCCATTTCTTCTCTGCCGTGAAGACTGATGCAATCCAGAAGTCTTTCCTACTTTTTCTATACCAACTGACGCAGTTTATAAGGGCCTTTTGTAAGAATCTTTCCTCTACCTTGCAATTATATAAAGCGTAACCGTAAAGTAATTTCTTCTTTTTCCTACCTTATCTGTTCTTAACCTAATAAGCACTGATCAGTGTTGATAGGTCTTTAGACGATACAACGTTGTCAATTCGAATCGTGGTCGAGGTAACAGTAGTATTGCAACGCTCAGGTAGTGGATTGTTTTTTCTAAGTTTGGCAGACCGCTAGCCGGTCTGCACATTACTTTGTATGGGCAATTGCTTGGCCTGTGCCCCACATGGAATTGGACACTCCATTGCAATTGACTTACAGTCAATACAGTCAACTTCGACTGTACTGCAATGGACTGCTGTCCTTACACAAACGTTCATTTGGATACTAGCTCGTAATGTTAGGAAAATAGAGTTATTCTTATTAACTAACCGCTCTATAAACCGTATCCAAACCTCATAAAAAAGCAATCAAACATCACTAAATACCGGTTTTCCTGTTGTCATCTAGTAATTAATACGTCATAACTAAGTTATTCCTCTTGCCAAGGATATGATACACTAACCAAAGTTGGGAGGGATTTACTATTATACTTCTTCAATAAAATTAACCAGTTTGTAGCATCACTTTTTGAATTTATCACATCCTGGCAACTCTGTGACATCGTCGCCAACAAACGTTAAAGTTTCTCCTCGTTGACAACGTACCAGGCCGACTTGAATATGTGTCATGTCGAGCCGATCTTGGATTTCTTGCTTACTGAGCCTTCCCTGAAAAAACAACAGCTTAAACCCTCGTCGTTGTGACTTTGTAAGCTGTGAGGTCTTTTTGCGTTTACGTTGTAACATCGTCGTAACTGGCTGGCTGACTGGCTAGAAGGAAAAAAACAGGCGACGCATGCGAAATGTCAATTTTGAAAATATTTGTGGTAATATAACACAAATTAGTTAGGCGGGTGACAGAGGGGTTTCACAAGAACATGATAGGGGATCTGTTATTTCGACCCGTACTTCAACTTAATGAAATAGATACCAAACCACCAATTGTGGGCCGTCACCTACGCAAACGGCTGGTACATAGATTATTCAAAACTAAAGCTTATAAAGGAATCTTTTGGCTACAATCTCGTACCAACATAAAATCTTCAAGACATTTGTGGCCTGAGTTGTATGTATTTCTACATATAGGGACATGTGTGGGAAACTCGGTGTGAATTCAATTTCTCTTCTATTTTTTCCTCCCCTTGTACATAGCCAAAGACCCTTCCATCCCTTTCTCGGAGTCTTTCAATGCAAGGTGCAATTTCCGATTGAGATTATAATCCAGGGGACGTCCAATACATCAATTTGCTTGTAACATCCGATGAATGAGGAAAATGACGAATAAACTATAAACTATGAAGTGGCGCGTTTTACTGTCATGAAGGGGAACGCTACAACAACCAACCTACAAGCAAACCTGTATACAGCGATCCTGTTTGCAACAATTACCATTAGTGTTGGTAGGGCTTCAGTGTAGCTACAATGTCGACTCGAATCGGTTAGTCGAAGTACCAACAGTATAGCATAAGTGAAGAGTAGATGTGTGATTGATTCCTCTCAACTGCGGGAGCCGGCTAGCCACCTATATTTGTCTATGTGACGGGGCTGACACATAAGCCTTGCCAACTGTGGACACTCGGTTCTCCTCAGTTGGCACTGGCTTGAGTCAACAGTGCTGATTGCATGCCAATGCAGTTGACAATACAGTCAACTGGACTACATATGCAACAGTCACAACAATTAGCTAATAATATTTTTGGTATGCATAGCCGATTAAATGCGTGAAATAGCGATACTTTGACCATGACGATGATCGTTATTTATTTCATGAGTTACCACGCAAATTGCCATGTCCAGGTTTTCTATTCACATACTTTGTATTTCCCTAGAGTTTCTTTATAATTTAGTGTGAGCAATTTACCAATTTCGCACCCAATTTGCCATCAAAATGTCGGGCAATTTGCAATACACGAAAAAGATCGCCGAAAACTCCGACAACATGCTAGTCACCACTCTTTCTTGAATCAACGCAGTCTAGCGGGTTGCACTTTTGATTCCTACTGTAGACTAATTGTAAAGTGAATGAATCAGGAAATAAGTTAGCGACACCGTCAGAAACACGTGTAATACACGGACTTTAAGTACGCATTGGCCGATTGCTGAAAGCTTGACACGGGTGTGAGAGGCAAAGCCTCGACTATGACGATAACCTCTAACTAACCATTTTTTGGGTGCGCAAAGATTGATCGCTCTAACCAGGTTGGCCTGTGTATAAATATTTGATACATTCACAATGCTATCAATCACCAAAATTCTGGCATTGGCATTTGTTTGCCTTGCGCTTGATTTTGTCTCCGTCATGGCAGATGACCACCACGCTATAGTTTGTGTAAATGAGCACGACAACGGAAAGACTGCACAAGCAAAGGACTTGAAGCCTGAAGACGTGGAAAAGTGGAAGAAGGGATGGTCAGTTGCTAATCAGACTACACAAGATGTCTGCCACTCACTGGGGAAAGATGGCTTTAACACATGCCCTGATTGTACTTCAGTTGTCGTTTCTGTCTGGGGCAGAGTTACATTGCTTTCGATTTGTTTCTCCTTAGCCAAGTGGATCGATGGAGATCAATGGGATTTGTCATGCAAAAAAAAGGGGGCGTCAGGGGCAAGGAGCGCTCATATTGATTGGCGCGACTACATGGGCAACATGGAGTAGCCAATGTAGGCAAAAGCGACAGACACTGTCATGACGGATATTTTAGCCCACGGGGCTGCTTTGATGTATGTTTTTCCGTAACAGCAACGTCACCACAGTGTTGCTGAAGTTACCGGGAACTTCATCAGCCTCATGACAAGGCTGAGTCGTGAGTGAAACTGAAATGACGGATGGATATTCAAAATCTGTCATGGGCACTAGTTTTGGCACTATTTGTTATAAAGTAAATGGGAACAGCCTAATATTCATKTTTTTGACGGATATTTTAGCCCGCGGGGCTGCTTTGATGTATGGTTTTCGGTATCATAAACGTCACCACAGTGTTGCTGAGGTTACCGGGAACTTCATCAGCCTTATGACAAGGCTGAGTCGTGAGTGAAACTGAAATGACGGATGGATATTCAAATTCTGTAATGGGTGCTAGTGTTGGCACCATTTGCTGTAAAGTGAATGGGACCAGCCTAATATTAATGTTCTTGACAGGACGTAACTGACTTTGCACGGCCGGGAAGAATACTGACTATATGGCCGGCGTCCGCCGGTCGTCCTTTCCACTACCACACTAGGTGGTGGTGGAAATATTGAAGAGAGGCTGTCTAGGATTGAATGCTTCGTCGCTGAAATGCAGTAGCGTGAGTCGACTTCACCCTCATGAGAGTCGAGACCTAGACCATTGGATTTGTTCAAAGCCATAAAGCCATGGCCGCACACCTGCCTGCCCAATGTATCTGGGACAAGTCTGAAGCAGTGACGTGTTGGGTGGTTGTGATTGTGTTTGTTTGGAGGAGTCATGAAGCAAGTCTTCCAAGGACCTAACGATGTTATATTCAGAGGCTCAGTGACACGACGAATGGCACTCGGAGTCGTACTGTATTGTGGATCACATCATGGTAGAAATCCGCACTCAGGAGATGGCAGCTTCATAAACCGAGATTGGCAATAGGAGGTCCGCACTCAGGAGAGGGCAGCTTCATATACCGAGATTGACAATAGGAGGGTCTTATGTGTACTTCAAATACGGGACTCTCAAGTCGCAACAAGTAGTACGTATTCCTTCAGGATAGGATGGCCATAACCCAGTCTAGAGAAGTCTTCCACGTTCAGCATCAAGCCTCTATTGCAACACTCTGCTTACCAGACGCCAGATTGGGAATCTGGATCGTTGGCTGCTCCACTTCGCTGGGCGCATATGCACTATTGTCCATTGCATTGCATCCCCTGACTCACTCAGCAGTGACCAGCAACCTACCTAGACGGCAGATGAAGTGAGTCAGTCAGTCGTAGGCTGTTGCCAATAAACACCCTCGGCGGCACCCAGGCTGGTCACTACAGTCTACTGCTATGATACGTACGCTCCACACCACCGGTAGCGGCCCGACTGTCCACGGATCTGTGTGGCCGTAGAGCCTGTCCAGGCGGCAATCTACGCGGCGAGATTGTACTGCAGAGTTGGTAGCCGATCCACGCTCTCGTTCGGGCCAAGGTCCCAATCGAGCCATACCGTCCGCCCTCCCCCAAGTTGCCAACGCGGAAACTGGGTCTCTGGCTGTCCGTCATCCACACCCTGTCTGTGCAAGCGCTTGCCCAAGGTGGCAACAGGCGGAGAAGCAGGAAGACTACCCATTGGCAATTGCTAGCATACCTCAGCAACCTTCCATCTCCCTGCTGAAAGCACGCCCCCGCCCCCTAGGCGCAGTCAAGCTTCATGATCATCATAGCTGGGTATAGGGTATGGGGTACAGAGGGACTGCCAGCATCACAGTACAGTATACCTACTGCGCTGCCACGGAAGCCTTGCTTCATCCTCTGCGCGCCACTGAGCCGCCGCGAAGGCTCCCTTTGCCGGGACGGGGGATCCAGAGCAACTGAACGGATGAGGAGACGCGGAGGTCCGGACCCGAGCCCTCTCGACAGACGTACGCGTCCTGTACCTACACCATGGTCAACACAGGCAAACCCTCGCCAGGCTGTTTTGCGTGTCGGAAGCGGAGAATCAAGGTGAGCACATCTGTTGTATTGGCCAGGTTCGACCTCCACCGCAGCCTCATCTCACCGGAGAAAGCCGCACCGTTACGTCGTTGACCACAGCATAGTGTGACACGACCAGGCCGGAGTGCAGGAAGTGTCGAAAGAGAGGATGGGAATGCCCGGGCTATCGCGACCTCAATGCCTTGAGAATTGTGGATGAGACCCAGAAGCAGTTCTCCCGCTTTTCGGGCGACAAGGAGGAGGATGCCTCGCCCAGCGGCTCCAGCCAGTTCAACATCGTACGCCAGGTACAGTATGATCCCCGCGACAGCACGTCGCCCACGAGGACAGAAGCCGCCAGCTCGTACCCATCCTCCGTCTCGCCAAAGTCGTCGCCCAGCACCGGTCGTCGCCCTGCCAACGTGTATCGGTACGAGTACTCGGACCAGGTGCCCCGTTGCATTGGGCCTCCTGTCGGCGAGCAAGTGTACACCTACTTCGTCAGCAACTTCATCCAAGGCGGCGCACTGCGCTCCCAAGGCTGTTTCGATTTCCTCTTCCCGCTCCTGGGGAACAACGCGCGGGACCACCGCCGCTTGAACCCTTTGCGGCTGGCCTTCTCAGCCACGGCCATGATCTCCTTTGCTGCCCGCCAGAAGGCCCCCGAGCTGCTCGCAAAGGCCGAGGCCATCTACCTGCGGGCACTGGCAGCGACCTTCTCGGCGATGGGCGATCCCGAGAGGGCACGAGAAGACTCGACACTCGCATGTGTCACTCTCCTGACCATGTTCGAGGTATTCTCCAGACCAACCAAGACCCTTCCAGCGGTGCAGATGCACCACTTCAAAGCTGCCCAAGATACTGATTTGACCTCGTCTTCAGCAACTCAGACCCTCTCGTCCCTCGGCGAATAGTGCAGAAGCGTTCGGAAGTCGTTTGGACAGTGCCGTCGCCCTCATGAAACTAAGAGGGAACGACCTTTTCAAGACAGTAGTGGGCCAGAAGATATTTGGAATCCTACGGTCCCAGCTAGTGAGTGACAGCCCTGGGCTCTCGCCAGGCCTTCTCGCTGCTGACCACGTCCATCCACCTCAGGCATCCAGGAGTCTCTGCTATGGCGTGCCACTGGACCCGGAACTCCACCGGCTCAGCAGCCTATACGAGCAAGACGCCGCCCAGAAGCGCTTCGGCGAGCTCTCGCTGCGCGCGGCCGACCTGCGCGTGGCCGTGGAGCGCTACCTGGGCGGCTGGAGCCCCGCGCACCCGCACGACGGCGGCCCGCCGACGCGCGCGGCGATCGCGGCGCTGCAGCAGGCCGCCGACGCGCTCGAGGCCGAGTACGCGGCGCACGTGGGCGCGCTGCCGCTGGCGTGGAAGGCCATGGCGCTGCGCTGGCCGCCGCCACCGCCGCCGATGGCGCTCCTCCTCCTGGGCGGCCGCGTGCGCTACGAGGGCCGCGTCGACGCGTACGCCGACGTCCTCCTGTGCTTCCTGCTCAACTGGGCGCGCGCCGCGCGCCTGTACGTGCGCTACTGCGCGCTGCGCTGCCGCGCGTGGCTGCTCGGGCCCGAGGCCGACTGGCGCGCCGCGCCCGAGTACGCGCCCGCGGCGGCGCTGTGCGCGCGCCTCATCGACGACATCGTCGCCAGCGTTCCGTACGTGCTGGGCGGCGCCGCGGCGCGCACGCCCCTCGGCGCGCCCGGCGCGCGCGACCAGCCGCCGAGCCTGGCGGGTCTGCTGTCCATGTGGCCGCTGTTTGCGGCGTCGAGCTCGGACTTTGCGACCGATGCGCAGAGGGTGTTCCTCAAGAAGACGCTCACGTACATCACGGAGGAGATGGGCATCGGCCAGGCCGCGATTCTCGCGGAGGTATGTCACTCGTTCTCCTCCACACGCGGCAAAGAGAGTGGCCTCTCCTGCCATCATGGTTCACCCTGTGGGATGGGCCAGCGCGACTGACAACCTATGCCGGTAGTATAACCTGCGGTCGCCGTCCATGCCCATCGCCTTCATGAGAATGAAACAATTCGAAGCGCAGGGGAGACGGCTCCAAGGCGTGGCCGTCGGAGCAGCAGCTGGGTCAGTCATGAGCACGGGCTTGAAGGATTTGGCGAGACTCCACGGGCCCCTCATCTCAACATCTCCCGATTGCTATCCACCGACGATTCCGGTCGGGCTGTTCAAGACCGAGCACTCGGAAGATGGCGAGAACGTCCCGCTCGAATTCCCATCGCATTAACACCGCAAGGGACCGTTGCGGGCTGATAGGTAATTAGTACGGCCCCTTTCACCCTTTAAATTGTGCCGAATTTTCTACTAAATGGCACCCCGAACATCACGAGCGTGGGTATGTACAGCTTGGCCTGGCATATTGAACGGAGAGGGTCATACAAACATGGCCCCAGCTGTACATGCATTACTTTGCAGCGTATATATGGGCTCAAAGAAACGACGAGACTGTTCCAGTTACAGTGAATCAAAAACCTTTTTTGCAATTGTGTATTTCACCGCAACCACTACAGGATGTGCAGCGTCCTACAGTAGGAGGAGTCCTGAAGTAGCCTGGTTGTCAGGTTGGGATAGATAAAAGTATACTTGGTAAAAAGGATTGGTTTTTGATATGAATAAGAAATTAGTAATATTGAAGCCGATGAACCAAGGAGTAGAAAAGAAGAAAATATATTTTAGTGTTTATGTTGGAACAGTAGTAATTGCAGAGCAGTAAGTCAACTTTACTTACAGTAAAATTGACTATACTTGACTGCGAGTTGAGTGTATTATTTTGTAGGTTGACTGTATTGACTGTATTGACTGCAAGTCAAGTACAGTATGCACCCACTTTACACTAGGGCACGGGCCAAGCAAATGGCCATACAAATTAGTGTGCAGACCGGTTATCGGTCTCCACCACTTAACCACGCAATACTACTGTTACTTCGACCGATTCGAATCGACAACGTTGCAACGTCTAAAGGCTTATCAGGCAAGGCGTATCAAGATTTTCATTCAATCCTACCAAGGTAGCAGTAAAGTCGAAAAGGTATATATACTCTTGTGAAAATCTTTCAATATCTTGACATTGAAGATCGGTAGTTTATATATTTGATAGCGATACTGTAAATAATAGTGAAAGAAATCGAAGATACTATTAGTTTATACGGTCACATACTAAGTTTACTGGTATTTGTAGCATATACACGCATAACAACTGACTCACTACTATATTAAAGCAGTTATAAGCGAGTTATGACATAAATAAAAGCTTTAAAGAAACTGAGAAAAGAATTAACACGTTGCCAAATTCATGACACCCTTAATACAAAAAAGGTACCATCGACAATAGACGTCAAACCATACGAAAAATCCCTTAAGCCCGATAAAAATCCTTAAACCAAGTAAATCAGCTAATATAATCCTTCCAACCCAATCATTAACAAAACGATGAAACGTTGACGGCGTGAAAGACTGCCTGAAAGGAAGATCTACACTAAAAAAGAGGACGATAATAAAGATTAGAGACTTGAAAACAGATATATAACAGCCTGAATATCGCAAAATAAGGATTCCAACAGCGAGCTAACTCTTATATTACATATTGAAGGTATTATTAACGCACCATGCAAACCTTTTGACGAACACAACCAAGTGGAGTGTAATGATCACACTAAATACCCATAAGTAAATAGAAGGTGTCAGGGGGTTTATGTTAGCAGTAAGGTAGTAGAAGTAACAAAGGTGCAATATCAAGAAGATATTTGTTCGTGCTGTAGGATGATCATTAGCCGTTAGGCTATTCAGATATGTAGACTGAATACTTAGATTGACAACTGAAGAACTATGAAGGAAATACTATCTATGTGGTGATGATCGTGTCCTTATATCCTATGGCCTTCACACCATCTTCAGTACTGGACCGCTGAAGTCGTTGGTCGCTTCCTGCGGTCCAATGTAGTATCGACTGGACCGCTTTTCGGTCTTTGCGGTCCCAACCCTAACCCTGGGTCCTTATATAAGAGAGATCCCTGGCTTGATGTGTTGGACATCAGGCTTCTGATAGCGCAGCGGACCGCTGGCCTATTCCATGACCGGCAGTTGGTCCTTGGGTTATAACATGGATATTAACAGCTTCCTTATTTTCAAAGTCGTTTAAATTATATTATGGGAGAAATTTGAAAGGCAAAACGTAACGATTTTCAAGTAGAGAATAATTTACAAGATTCAACGAAAAACCACGGATAGGTTATACGAAAATTTAAGGCTAATCACTTCAAGAAACGATAATTAAGTTAAGGATTGTATCTTCAATAAATCGCTTATAATACAGAATATTAGCTAGCATTTGATTGTCGTAATTACCTCGAGTTTAACTGCAGATCAAAGTGGTAGGTTCACTCTGAATAATCGTAACATTATGAAAAAGTATATATAACTTTCCGTAAATATTTAACGGATTATACTATGAATTTTTGAAAGGAAGTAAAAGATAAGTTTCCTATTAGAACGGTAGTACGATACGTTAAACTTTGTTACGGATTAGCTGAAGCAGAAATTCATTAGTTTTCAACGTACTAAACCCACTTAAAGAATAATCTAAATATAAGAAAGTAAAGGTTTGACCTATACTTATGAATTAATTGAAAAGAAGATATGAGTATCACTAATACAAAAACTAAAAATATACTTTATTTGAGAAACTCCAAGTTTGTAACGGTTCAACAACGTATTATCAAAGATTTGGGATTTTAAAATTGTAAGCTAATGAAGACTTTAATCGAAAGCATATTACTAAACTATGACGGATCGTTAATCCATATCCATAATGTTAACAATATAAGTAATAAATACCTTACTATACGTTAAAAAGGGTAAGTTAGGAATTTGTAAAGTATCGATAAAACTAACAAAGTAATATTATAACGATATTTTAAATGAAAGACTTGAGCGGCTAATATCGTCACGCTATCTCAGCAGGAACCATTTTACGACCTCTAGATTACAATATAAGGTGAAAATCCCCGAAACAATAATTTTAACAAGTTAAACAAACCTGTGAAAACAAATAAACAATTAAGTCAAATGTCATAATAATATCAGTGAACTTAATAACGACGAAGTTGATAATTTTTACAAAAATCATTTTAAAAAATAACATTAACATTATATCGTAGGCTAGATTCCTTATTATGTTCATTGATGAGGATAGGTTCAATAGAAGTTTATTATTACTGGAAATTTCGTATACTAAGTATCTGTCAAATGAATATATGTAACACGAAGCGTGCTGATATCGAAAGTTTATAGTATAATAATAAGCTTTGATATCGTAATAGTAATCGACGATACGTTAAGTATTATTCTTAAATAGCTAAGACTCCCTCCGGTACCTATATTTAAATATTTTCACTTGCGAAGCTTTTATAAGCACATTTTTAATATGGTTTCAATTAATGAAAAACATTGAATTCTAAATGTAATAGATTTGAGAAAGTTATATAAAGCCCGGAAAATTAACGAATTCAGGTTTATTAACGGTAAAGATAACCCCGTCATGGTTATAATTGAAGCGACTCCTAATGACTCATTGGAAAGTCTTTTTGAATAGCAATAGGTCAACTGTATAGATTGAAACCACGTGGACCACGTGAGACGTAACGCGAAGGAATAAGGATAACTTTTTACAGTGGAAGACTATTAAGGTATTAATGTGTATAAAAAGCGTGTTTAGACTTATTGGTAAAATATATGTAGTTAATAGCGTATAAGTTTGAAATGCGTAAGTTTGAGATAAAAAACTTGTGTATAGGAGTTGACAAAGTTGATGTCTAGAAATACAGGACAAAGGGTGGTAATTAGAGTTAATTTGAGTGCGAAAATAGACTGGAATTGTTATGGTCCAACTTGCGAAGGTATGCTAAGTAGGTGCCAAATGATGTTAACAAATGAGGTAATAAGGAAGACTAGAGAATTCTGCAAAGTTTCTTCGTGCAGGACTTATGTACACAGTCTGTAAATGGTCCTTCATGTGCCCTTGTACGTAACATCCGCAGAATGTACCCAGACTGCACTCAGGCAGGTACTACACATCCCGTTATGTGCACAATTACATTGCTTATAAACTGAATAGTCAAAAACCAGAATCTATAGTATAGCCTCTTTTTTTTTAAAGACCGCTAAAATTATGGTATTTGATAAGTTAAAAATAAATACGAATCGTATCTGTATAACGCGCTGATTAAGCGCGAATTAGGCGCGAATCGGGCGCAAGCCGTATAACGTTATCATTTAACTACAATTACTCCATATAACGCACTACATAACGTTATAAATATGCCTTATACTCATTGATTTTGGGCCGATTATGTATATAAAAACGGCTTTTACCGTAACTCGCAACCCTTTTCTCCTTTCCATTTTTTTTCGTTAAATTATTTTATGTTGATTTAAATTTCAATACAGTCTTTTAGTTTTCATTATAACATTCATTCTTTAACGGATGTTTTTTTACCAATAGTCTCCTTTGTTGAATATTTCCACGGTTTGAATAATCACAGTATAAATCATACAATCGCCGGCGTTTTTCATAGTAATCATTAGCCCCTTATAAGATATACCATTTCTTTATACCTTAACATCCCTGACGTTAATTACATACATAGCCTCCCCGCGTTATAAGAAACCTTTTAGTACTTAGTAATAATAAAAATAAGTGTTGGAATAGTACTATATGCAATGCAGTAGGTCAACTTTATTTACAGTAAAGTTGAGTGTACTGCAAGTTGAGTGTATTGCTTTGTGGATACTTACCGCATTGAGTGCAAGTTGAGTGAAGTATGCTGTACTTCACTCTAGGGCACGAGCCAAGTAGTTGGCCATACAAATTATAGTGCAGACCGACTAGCGGTCTGCCAAACCTAGAACAATACATCCACCACTTGACCAATGAAATACTACTGTTACTTCGACCACAATTCGAATTGACAACGTTACAACGATCTAAAGACTTGACAACACTGATCAGTGCTTATTAGGTTAAGCAGAGATTAGCTAAGTATGTTATGGTCTGACCTACGATGGTAAGCTAAGTAGGTACCAAATGGGATTTACTATTGAGGTGCAGAGAAAGACTAGAAGAAGCTACCGTAGCCCAACGTGCAGGGTTCTTGGGTAGGGCCAGTGCCCAGCCCGTTACATGCCCTTATACGTGCCGTATACAAACCGTGCCCGATCCGTATACGAACTGTGTCCAGCTTGTATTCGGACCGTACTTTGTCCGCGTTCGAGCCGAGCACAGGCCGGGCGTTACCTATCTTATTACGTATACAGTCATGTAACCTATAGGCTTAATAGCTAACGGCCTAAGTCTATAACACACCTTCTCCTTCTTGGATATTATAAGGTCTACGACGCCTTTTTAAAAATATACCAAACGCGGGCCGTGCCCACCTAATATGTGGGTTGAAAATAAACCAGTAATATTACGTTTAATATATCGTATAACGCTTCGGCCGGCGTACCTTATGTCGCCGGCACCGTATAATGCATTGGTTAACGCGCCTTATAAGGTATTCTTTTTGCCGCCGGCGCCGTATAATATACCTGTTAATGCGCTAAATAAAGCATCCTTTTTGTTGCCGGCGCCGTATAATGTATTTGATAACGCGCCATGTAAGGTATCTTACCTGCCACCGACGCCGTATAATGCATCCGTTAACGTATCGTCTGAAGTTAAGCTTTTACCTTCAATTTCGAGTAACGCGCCCCGTATAATACGTTGCCTTTGCCGAATCCGGTCCGTCCGTCCTTATAAATACGAACGTTCTTATATAGGTTTGAAAAGTTCCTTTTTTTCCATTTTATATTATTACCCCCCCTTTTTATTTACTATTATAGTCGTAACCCTCTTAGCTTTTCTTTATATATATTAGCCAACGATTTTCGTTTTTATATTTTAGCTTTTTTTCTCTAATTTATTAATATAATTAACGTGTATAACGATTTTAACTTAGGTTGTATTACCGCCAGCACCCGCGAAGGGGACGATAAGCTTCCCTAGAAAGTATATTACCTTATTATATACCAATACCCTATTATTCATTACCTATTATAAATCTTTCGCGTTATAGGAAATCTTTTTATCTTTAAAGATAATAAAAATAAAAACAAGCTTTTTTCATTATAAATTAAATAAGTTTAAATATCGTATATTAATTGGTTTTTCAATTTTAATATTTTTGTGTTTTATATCCGAATTTATTTTATATACAAGTATCGCGTATATCGAAACGTTTATAATAAAGTAAATTTATGAAAAAAGCTTTACGAAAGGCCAAGCGCTAATTAATTCCTCTTTATAATGTATTTAAAAATTAATTTATATACAGTTTCACCCAATTTACATACCTTATCACATCAATTGGTTATTGAGATAAAAGATAAAGGTTACAGATTATCCCCTACGCGTAAGCGTTAAAGAGATATCCTAGGGTATCGACCTATTTTTATCTTTATCTTTTTGAAGCTGATTAATTAACTTACCTATTTTCGTAATATTATTTAAGTACAAGGAGTTTCCGCCGTACCAGCCGTATAGGCCGTTACTCCTTTCGTTATACGTTTACGCCGCCCTTGTCTTCCGGGTCCGCATTTACTCTGAACCCCTTTATTGTTTTTTATTATATCATCTATTTATAAAGATAAAACGTTTTTAATTCACTTTACTTTAACGTATAACGTTTTCGTCCCGGCCCCTTTTAATTATCGCCGAATATCTTTTCGTAATTATAACTTAAAAACTTAAAATTATATAGCTACCTAGGTTATATCTTTTATAACTAATATAAGCTACGGTTTACAAAATGTTACAAACAATGTTTAGGGTTTAATTATACGATTTCCGATTTCGTTCGTTTTTTATTAATTAACTTTTTATAAAAACAAGTGAATTAGACCAATCGCATTACTCGGGCTTAAATTAACGTATTATAATCTTTAGTAACCCGCCTAAAAGATTATTCAACTTACCCTACCCTTTACTCTGTTTTCCATTAACTGTTATCGTTGGTTTTATTTAACATCCGTCCCTTTGAACGTTATCTTTTATCGTCAGCCTCCCTTAACGTCCGCCCTTTTTCGTATTATTTATTATCAGCCTTTTTGAACGCCCGACTTCCTCGCGTTATCCGCCTTTTTTAACTTAGTTTTGCATACGCCCCGCCTTTTACCAACCCCTCTTTTCGACGCCTACTAGTTTTTGCTACACCTTTTACCGTCCCCTTTTTATTATTGAATAAAGTTCAAAGTTAGTTGTAATAAGGTCCTTAACGTTAATAACTTCGGTATTCATTAAACTTAAATAAGGACAAAAATAATAAGTAGGTAAACTTTCGTTAAAATGTAGTAAAAGCCGTTTTGTGGTTGAATATATATCAAAAATAATCGGATAATATTTACTTCACTTTGCCTATGGTATTATAACCTTGTTTAATAATAAATTCTCCTTTCAATTTATAGATAAACTGTTGTTTAGAAGGTGTAGGCGGTTCGCCTCGCGTTGATTATTAAATATAAAGTTGATGCCTTCGTTGAGATATCCAGTTATCATAAACCCAGAAATCTTTCTATTTCGTTTCGAATTCATTCAAGGCTATAATATATTAATAATTCTCTCATAATTTCCTTTTTGACTTATTATAATCCTTCTACTTCATTAATACGTGATATACTCCACTCCTCTCTGTTTTTACCCCGAAGATATTTTATACTTTAAATTCCTCGTATTTACCGTCTCTTATGTCATTTGGCATGAAAAATAATCTTAGGCGAATATCGGATAAGATTTATTAAGGTAAAAGATCTGAAACCGTACATTGAATTAAGTTGAGATAAAATACCGGATATTTATCAGAAATATTTAATACAAAATTTAACGGGTTCAGAATACCGACTACCTAATATTAGTTATAAAGTTAGTTAAGCTTTTTATTTAAATAATTAGTTTTAATTTTACGAATGTTTAAATAAACCTAGTCCTTTACCTTATATCATTTCGCCGAACGTTGTTTGCGATTCGCCGCCGTTTTCATTTATTATTACATATAAGTAATTACCTCTTAGACCAATTTCGTCCCTTGAGGTAAATAAATTAAAAACATAATAATTTGCTCCAGTAAATTAGTTAACGACTTTATATCCCCATTTATCTTTAGGATAAGTAATATTTTAAACCTATTTAATCAATATTTCGTACTGAACCCGGTAACCATTTACTTCCGGTTATTTAACGTAAATTAACGAACGGGTAAATATAAGGTTTAATCGTATTACGAGAAACCAACTACGATATGTAAGTACTTTTAAACTACGTAATTTATTTAGTGAATACCGTTATGTATTTCTAGATAATACGTTGTGAATAAAAGTTATTGAACTTTTACTAGAAAATAAAACGTCTTTAAAATACGCCTACCTAATCCGAACCGTGGTTATTAATGATAAAAGTTGAAAACCTATAAAAAATTTAATATACATCCCGAAAATGTTTTGTATACATATTTATAGTTATAAACTATATAACCTTTAATTAGACAGATTTAAAAAGGTAATTCGTAATCATGGGTAAATATCGAAGACCGTTATTAGTAATTGATAGGTCGATTATAAAGTCGACCGAAATATACGTTTAGTACTGGTCGAAAATAAGGAAAAGTTAAAGTAGGCTTTATTGTAAAGTACGACGAGGTTTTATTTCGTTATATTATATATATATTTGATATAAACTTCTAATATTTACGAATATTTCTTTTTAACGGTAATTTCGTTGAGAAACGCGAAACAAAATGTTTTTACCTGGATAACCTATAATAGGCGAATCATAGGTTGATTATAGTATTTTTATTATTAATTGTTTATCATTCGGAAACTATAAACTATCACAGTAACTTAATACCTTCCGTAAGTTAATTGAGTAGTTTGTAATATTTATTTATTATTTTACCTTATATAAAAAATATCTAACGACTTTAAAAACCATTAAAAGTCGAATTTTGTATAATAGGTCGTTTTTTACTCCTGAATTTTATAATTCCGTTAATATATCAGAACCTAAAATAAAATTAACTATTCGACATTAACGTTACCGGCGGGCCTAACGCTGGTCGAACCGGCGGCGATACCGCCGACGTCGCCGTATTAAAATCCCCTAATGTTATTTCCGATAACGACCTGAACGCTGGTCGGGCCCGGGCCGCTACCGCTTTTAACGGCCTTTCGAAGGCTTCTAACCCCCTTTTAAAATGTATATTATCGTAATCTAGTAATTAGACCCTGTTTTGTTAAATTCGTTTACGTAACCCTCCGTAATTCCTATTTCCTTAATATTTTAGTTGATTAATGTTACAGTTTATATATCAATGGAAATAGGTTAAAAATTCGCGCGTAACGTTTTTTAACTTCGGAATTTTTTTATAGCTTATGAGTTAACTTATTCTGGCGGACGCCTTAAGTTACAGGCCTGTATAGTAAGTAATATTTAAAAATGGGAAAGACCTATACCAATTCAACTAAACGTTCCGAAATCATTCGCAGTAAAGAAAAATACTCTAATCCATTATAATTTATTAAAATCGTAAACAATGTACAGATATTACGTTACTTTAAAAACCACACTTTTAAACAGGATATTACCGCTAGAAATTCCTTGTTATAAATAGTATAATTGCGTTTTATATTTGTTAATCGTACGAAGTAATAAGTTACTAACTTCAAGATACTATCCTTGTCATATTACGATAAACACCCTTTTAATGCCGTTTCCGAATAATTCGTTTCCATTATTATTAGCGGATCTGAATCGTAATGTACTGAAATTGTGGCTATAATAAAAGCATTTTTTAAAGTGTAAAATACATATTTATCCTGCTTCGTTTAAACTTAACGAATACTTTATTTCGTTGGGCGGACAAAACAATCCACTAAATTTAAGAAATGACAAATAAAATTATAATAAAAGTTGGTAAAATTTAGAAAACTTCGAACTTTCCAAACCGTACGTAGTAACTCCTACTCGCGAATTACCTGGACTTTTTCGGGGTTGGCCCGGATACCTATTTTAACCGTTATAATAAAGCCTAGGTATTTTACCTTTTTAACCACAAAATCGTATTTTTTAACGTTTTGATTTAGTTTCGCACTTCGAAAACGTTCTAAAACTACCCCAATTTTCGTTACGAAATATTATTCAATACTTTAAAAAAAAAAAAAAAAAAAAAGTCGTCTAAATACGTTGTAACGAAATTATCCAAGATATTCAACATTATATATTTAATATATCGTTAAAACGTCGCCAGCGTTTTCGCTGACTTAAAGAGAGTAACTATTCATTTAAATTACCCGAACCACATACGAAACGCCATCAATTTCTTCCATTCGAGTGTTATTCGAATACGGAAAAATATCTCTCGAATATCCAACTTCGTAAACTATATCGACTTCAATAACGTATGTAAGATTTTCTTAATGAAAGGTAAGGGAAAACGGTTTTACTTTATAATTGAATTTAATATCCGATAGTCTATATAAACCTATTATTTGCCCCCCAGTTTACAAATTACTAATACCGGCGCCGTCGCCGATGAGAAATTCACCTGTATTTAACCTGTATTAATTTATTTAGCAACATATTATCGAAATTTAAAAAGATTTTTTCGTAATATTAAGTATAACGGCTTTCAAGATCATTTTAGTAATAATTCATTTTCATTAAGTTTAATATAAATATAGTGATCGAGTTTATTTTTACATAAATGTAAGGTTATAACTTTTTTTTTATTGAATAGGTCGCGAAATATAATTAATTCCAGTAAAAGACGCGATTAATCCTTTTTTTTCTTTAAGTGTAGTCGTCATTATCATTTATAAAATCCGTGTGATTTTGCTAAGTTTCATAGTATAAGTTATCCAGAATGGGTCCCCTGTACATTATACTTTTCGGTATAAACGTTACGTTAACCTGAGGAAAACCGAGCCTATTACGCCCTATACCTTCTCGTCTTAAGGCGTATTGATATTACGTTAATAACTAAACCTTTTTAAGCTGAAATTACTAAACGATTATCGCCCGCAATTAAGGATACTTATCAATATCATTTCTAAGGTATTTCAAAAATTATATTCCGCGTAATTCCGGAAATAATATATAGTAATATGAGGTTTGATTATTTATTTATATTTATACGAAATTTGGCTATTTAGGTAATACGCCTGTTTTGCCATGGCCTTAATATCGAATTAAGATTTTGCGAATATAATAGCCGAATTTACTTTGACCTTAACCGTTGTGTTAAAGCCTTATTTACAATATAATAACGATTATAACTAAAATCAACTTAAATATTTATAAAGTAGGTGTTATTAAAAAGTATAGGGATAAAAATAGTTACTAGTTTATTTATATTTTATTAAATTCAACTTTTTTTCCCTCAATTTTCTAATTACGTCGTTAAAGTTATATAAATTTTAAATACGATTATGTATCAAAGTTCTATTTCCCTTATCTTCATTCATAAGGAACTTTTCTCTAATTTTTTAACTTAGTCCGTATATATTTATATAAGAGGTAATACCGGGAGACAGTCGTAACTACGTTAAAAATAGTTTAGTACACTATAACGTATATAACACCTCGAAATAAACCTAACTTAATAATTCGTTATTATTATTTATATTAACTTATATCCTGGGTTTCAAATATTTATTAAACGGGTTTATTAAGATAATTGTCTACGGTATTAAAAGGATTAGCCGCGACTATTACGGTCTTTTAACGAAAGCGTTTAAAAGGCGTAAACTTTCGTTGTAAACATATTATTATATGGCTATTAGCTTTAAACGGTTTCGTGAATTAACAACCAAAACGTTGTTTTAAGTTTAAGGATTTTCACTTGTCGCCGAATTCGAGTTATTTTTCAAAAGTTATAATATACTTTACCCGGTTAATACTTATCGTAATAAACTTGTCACGGATACGTAATGATACGCTGAAATGTAAGTAATTGTACTTTAAGGCCGTGTGTTAATTTAAGCCGTTTATTTAAGTTAAAAGTGTTTTAAATCTAATAACGAATAGTGTTTATAAGGTTTATTACTTATAACTAAACCTTCGAATTATATTAATAATTTATCCGCGCAGTAAAGGTAGTTAAAAACAGCCTTGATATAATCGAAAAACTTCCTTATATTGTACCTATTTTCGTGTCTTTTAACTTCGTAATAAGTTGTAACTACTGACTGCATTGTCGTCGTATAATATCCCTATACGTAAAGGAACGCGTGTGAATCTTCTCCAATTTATTTTTTTCCGTTTTTAATATAAATTAGATCGTTTAGCGTGTCGCCGTTCAATTGGGAAAAAATCCGTCGATTTGCGGTTCGTTACGTCGTTTTCGTCCGCCCCAAACCATTGAAAACCTAACGCGAGTTACGGCTAATTCGGTTTCCAATTATTAGATTTTCGCGACGACTTAAACTAAGTCGGAAATAGAGTTGATAATTAAAGTCGATTAATCCGGTAATTACAACTATTAGATAGCTGACACGATAAAGCCTACGATATTTTATAAATACAAGATATCGGTTTAAATCGGCTCCGAAAAGGCCGAAGATATATTTATAAAGGTGGAGGATGAAGTATTTGTTGACAACCTATCCTTTTCAATAACGCTAAAATATAATGTAAAATTATTAACGTTTATTATTGATTCTTTTATCATAAATAATATTCATTCGAAAAAAATAAAAACGTCTTTCATAGTATTATTATAATCCGACTTACGATTATGAACTAAGTAAATACTAAATGAGATTTACTATTAACGTGTAGAGGAAAATTAACAGAGGTTACCGTGGTCTAACCTGTAGGGCCCTTAGGTAGGGCCAGTGCCTAGCCCGTCCTGTACCCTTATACGTGCCGTGCACGAACCGTGCCCAATCCGTATACGAACTGTATCCAGCCTGTACCCAGACCGTGCTCTATCCGCACCCGGGCCGGGCTCAAGCCCGGTGTTACCAATCCCGTTACATACACAGTTACGTAACCTATAGGCTTAATGGCCAACAGCCTAAGTCCATAAAAAAATAGAAGAAAAAGCTACTTTACGGTTACGCTATACGTTAATAACGGCGGTTAGAATTAAGGAATGATTCTTGCGAAAGGCCTTTACTACTATGTCAGTCTTTACGACAATACTTAAAGGAGACCTTTGGGTTTCGCCAGTATTTAAGGCAGACCAGAGGTAGCGACAGTATCGTTATTGAAAACACTAAGAAATCTTTACGCATTCTTCTTGAAGAAAAACGTTAATATTGACTATCAGAAGTCTAAAAGTTCGGCAAATTGGCAAATAGCTAAGTCAGTACTACTAAGGATGCTACTACTGAAAAAACGACTAAGTCCACACGCTAAATAACCTTTATTACCAACAAAAAACCTTCAATCTTACCCTTTATATTAAACTTTTACCCCTGCTTTACTCTCTTAACTTCCTCCACGCCAATTGAATTGTCAAATTCGCTGCTTTAAGCAAAAATATTAAGAATCTCCAAGTCACGTTAAAAAAGCTATTCTGTGCGACCCAACGCCAAGTCGCCAATTTCATACGCAACTTCAAGCCAAAACACCAAGTCCCTACACCTAAGATTACTAAGTTCCTCACCCTACATACCCTATAATTTGTACATAAACCTGAACCTTAAGATAAAATCTACCCCAAATATTGAAAAAGGAATTAACACTTTGTAATCTATCTTTACAAAATATAATTATAAAAACCTATAGGGATAAAATATCGACGAAGATTTAATGGAAAAACACCTAGTTAACCATGTCAGCTACTATATAGTTAAATAAAACAGCGGTAAAGAATTTGACTCCGATAACCGCGCTTTCCGAAACTTTCGTAAACTCTTCGGCAACTAGACTATTAATATATGACAAAAGATTGAATAAGGTATCAAATTCAAATTAAAGGTTAAACTTAAACGCTAAGGGATTTACGTACCAAAAAAGGGCCCTACTAAGTTGACAAAAACCCCTTTCGAACTAACTTAGTTTAAAAAACGCCTTTAAAACCCATATCATCAAAAAAGGATATTATGGAACTTTACCATCCTTATACGCAATTAAAAGTACTCTCTATTCATCTTTAATTAAGTTCAGCCTCTTTACGTGCTAGCGATAGAGAATACGACAATCTATTCGACAGTCCAACACCTCTACGTAACAGCGCGGAATACGCTTTTAGTAGCAACGAGGCACGTAAAGCAATGGTTACCTACGTAGATAAATGTATTGACGTTAGAGTTTTATACTAGTTAATTAAATAAGATCGTCAGGCTTTCCAAAATCCTCCAATACCTATTCTCCCTTAATAATTCCATCGAGAAGCTCTTTAAAACCCTTCCCTATTCAAGTCTGCCTAAATGTGAGAGCTAGTTATAGGTCCTACTGCAAGACTTTACACCTCGGGCTAAATAACTAGCAATTAACTTGAATACCTTACCTCGAAAAAGTTAAGGCTTAAACTGCTAGGAAATACAATTTAAGGCTAAGATAACTATAGAAACCTTCCCTTAAAACCTATTAAAATATTTAATATCAATTAAAGCTACTTACAGATTTCGCCAAAATCTGAAACAACGTTGAAAAATATGATAGGAAGCCTTACAACCTCTTTTACATTAAGAAAATGCCTAGAGAAAAGCTTTGAAGGAATTACGAAGAGAATCGGCACGCTATTAAGTGAATAACGCCCGTAACACCAGAAACAGCTTTACAATAATAGACGTGTTTACTTTTCCGTTACAAAATAAATTCTTCATGTAGTGGGAGCCGGGCAAATTGGAGGGCCTGTACAAAATAAAAAATATTGCGAATTCTGAAGTAGTTGTTAAAACTATCAACAATGTTATATCTTTCGTAACCAATTAAATTAAGCCTTATATAAAGGCCACTAACGATAAGGACTTTCAAGTTAAATAACCGAGCTAACACGAACCCCTTTTACCTATTATAGACAAGTTGATAAAACGTCGCCAGTGCGGACGACCTCTAAAAAGGAGGAAAGTTAAAAAGTAGAAAGACATACCAGGCCGCATTTACAATGAATTTTAGGTAAGTTGATAAAAAAAATGATAAAGAAAACTTTGTATTAAAGTATTCAGTGTAAGAGATTATTAAACCTTCTGGTAAACCCTTTAAAAAGACGATAAATTCGGGATTAACGGCCTATTCATTCCATGAGTTCTATAATTTGTGTCGAAAACGGATTTTAACCTTTTAAACCCAAATATCACGAACTTTAAGTCGAATATTGTCTACGAAGTTGAAGGCAAAACTACGGGCTAACCATATGAAAAATTACGTTCAATTATTGAAAGATAAGGCAATGAACGTAAGGACAAGATACTTACAAAGAATCTAATGATTTAAAAAATTATCTTACGTTTATTGATTATTTTAACAATAATTTTAGGGGCTAAAATTAGAGGCAAATTTAATCTTAATAGACGTAATATAACGCAAGCTTACACACAATTAACAAAGGATTTACAACGAATCGTACTATTAAAACTGTTATAGGAGCTACGTAACATCTACCCTCCAGATACGGTAATACAATATATCAGGTCATTATAGGGATTGGCTAAAGCAGGCGTCTATTATTTCCTGAACCATCAATTGCATTTTGAATTACAGTTATTAATAAATTCTTTAATATATAACCTATACTTGCTATTAACGTAGTTTTTTCCAGCATAATAAGTATATAAACTAACAATACTTTTTTTATCGGAACAGCTAGCTTTACAGCATTTAAATAACAAGCGAATAATGATTCCAAGTTCTGGAATTATACGCTAGTAATGACGCTAAAGAAAAGTAGTTAATTTAACTTTAATGGATTGTCAATCCGAATACTTTGTCTTAATACCGGCTTTAGCTTTTGCCAAGAGAGCTACGGCGTTATTTTGACTATAATTAACAAAACTAATGTATCTAGAACTTAATGATACTTTGAATAACGTTCTTGCGGCATCTATATTGTTACCCTTTACCCATCGGAAGCTTTTTACAATCTATTTATCGCGGCGTAAGTATAAAATCCCATGGATAAGGACTTTAACCGTTMAAAAAAAAAAAAAAAAAAAAAAAAGCTCGAGTAACAGATGCAGAACCTGAACCGCGAATTAATATGGTCTTAATCGACTTATCGACAGCCAAACAAATAATCTTTATGGACGGATCCTTTATAAATAACACAGACTTATCTTCAGATATTAGCTTCCTGATAACTCTCGTTAACGAAGATATGCAAAAAAATCAATTCAATATTATTGGCAGCCTCATTTACTAAACCTTCTTCAAATGTAAGAATATTTGAAGAAACGTATTTGTATTAGATATCTATGACATAATACTAGGCTTTAACGTAGGCATAGTATTATAGGAAACCCTTAACCTCATTACTAGGCAGCTTAATATTCCTATTCCGGTAGTAATCGGTACCAACTCAAAAAACCCTTTTAAATACCTTTTGAAGCTCGGAACCATTAGAGAAAAACGCTTGATAATCGATGGAATAATACTCCATAAAGTCTACGAAGGGAGGAGAATTAAGGAGTTCTAAAGGATCGATATCAAAGATAACCCTGTTAATACCATAACAAAGGTATCACCGAACAAATCCCTAAAAAGGTTTGTAAATATCAATAGGCTAACTATACTTATCGAGAGCTACGTTAACAAGCTATCCAGAAAGCCCAAATCACGTAACGCTGGACAGGGATATGCTAACAGACTAGAAGACTGCCAGGGAATTAACGATGCGAACTTATTTAATTGGTATGGTTTAAGTAAAGAGTAAAGACCTATAAAAGCCTGTAGCGGAAAACTTTTTATGGGAGTTGATAAACTCAAACCTCGGAGCGTCGGAGTAATTAAGATTAAATGGGGTTAATTTGAATGTAATTGGGTGCAATTCAGTCTAGAAGTCAACTGAAATTAATAGGGGCCTGTCCACTTAACGAGGGGTCACTTTAATGATAATCGAAAAAGATTAATCAGCTATACTGGCGTGCGCGCACAAACTAAAAAGCCGCCAGTATTGGAATGATACTACATGTAGTGAAATAGGTCAACTTTATTTACAGTAAAGTTAACTATACTACATATTAAATGTATTGCTTTGTGGAGACTTACTGCATTGAGTGTAAGTCGAATGCAGTATACTGGACTTTACTCTAGAGCATGAGCCAAGTAGTTGACCATACAAATTACAGTGCAGACTGGCTAGCAGTCTACCAAACCTAGAAAAATTCATCCATCACTTGACCAATGCAATACTACTGTTACTTCGACCACGATTCGAATCGACAAAGTTGCAACAATCTCAAAACCTGCCAACAATGAGGTTAAATTTGCATTATTATAGGTAAAAAATATTAATATATTATATACAAATCATTTTTTTAATTTACAGTTATTTTTCAATTCATATTTGTATATATTACTTTGAAGTGTACTGTATTTGTTGTTAAGCATACAATTAGGTATTTTCAAAAATTCATTTTATAAATAAACTCAATATATACCAATCCCGTTTATAGTATATTGTAATAACACATTTATCAATATTTTTTCCCGCCTGACGTTTTTTTGCTATGATTATTTGTCGGAAATTCCAAAAATAACGTTTATATGTTGCCTTTAACACATAAACTTTATAATAACCTTTAAGGTTATAAATTTGTTTTCGTTTATACTTTGGAATAGATAGTTAACTAGTTCGTTTGTTTTTATAGTATTACACGTACGTAGATTCTTCCTATTATCGCAGTTATATAAATTACGACGCCCTAATTTATGTGCCGACTGCACTTTCTCTTCCCCGTGTTGTCATCGTTTAAAATATACCCGTCCCTATTTTCCGCCGTCTATAACTGTACGCTTTTTGCTAACCGCACCCTAACTCGAAATATTTTCGTCCGGGTTTTCGTTAGTACCTGTCGCGGGCCCTTTTATAATTTTTCTTAAAACGGTTGAAATAACATTACGATGTGTTTCATATCTTCAATAATAAAAATGAATGACTACTTATGAAATATAATAAATTATATTCAAAATCTAACTCTAAAAACCTGTGATTTTCATTCATATTCTTTTTGTTAACCTTATCTGAAAGATGTGGCTAATCTGATTATCGGAAGCGTATTAATACTCGCGTTTATATAAAGGCGTGGCTAGATCGTAAACTAATGTATTACAGTCTTTTAAAACTCGTTTGAAAAACCGCTCGCCTCACTCCACCCCGCGTCATCCGCCTTAGTTGGCGTTTTTTAGTATTCGCTCTATTCTGCGCTATTCGCCTTCGTCGACGTTTCTTAATACCCGCCCTATTTCACGACGTCTACCCCCGTTAGCGTTTCTTAACACCCGGAGTAAAGCGTAATGAAAGTCTTAAAGCCGCTATCGCCTTGATTTTAAACAGTAGAAAACAACAATAATATCTTATAAATAAAATGAAAGAATTTTTTCTTAAAATTCAATTAATAATAGGATGATTATTCCAAGAGTCCAGGTAATATATACTCGATTCCATATATAGTTTTATAATAATATCATAATACAATTTCGTCTCTTTCATAATCAATAAATATATTTTAGGTTGCAAATGACTTATACCATATCAATTTAATTCAATGTTAAAGGGATAGCAGTCAAATGCAATGCAATCAAGTTAACTTCACTTGAAATAAAGGTTACTATATATACTGCCAATTGACTGTAGTTTGTGGGATTTTAGTATACTACACAGCAAGTGCAGTACAGTAGGTAGTCTCTTCTATATATGGTACAGAGCAAAGCGTTTGACAAATTAGTATGAAGACTGGCTAGCGGTCTGCTAAACTTAGAGCTTACCATACTAATCATTCAATTTCAATACATCACCAGTTACTTCAATCACAGTGATTCGAATCGACTTCGTTACAAATATAAAGGCTTACCAACACTAATTAGTTCCTATTAAGTTGATAACAGATGGTCCAAGTAAAAGAAAAGGCTGCTTTCCGGTTACACTCTACATCGAAGGACGGCTAAGGGTAAAGGAAAAGTTTTTGCGAAAGCTTTTTATAAGATATATCAGTTGTTAGCGGCAAAAAGTAGGGAAAGCTTATAGGCTATATCAGTTGTTCACGGTAATCTATAAGCGAACGACGGTATTGCTACTAAAAACACCAAAATATCTTCATCAATGCTTTCCAAAGGCGTTAAGATTAACCGCTTAAAACTATTAAATATTACTAAATCAATAAGTTGGCAAACGGCTAGGTCAGTACTATTACGGCTATTATTACTACGAGTACTACTAATATAAATTTCTAATCGAAAAAAACTACTAAATACTAAGACCTTTAAACTGTACCAATTTCAACGGTAAACCTACGAACCGCTACTTTATATCACTATTTTCCCTTTCAAACCTCCCATTCACCGTCACAATAATTTAAAAACGCGTAGGAATTAATGCCGTTCCCAACCCTACCTGAAAAAAAAACGATTATCGCCCTTGGTATCACCTTCGAAAAACACTACGATGAAGACGTTTATTTTGCTAAACTTAATAAAGACTGCTTAGTTGAATACCTTACCAAAGTAATCGGATCCTATATTTTCGAATCAAACCACACTAAAACCATTCGAGGTCCATATGCGTAGAACTAATTTTAAAAATACTTTCAGAAATGGAATCTAAACATGTGTAAAATGAAAAAAAAAAGCATGTTAAGGTTAGGTTAAAAACTAAACTCGCTAACTGAAGGTTAAACCTCCTTATCATGAATAGAAAAAAAAAAGGAAACATAGCCAACTTTCTTTATGAATACGCTGCCAATAAAAATACTTAATAGATTTTTAAAGCCAAAGGCAAATGTATTACTAGCGATAACATCTCTTAACGCGCTTATAAGCGTTCGTAAAGATCTACCCTGACCCAAAAAAGTTTTTCAAACCTTTTTACATAAAATTAACGGTCGAATACCACTTGCCGTAAGAAATTGATTAACCTACGGGCGGTAAATTATTAAGTCTATCAATCAATTAAACAGTAAACTCGACTTACCCCTTAATACCAAAAGGATTATCACCAAATACCCTGCGATAAAAACCATCAAGTCTTTTTCCACCAAGCTTCTTAATAGGTTCAATTTTAATATCAAAATTAAATAAAGACTAGCTTTACACAAGAGTCTATTATAAGCACGACTACCGGCTTTTTCCCCTCTAAACTCGACTAAGGGCAACTATCCTGATTACTAACACCAGCAACCTTAATATCTTCTCTAATACCAGTCGAATAATCCTAATAGTCCCTCCAACCAATACATTACCTTTCTCCTTCAACACGTCATTATGATGGTTACAAATTATGCGACAATAACTAAGTTTATTAAGATTTGGGGGGGAAAAGAGAAGTATAACGGTAAGCTATATAACCTCCAAAATATTAAGTAACGCCCGTTCTTTAACATCTACAGTCGAATAAAAGTTAAATTGCTAGGTTTTTACTCAATATTTTCCAGTAGCCTTACCAGCCAAGCCAAATATTCCTAACTTTGGTACCTAAATAATTATTCTTCTTTTCGTGAAATATACAATGATTTCAAGGGTTACTTCAAATACGATATTGATCTAAAATAATACCATACCGACTAGAACATTATATAATAATCCTACATATGAAATTACAAAGAAAAAACGGAAAGTAAAATAAACTTCCTTAATTAAATATTCGGCAGGTTAATAATTTGCCAACAAGTCATAGAGAATGTAAAATCAGGCAAAGGCCTTACGCCAACAGGTTCGGCAAGCCGTTACGGGCTACAAAGAGTTCAAATACGCCCTACAATACCTTAATGCCACCTGTGAAGAGTTTTTTAACTAATTATATTTATTGTCAGCGACTGTAATAAATAGAGTATCCAGATCAACTAGTATGTACTCTTGAGCTCCGGAATTCAATAATGACAAAAAAAAACCCTCTCAAACGTATTATATCGACCGCAAGTACAAAAAGCCCAGATAGTATAGTTAACGAAAGGCCCGGACTTAGTGATGTAACTAAGCTACCCACTAAAAAGATTATTCCTATTTCTTAAAGTCTTTAAATCAATTAAATGAGTTTATTTACAACGCCACAAAAAAGTGAAATTTACGGTTAACAAAGCTACTGGTTAACAAGCCACAATATTATCAAACGCGAATTAAAAGAGGTAAAATATGTTGTACACTTTTCGTTTACATTAAACTAGGATTACATATTACGCGTTATAAAGTTTGAACATAATAAAGTTAAAGAAGCGGAAAATGATCTTAAAGTTATGAAAAAAGTAAAAAAATACTGATACCGGATTAAAAAAAAGTAATAACTCGTTAACTACGCCTTTTTGTATCATTTAACAAGTGATAACCCCTACCACTAATATAACGATAAAAACTCTAGCTCCACACACCTTATTATTATTCAAAATCGTTACGTCAAACAGGTTCTTTAAGATATTATACCGTATACGGGAGTAATACGGTTCTTAATAAGAGGCTATTCGTAATACGTTTTGTTATGAAGGAATGATAATACTATTACGAAACTTAACTACACTAATACTAATAAAATTAAGGTTAGCTTTCACTTGGAAAAAAAAAAACGATTTTTACTAGAAATGATGATGGTTAAAATTATTAATAGCCTTATTATTTTCCATATTTTAAGATCAATTAGTACCTTCTTTCTTTGCTATAAATAATATAAAAAACCTCGACGTTAACGTTAACATTCGAATTAATAAATTTATTTAGGTGAAGGGCGACAAAAAGTTTCCACTTAGCCTTAAATAGAGAAACCTCTGTTTTCATCTTTAAGGGCCAAAAGAAGTAGTATTAGACCTAAAAAAGTGAGAACTTCGTTAATTACATTGTAAGTTTCACTACCCAGCGAATAATAAGCTTGGAAAGGTCTTAAATGTTACTAATTACGAAAATATAGATTTGTAAGCGTTAAAGGTAATGAAACTTCTGTGCCAATACTGTAAAATATACTTACAAATCCTTTTAAGGTTTAAATTAACATTAAATGGAAATTAAGACTTTGACTTTAAAGTTTTGATGGACGTATTTTATTTGGACGGCAAGCTAGTACTTTACGTTATAGACTCCGGCCCAGCTTTTTACAGCGCCAAATTCCTCAAAATTATTACAGCTGAAGAAACGTGGGAGGCATTACAGACTTTGGGATTAATAAATGTGTTATATTAATAAACGTATTAGTTTAAGATACTGGTACTAACTTTATGATAATGATTTTTTAAGATAATGTTAAATCCATAGGGATTCAATGTAAATATGTTTTCGATCTAGCCTACTGGGGTATCGGTAAAATCTTAAGGGTATATGCACTTTTACGAAGGGCTAATAATATCCTTATATTGGAAATCGAAAATTTTATAAATGAAGAAAAACGGATTTTGATAAAGGTAAAGAGTTTTAGCGATATTATTAACCTTAAGGGTCTTATAATAACTTTTCTGGTATTTGTGGCCTAGCTAAGTATAACGACTAAATTTACAATATCGCTAAATACTCAGAAATATATTAGGATGTATAGCAAAGTTCTAAAGGAACAGAGGAAAATATCAGTATACCTCCAGATTTACAAGGCTTTTGATACCAAAAATAGACTATTAACAATAAAATTATTATCCCTCCCCCTTTCAAGAAAAATTCATACGTGACTAAAGTCAAATAAAATAGATAATCTGTATAAAATTTTAAGTATTACTAATAAAAATATAATATTTTAAATTGTCAACAGTATATTACTTTCCGAATTATATAGGTTAAGCAGTATAAAAGACTCTTTAAGTTCTATAAAGATCTTAATATCAATAACCTCCGGGTCAAACTGTTTAGCTAATACAACCCTTCTGAGCCAATCGTTAACAAGCTAGTAGAACGGCGACGGCATGGGAAACCATTGAAAAAGAGAATATATACTGAAAAGAAGGACGGCGACGGAGACTATGAGCTTGATAATGTATACACAACGATATGTGTATCTTAAAAAGAGAATTTGGATGGAGAACTTACCCTTCAACTACGTGTTAAAGGCATTATTAAGACATCTAGTAGACCTTTCATAAAAAAGAAACAAGTGAATATTAACGGTCTTTTTGTACAGAGGGTTTCATAATTTATACGGTTAACGCAATTTAAAGACCAAAACGTTGTTATTTTTCAGTCGAGAATGGTTTAGGAGGCTCAAGGTAAGACCACGTATCGGCCATACAAAAAATCACGGTTAATTGCTCAAGGATACGTTAATAAAGGTAATTATTAAATCCTCACTTAATTACCTACAATCTATAAAATTAACCAGAGTTTAATTGTTGTTATTAATACTAGTTTAACTACTGGTATAAATGGTTGATTTTCACTTAATGTCCGGGATATTAAGTAAGAGTATGCGTAGTTCGGCACCGATATTTAGCGGATTATATTGTTAAAACTGCCGAAAAAACTAAGGGATAAGTTTCCGGCCGGTACGGTCATACGTTATATTAAGCCTTTGTAATGATTTGCCGAAACAGGCGTTTATTGGTTTCTGAAGTACCAGGAGTATTTCAAAAACAAGCTAGATATAAAATCCTTAACGTTTGACTCATGCTTATTAATTACGGGGAGTAAAAGCTTTAGTATCCTAGGTATGTAAACTAACGATACCTTTTTCCTCGGGGATACCAGGTTTATAACCGAGAAATAACGTGTTATTAAGAATTTAGTTCTTTAAAAGCGTAAGAAAATCGAAACGTTGACTAAAAGTATATAATTTAACTTTAATAGATCGTTAATCCGTATTCATGGTATTAAGACTAAAAAAAGCACTTATATCAGTCTACATTACAAAAGGTAAGCTATAAACCTGACGATTATAGACAAGGCTAACGAAGCAAGACTATACAAATACCTGGATTAAAGGGTTCGTGCGGCCTATATCATCATGCTATACCAACTGGAGGCATTGAACGACCTTTCCATTGCGGTACAGGCAAAGAATCTACAGGACAAGGACTTTAACAGATGAAACAAAAGGATTGAGTGGCAACTGTATTACTTTAAAAGAGATAATAATAGGGTTTTAGTGAATTTTACAAAGGCGAAGCTGATAATTTTTGCGGATGGGTTATTTACTAATAATACTAACTTTTTATCGTAAATCAGCATCCTAATAATACTCGTTAACGAATTTTTTAAAAGGTAATTTATAATTACGGGAAACCTTATATATTAAATATCCGTAAAGTATAAGCGTGTAATACAAAATTTATTGACTTTCAATTTTTAAGACATAATAACAGGCTTTAATATCGGTATAGTAATTAATAGTATATTAAGGATTATTACTAAATAGCTGTGATTGCTTTCGATAGCTAGAGTAATATGTATTGACTCCCGGCGCCCTTACGAATACCTAATAAAGTTGGGTACAATTAATGGAAATTTTTTAATAATAAACGTAATAGCTTGAAGAGAGGTATATAAAGCCCTAGAAATCGATAAGTTCTTGTTCATTAACGGTAAACATTACTTAGCTATCTTCATAATCAAAGCTACGCCTTATAACCTCCTAAAGAGGTCTATGGATATCAAAACGTTAATTATACGAATCGAGGGCGACGTGGACCGCCCAACACGTAACGTGGAGAAATAGGTTTGCCTTAGCAAACATGAAGACTATTAGGGTAGTGATATTAATGGTACATAAGTTTGTGGCGAAAGACTTGTACACGGGAGCTGAAGAATGGAGGCCTTAAAGGGGTGGAGCAAAAAGGCTATAAGAGACCGTAATTAATATCGATTTTATTATAGATTCATCTGAATTGACAGTGGTCTTGCTTATTATTGGATTATCGATCGAAGAGGTATTTTATAGATTAACACCAATGAATAGTAAGCTACGTTAGCATGTAGGCACAAAAACAAAAAGCCGCCAGTATTAAAATAATAGTTAAATACAAAAGAGTTTAATCAACTTTACTTGTAGTAAAGTTAACTATACGTACTCCAAATTAACTGTAGTTTATAGGATATAAATACAATGTACCGCAAGTGAAGTGTAATAGGTGGCTACTTCCAAGTGAGGCACGGGCCAAATCGTTTGAACATACAAATTAGTTTGAAGACTGACTAGTGGTCTGCTAAATTTAGAACTTACTACACCAATCAACAAACTTCAATACAGTACCAGTTACTTCAACCAAATTGATTCGAATCGACTACGTTGCAACAATGAAGACCTACCAACAAATATACGTAATACAGAAGTTAAAATGTTGGATCGATGTAAAATCGCGCGTCCACTTATTTCGACTTAAATTGATTTAAAGTTATAATATACTTATCATTTTCCATTAACGTTCATTTAAAATTATCGTATGTTTTTCATTTGTTTGACGTATAGTGAATACCAATTTTACTTTTTTTCGCAACCAAAATATCTTGAACTTTAAATTTCTTGCATATATTAACTTCATATTCTTTGTGGGGAAAACGGCGCCCAGATAAATATCAGATAAAATTTATGGAGAAAAGGAAATTGCACCCGTGCGTTTAACACAATTTACGTAAAATATTGATTGTTCATAACGGATATTAAAAATACTTGTTGGAATAGTATTACACACAGTGCAGCAAGTCAACTTTACTGTAAGTAAAGTTGACTGTATTGCAAGTTGAGTGTATTACTTTGTGCGGACTTACCGCATTGGGTGTAAGTCAAGTGCAGTACGCTGCACTTCACTCTAGGGCACGGGCCAAGCAAATGACCATACAAATTACAGTGTAGACCGGCTAGCGGTCTGCTAAACCTAGAACAATACATCTACCATCTGACCACACAATACTACTGTTACTTCGACCAATCGAATCGACAACGTTGCAACGTCTAAGGCCTACCAATACTAATCAGTGCTTGCCTACCTATTAGGTTAAGCACAGATAAGCTAAATAGAAGAAGAAGCTACTTTCCGATTATGCTTTGCATTTATTGCTAGGGTAGAGGAAAGATTCTTACGAAGGGCCTCTACTAGTACTGCGCCAGTCTTCCAACGGCAGGAAAACAAAAAAGACTTTTGGGTTGCGTTAGTCTTCTAATAGCAATTTGAAAGTAAGCGAAGGTATCGTTATCGAAAACACCAAGAAATCTTCATTAATTCTTCTTGAAGAAAAACGTTGAGATTGACTATCAGAAGTCTCAAAGTTCGTCAAGTTAGCAAACGGCTAAGTTAATACTAATACGGGTGCTACTACTACTACAAAAAAAAAAAAAAACGACTAAGTTTCTATGCCAAAACAACAACCTCCGCCCTCCACCACTAACAAACGACCTTCGACCTTACCCTTCACATCAAAATTTTGCCTATACTTTACTCTTGTCACTCCTTAAGCGAAAACACCGAAAATCGACAAATCGCGCTAAGAAAGCCACGTTACGCAACCTCTCGCCAAGTCGCCAAATTCCTACATGACTCTACGTCAAAACACTAAGTTCCTACGCCCCAAAATCATCAAGTCCCCCGCCCTACACACCTACCATGTTCTATATAAGCCAGAGCCTCAAGATATCTACCGCCAACGCCCACTTTGACGCTATCATCGACCTTGAGAGGAAAGAAGCAATGAAAAACCTCGGATCAGTCTTCGTCACCAACTACGATTATTAACTCTAGATTACGGATATTAATAAAGCCTTAACTGAAGCCCATCTAACCAAATACGTTGGTCACTATATCCTCGAAACTGATACCGGGGAAGAGTTTGGCCGCAACGACAACGCTTTCTAAGATTTCCGTGAATTTTTCAACAACTGGACACCAAATATATCGAAGAAAATCCAACGTCACGTGAAGGCTAAGTTAAGGATAAAAGTCAAGAGGCGCGGAATTTACATACCAGACAAGACTTCAAAGGGAATGATAAAACCCTTTTATAAGCTAGCCCAGGATAAAGAATACTTACAAGACCCTTAAAGAAAGAGAAAAGCCATTGAGGAACCTTAACACCCATACACGCGATCCAAAAGACCTCCCCTTTACCTTTAGTTAAATGAAACATCTTTACGCACTAACGATAAGGAACCTATTAACCTGCTCGACAGTTTAGTAACACTAAGTGATAACACGGAATACGCCCTTAGTAGCGGAAAATCATGCGAAACAAGGGCTGCTAATGCAGACAGAGGTATTGACGTTAGCGCTTTATACCAGTTAATTAAATAAAATCATCAGGCCTCCTAAAACCTATAAAGACCCATTGACTTTTAATACTATAATCGCTTAATACCTTAAAAACCCTTTCCATTTAGATTTGCTTACGTACGCGAGCCAACTATAAACCTTACTATAGGACTTTACCTATCGGGTTAGGCGATTGAAAATTACCCTTAACACCGTACCTCGGAGCCTCTAAGATTTAAACCGCCAAGAAACACCAATTAAGTCTAGGATAATTATCGAGATTTTCCTTTAAGACCTATTAGAATAGTTAATATCAGCTATAAGTTAATGATAGACTTCGTTAAGATTTGGGATAACATAAATCAGTATAACGGAAAGCCTTAAAACCTTTTTAATACTAGGATAATTCCTTTCCTAAATATTTGCAAATGGATAGAGGTACCCCCTTTCAATTTTCACTTACTATTTCCTGAAATATTTACAGGGCACGCTAAGGACCATTACCTAATCTTTCTAATTAGTGTTATTACGTTTAGCGAGATTTATGATAATATAAAAGATCACTTCGAGTACGACGTTTACCTCAAGTAATACTATATAGACTAGGCTATTACGCGGTGGATTACAATAATAGCAAAGAAGAAAAAGGAGGAATTACCAATTAACGTTTTTAACTAAATACTTAACAAGTTGATGTTATATTAAGAAGTAATAGGAAAGGCTTGCGCTAGTAAAGCCACATTTTGTGAACAGGTACGGGTAGTAGTTACGGGCGTTAATAAGTTCGAATACGCTTTACAACGCCTCAATGCCATGTACGAAGGCTTCTTTAACTAGTTAAGTTTCTCGTTTGCTACCGTAATAATACGTAAATCAAACTCGCTGGGTATATACCCCTAAGCCGGCAATTTCCTTGACGTGGATGAAGAAGACTTTACGGTGGTTAATTACGTCAACCGCAAGTACGGATGCTTATAATGCATAAGTTTTAGCTTATCGACATCGACCACGACTTGGAGTTAATACCTACGTTAACGGTAATAAGATATAGGCAGACCTGTTAACCGCTAACACTATCGCTGTAACAGTGGTAAATGATATTGGATTTGTGGTAAAACTGGTTGTTAGTTAACTCGGCACCCCCTTATTAAACGAAACAACAGAAAGATGATATATTACATTTCATACCCCGCCACTTTTGAATAGGAATATTCGAACCAGGTTACCAACTTCGAAGGGGATAAGCCTATTAATGGCAATATCCCTAAGCAAATTAAGTGGTACGAAGATAATTCTCTTGATATGATGGCCTAATAACTAGCTGACTATACTTTCCTATACCGTTTAGGTAGTAAAAACCTTTACCTTTGCGTTAACTATACCTTTAATCCTTTATATATCTTTAACCTTAGTAATCGTTGCATGGATTATATGTTTTAGGGTATTATGCTAGATATAGGAGTAATAAGGTATTTGTTGGAATAGTATTATATGCAGTGTAATAGGTCAATTTTAATTACAGTAAAGTTTACCGTACTGCAAGTGTATTTCTTTGTAGAGACTTACCTCATTGGGTGTAGGTCGAGTTCAGTACTCTGCACTTCACTCTAGGGCACGAGCTAAGCAATTGACTATACAAATTATAGTGAAAACCGGCTAGCGGTCTTCCAAATCTAGAATAATACACGCACCATCTGACCACGCAATACTACTATTACTTCGACCAATTGAATTAACAACGTTGCAACGTTTAAGGCCTACCTACGCTAATTAGTGCTTGCTATTAGGTTAAGCACAGATAAGCTAATTAGAAGAAGAAACTACTTTCTAGTTACGTTCCATGTTAATAAAGGCGGCTAGGGTAAAGAAAATATTTTTGTAAAGGGTCTCTACTGCTACGTCGGTTTTTACGGCAGTAAGTATAGAAAACTTCTAGGCAGTGGCGGTTTTTACGGCAGACTAAAGGTAATGATGGTATCGTTATTTGAAAAAAACTAAGAAATCTTTATTAATCCTTTTTAAAGACGTTAATATTAACTATCAGAGGTCTAAACGTACGGAAAATTGGCAAACGGCTACGTCAATACTATTTCGTATACTACTATCTTAAAAAAGCGACTAAGTCTTTACGCCAAAACAACAACCTTCGACTTTTACCACTACCAACAATCTCTGACCTTATACTTTAACTCAGATCATTAACCGAATTTACTCTTCTTTACACTATCCGCTACTTTAATCGCAAAGTTCGCTACTCTTAGCGAAGCCACCAAGTCACGCCGAGAAAGCCACGTCGCGCGAACTTACGCCAAGTTACCAAGTCGCTAAGTTTCTACGCGACTTCAAGCCAAAACACTCAGTCTATACGCCCAAGATCATCAAGTCCCTCGCTCTACATTCTCCATACAAGTCAAAACGCTAAGATAGCTACCGAAAGCCCTCACTTTCAAGCTATTACCAACACTACTGGAAAAAAAGCAATTAAAGGCCTCGGTTACTTCTTCGCCAAATACTACAACCACAACCTTTAGGGGTACGACGTTAATGAAGAGTTAACTAAAGAGTACCTAACTAACTTCGTCGACTGCTACATTATTAAGCAAAACGGCGGCGAAGGATTTAGCTGTAATGACCGTGCCTTTCGCAAATACGGTAAGTTCTTGGAAATCTGAACTATGAATATATGAAAGAAAGTTCAAAAGACCTTTAAATTCAAACAAAAGAAAAAACTTGAAAGTCGAAGGATTTACGTGCTGTAAAAAATCTCTACGAGGCTGGAAAAAACTCTATTTAACCTAGCCCAACTAGAGGAATACTCCCAAAAACCACAACCTAAAGAAAAAGGTGTTAAGGAATCTCAACGCCCCCATATACGATTTAAAGGACCTCTCCTTTAATCTTAGCTAAGTCAAGCCTCTTTACGCGCTAGTGATAAGAAACCTATTAACTTACTCGGCGGTTCAGTACCCCTAGGTGACAGCGCGGAGTACGCTCTTAGCGGTGGAAAAATACGCGAAGCAAGGGTTTCTAACGTAGCCAAAGGTATTAACGTAGGCGCTTTACATCAGTTAATTAAATAAGATTTTTAGAACTTTCAAAACCTAAAAGGTCCCATCAACCCTTAGCAATGTAATCGCTAAACACATTAAAACCCCTTTCCATTCAAGCTAATCTACGTACGAAAGCCGACTACAGGTCCTAGTACAGGACTTTATCCCTCTAACCAGGCGATTAGTAATTACCCTTAATACTGGGCCTCGAAACCTTCAAAATTTAACCGCCAGAAAACACTAACCAAGCTTAAAATAACTATCGTGATCTTCCTCCAAAACCTGTCAAAATAGTTAACATTAAATACAAGCTGATAACAGACTGCGCCAAAATCGGAAATAATATAAAAAAGTATAACTAAAAACCTAATAAATTTTTCGACACTAAGATAATACCTTTCCTAAATATTTACAAGTAAATAGAGGTTCCACCTTCTGGTTTTCACTTACTTTCCCCCGAAATCCTTACAAGTTACGCTGAAAACTACTACTTAACCTTCCTAATAAATGCCACCACGTTTCGCGAGATTTATGATAACATACAAGGCTACTTCGAATACGACGTCCGCCTTACATAATACTATACAAACTAAGCCACCACGCGGTAAACTATAATAATAAAAAAGATAAAAAAAGGGAAAATTACTAATAGATATTCTTAATTAAATGATTAACAAGTTAATAATATATTGAAAGGAAATAAAAAAGGCACACGCTGGTAAAGCCACATTTTGCGAACAGGAACAAGCAGCTTTCACAAGCGTTAATAAGTTCGAATACACTTTATAACGCTCAAATACCACTTATAAAGTATTTTTTAGCTAGTTATAATCCTCGCTTACCACCATAATAACACGTATACCAAACTAGCTCGGTATATATTCCCAAGCCAGCAACTTCCTTAACGTTGATAAAGAAGACCTTACGCTAGTTAATTATTTCAACCGCAAGTACGAGCGCCTACAACGCCTAAGTTTCGGCCTATGAACCTTAACCTCAAACTAAAGGTAATACTCATGTTAACGCTAATAATATTTAAACGAACCCGTTAACCGTAAGCACTATCGTCGTAATAGTAGTGAGAAATATTAGATTTATGGTAAGGCCAGCTACCGGTCGACTAGCTACCCCCTCGCCGAGCGTAACAACAAAAAAAAACGTACCACGTCCAATACCCTACTACTTTGAAACAAAATTACTTAAACCAGGTAACAAATGTTAAAGGCGATAAGCTAACTAACGCTGCCAACGTCCCCAAATAAATCAAATGACACGAAGATACTGCTTTTAACACGATATCCCAATAACTAGTCGACTATATCTTTTCATGCCGTTTAGGTGGTGAAAACCCTTACCTTTACCTTAACTATACCTTTAACCCTTTATATACCTTTAACTTTTGCGATCGTTACGCAAATCACACGTTTTAAGGTATTATGCTAGATACTAGGGCGGTAAGATGCTTAACAGGAGCCTTTTCGTAATATATAACACTGCAGAAAAAAATTATTATAATTATTGAGATTCATCGTCACGATACTGGTAAAGCTAAAGTTAACTTTAGTTGAGGCTAACAACTATTGTTATGAGAAATGACGGTAATTTAAACTGTTGTAAAAGCGATTACACTTCACATCCTTAAATCACCTACCTCTTTTCTACTTTATTTGAAGGATATTAAAACTTTCGGCGTTAATGTAAACGTAAATGTAAACGAATTAGTTAAAAACGGCCAAAAGTTTCTACTCGTCTTTAAATAGAGGTACTTATGGTTTTATCTTTAACGTTTAGAGATAGTTGTATTAAACCTAACGGAGCTAGAAATACGTCTACTATACCGGCGTTTGAACCACTCAGTTATTAACAAGCTATATAAAGTCCTAAAGTCTCTAAAACATAACGATATGAGATATTCTACTTCAAAAACCATTAAAAATCTTGACTATCACTGCTAAATATATAACCAAACCCCCCAAAAATTCAAATTTACACTAAAAGACAACAAGTAATTTAACCATAAGATCTTGATTAATATTCTTTACTTAAATAACAAGTATGTTTTTCACGTTGTCAACTCTGGAACATATTTTTACGAAACTAAATTTGTAAAATCCCTTTCGGCAAAGAATACGTGGAAGACGTTGATGATACCATGGATTAATACGTACTTAAGTCCACTTAACGTCGTTGTTCACGATACCGGTACCAACTTTACGACGACAGAGTTTTTAGGAAAATACCAAAATAATGGGTATCTAGTATAAATAGGTACCTATAAAAGCTTACTAAAGCATTAAAAAGGTTAAAAGGGCATAAGTCTTACTTCGCTGAACGTACAGTATCTTTACGTTGGAAATTAAAAGTTTTACGAATCCGGAGGCACGCCTATAAATAATAGTAAAAGGTTTAAACGATACTGTAGGCCCTAATGGCCTGGTACCAACGCTGCTGGTCTTTGAAACGTACTCACGCCTAATGAGTGAATCTACTCCCTCGGCAAATTTTTAAAAAAATATTGCGACTTACAGTAAAGCTTTGAGGGAACTGCGAAGGTAATCAGCACACCGTCAAGTCAATAACGCCTTTAATACCAAAAAATGGGCCTAAAAGAATCGACGTAATTACTTTTCAATTACAAAGTAAAGTCCTCGTATAGCAAGAGCCAGATGAATAGGAGGGACCGTACAAAATATTAGGTATCGAAAACTTTAAAATAGTTGTTAAAATTGTTAACGATCCTGTATCTTTCTGAATTGATTAGGTTAAACCGTATATTAGAGTTACTAACTATAAAGATCCTTAAATTAAACGACCGAGTTAACACGAACCTCCCCTACCCATTATCGACAAGTTAATAAAACGCCGCCGGCGCAAACGACCCCCGAAAAAAATGTTAAAAAAGATAAATAAATACTGGGCCGTATTTACAATACTACTTAAGTGAGTAGGAAAAAAAGGATAAAGAAAACTTAACAATAAAACTTAGGGTATAAGGTATTATCAAAATTTCCGGCAAAACTTTTAAAGAAAGCGATAGAGTCGAAATCGACGGTTTAATAACTCGAGGTATAGTACGATTTATAACTAAAGTTAACTTTAACCTTTAAGATCCGAATATAATAATCTTTAGGTCAAAGATTATCTACAAATTGAAAGGTAAAACTACGAGATCGCTTTATAAAAAGTTATGGCTAATCGTTTAAGGCTAAAGTAATAAAGATAAGGACTAGATCCTTACGTAATCTCTCACGATTTAAAAGATTAACTAACGCTTGGTAATTGCCTTAACAACAAGTTTGCTAATTAAAACCAAGGGAAATTTACAGTTAATAACCGTAATATTACGTAATACTACATATAATCAGTAATGGATCTACAACAAATTATACTATTAAAGCTACTAAAAAAACACCGTATCATTTACTCACCAAAAACGGTAATAAGGTATGTCAAACCATTGTATAAATTAACGAAAACAAACATTTATTAGTTTATAACCTACTAATCGTACTTTAAATTCCGATTAAAGATAAAGTCTTTAATATACGATCCATACTTATGACTAACGTAAAGAAAAAACTTTGATATAGTAAACATATAAATTAACGATATTATTTTCATCGAAATGGCTAACTTTATAATACTAAAACAACAAACAATCTAAAATTTCAAATTCTAAGATTATTAGACGATAATAAAGTTAATAGAAAACAATCAATTTAACTTCAATAAATCGTTAATCCACATACTTAATATTAATGCTGGCTTAAGCTTTCGATAAATCGGCTAGGGCGCTATTTTTACCACAATCGACAAAACTGATAAGGCTAAGGCTTAATGGTATTTGGAACAACATACACGTGGTAACTATATTGCCACCTTATACTAACCAAAAACCTTATACGACTTATCCATTACGACACAAATGCAAACACCAACGGATGAAGATTTTAATCAATTAAATAGAAGGTTGGCGTAATGAATACGAAACCTGGACCGTAAAATCAATATAGTATCAATCGACCTTTTAAAGACCAAACTAATAATCTTTACAAACAGGTCTTTTACAAACATCATCGACTTATCTTTACTAATCAGATTCTTAATAAACCTTGTTAACGAAAATAAGCGGAAAAACCAGTTTAGCATTATCAGCAATCTAATCCACTAAACCTCCGTCAAGTACAAAAGGATTACACAAAACATACTAACTTCAGAGGTCTACGGTATCATAGCGGGCTTTAAGATGGGCATAACGTTTTGGGAAACCCTTAACCTTATCACCAAACAGCTAGAAATACCCTTTATCCCGATAGTAATCTATACCGACTCGAAAATTCTCTTTGAGTACCTTTCAAAGCTCGGAACCACCAGTGAAAAACGCCTAATAATCGACGTAATGATACTTCACAAAGCCTATGAAAGGAGGGAGATTAAGGAGTTTCGATAAATCGATGGTAAAGATAATCCTGAAAATGCCACGACAAAGGCTACGCTAAACAAAGCCTTGGAAAGGTTTGTGAACAATAACAAGCTAACTATACACATTGAGAGCGACGTTAATCGGCTACCTGAAAAGCCCAAATAACGTAATGGAAAACTAGAAAACTGCCAGGAAAGTAAAGGTTACGATAATGATCTATTTGAGTAGCACATTAAAAGTAGAGGCTTACGAAGAGTCGTGGCAGAAGAACTTTTTGTGGGAGTTAATGAACTCAAACCTCGAAGTAGTAGAGCTATTGAGGCCAAATAGATTCAATCTAAATGGAATTACATGCAATTCAGTATGAAAGTCAACTGGATTTGACAGGGTTCTGGCCAGCTGACGAGGAGGCAATTTAGTGGAAACCGGAAAAGATTAGTCAGCCACACTAGCGTACGCGTACAAACTAAAAAGCCGCCAGTATTGGAATATTATTACATGCAATGTAATAGGTCAACTTTACCTACAGTAAAGTTGACCGTACTACAAGTGTATTACTTTGTGGAAACTTACCGCATTGGGTGTAAGTCGAGTGCAGTACGCTACACTTCACTCTAGGGTATAGGCCAAGCAAATGACCATACAAATTACAGTGCAGACCGGCTAGCGGTCTGCCAAACCATTAATAATACATCCACTATCTGACCACGCAATACTACTGTTACTTCGAAAACCAATCGAATCGACAACGTTGCAACGTCTAAGGCCTACCAACAATACTATTTAATAAATTCGAAAGAATCATAATACGGCATTAATTTTAAATTTGATCTCATTTTTTTTTAGAAAATTAATTTTAATATTACGTCAATTACTTCAAATTTAATCTCCCATTTTATATTGTTTTGTCGAACGTCGTCTATACTTTACGACTCTATTTATTTATTATGAAATTTACATTTTAATCGCTTCAACTCGTTCCGTATCTTTATATGAAAACCTTAAAAAGGTAAAAGTTTTCCCACCCGAATTGGTTATCGATTTCGTATATCTATTAACCTTAAAAATAAATAATGATTCTTACCTATAGAGTAGATGATTTTAATTGAAACTGGTAACCGTTAGCTCCCGGTTATTTAATACAAATTGAAAAATCAATAAATATAATATCCAATTAAATTGTAAAAAAGTAAATACAATTCGTGAATATTATAAAACCTCCTCGTTTTTTCGCTCAATATTACCGGCTATTAAAGGTTGATATAATTTGGACAAAAGTTGTTTAACTCCCACTTAAAATATAATGTTGTTTAAAAAAAACTTACCCAATTTAAATCACGATTGTTAATAACAAATAAGGAAAATCTATAAAACCGTTACCATACATCACGAAAATGATTCGCATACGCCTTATCGATTACAAAGTATATTAACTCATATTAAAAGAGGTTTTAAAATCAATCTGTATAAACTTATAAACACTGCAGATCGTTATCTATCACCGGCGAATTTATTGAAATGTTGATTGAAATTTAAACCAAATTATAATTTAAAATGAAAAGGGGTTAAAAGAGGCTCCATCGACAAATACTACGAGGCTTTATACAGTTAAATTTCATGTTTATTTGATATATACGTCGAATATCTGCGACTATCACCCCCTAATCATAATCTCATTAAAGAACCTGAAGTAAAATGTTTTTAGCCGAATATTTTATATCAATAGAATCTGGAGTTATCACACCATCTTCGTTGTAAAGGACCTTTAATACGATAATTATAAATGGTTGCGCTAATGTAATGTATCCCTCGGGTTGGGATTACAATCTACACTTTATATGGAATATTGTATCTTAGCCCCAAAATTTTTAACACCTTAGGTAACCGTTAATAAACGGATCACGTATAATAGGTTATATGTTATACCTTAATTATATTATTGTGTTGCAATAACCAAGCTGAAAATTAGTTAACCGCTTAAAGTTATCTTACTTGGCAGTATTGACGAGAACTAAGCCTGAAACGAGATTGTAACCATCGACGTTTCATTTTCTTCCGACTTATGTCTAAACGTATTTTATCGCGATCAAATATTTCAAGCTTAGTTTCGTCTAATTTATCCTTATACTTTATTTCAATATATATTTTTGCGATATATGAATTTATATTTACTATATTCGTTATTATTACCAAGATAAGTTAAATCACCCGTATACGTTGTTTTCAACTTCATATTTATTTATATTTTTTGGGATAATGTATATGGATGAACGTTTTTAGTTATGCACCGGTAACGTGAACGATATTGGAAACGCGCAGGAACTTTGATCTAATAAACTTATTGTTCCGAAATCAAACGGGGTATAAAAGAACTTTAATTGATTATAATCCGTCAAAAAAAGTAAACGAGGTGCAAATACTACTTAACTTCGATAACCACGTTATTAAATGATATTATACCTCGAGTATGTTTTTATTTTTAATAGTATAATTATGTTCCGCGCCCAACAATCGTACGAAATAATATGTAGCCGATTGAAGAATACCGTTGTTGTCCTTTTATAAACGGCAATTTTTTGAAGTTATGCTCGAAAAATAGGTTTTCACCACCGTTACCCAACCGGGGTCCTAATTTATCAAAATCGAAACCGTAAAAAATATATTTTTTTAACATTGAAAAAGTATATTCCCTGCAATCCATTTAAACCTACCGGGTGTCTTCTTTTATTATCGAATAAGGTAATTATCCGATTCAAAACAATTACTAATAAAGTTTCGATAAAAGTTCATATATTTCAAACAAAAAACAAACTTTTCGAATAATACATGAAAACCTTGATTTTAAAACAGCACGGAATTTTTCGGTGTCGTCCCAAATTTTTACGTTTGTTGTTACAATGGAACCAAAAAAATTGGTCTCCTCGGTTACAAAATTATGTTCCTTTAAGTATAAATTTAACCTGGCGTCGGGAAGGTGTTTTAAAACCATGTAAACATTCGTGATATAGTTTCATTAAATACGGACAATTATTTGAAGGTAGTTTATATTAATAGAAACATAGATATTCAAGATATTCTTCATTATATAATTGATATAAAGTTAAAATGTTGTTAACGTTTTCTTTAACTGGAAAATGGAATTTGAATATTTAAATAAAACGAAACGAATAATAAAATACGTTAATTCCTCCTTTCCGTATATAACCGGATTAGAATCAAAAACATTGAAACATTGAACTTGATAAGTTATGTTGACTTGAATAATACGCTTGAAGTTTTTTGAATTAAAGGTAAATAAAAACAATTATATTAAATGATCTTATTGAAAAACCGAAAATTAACGTAAAACCGTTATCACTTTTTCGATTTGAAAATTAACAATTCCGGTGTTACAGCCAATAAAACCTTATTTATACCTAACTTTTATTTATTGATTCGGCAACTTAACAATAAGACTTATGATATTAATTTCGTAATAACGAAGATGACAGCTCATATAATTGATCCGGAAAAAGTTCATCCTCATTCTATTGAATATAAATAAAATAGTAGAGCATTCCCCGATATAAAGGAAAAACTGTTACCTTTTCTTTATTAAATAGATCGCGAAACTTTGTTTATTCAAGCGGAAAATAAGATCAATTTTACTCTCTTTTTGTAACCGTGAATACCATTCATTGTAAAATCCACGTTATTTCGTAAAAGTTTATGATCAAGATTAATTATAATTAATACATAATACGTTTTACATCCTGTTAAAACCGGGTACCTAATTCAATAAAGATAAATTTTATAATATCCAAAGTATTCCTCAACATGTAGCGTAATATCATCGTATGATTTACCAATATTTCCTCATTATTAATCATTGAACTATTTACGCCACAGTTTAAAATTACTTATTATCATCGTATCCATAAATTTCGGTAAGGTCTGTTTGTATCGTGTATATTAACCCAAAGTCAAGTAGAAGATTGAATAGTGTATATTGAAGATAGGTAGATTGAAGGGAGAAGAAACATCCACAGAGTACATTCCTCAGGTAAGAGCTTATAAGATTTCATTAGGGCAGTGGCACCTTACCATACATTTTGCCAATCTTTCTTCTGGATAGCAACCCTTTACCATACACTTTTCCAAACGTCTTTTCTGAACAGTAACACTTTATTATTCACTTTACGAAAATACACCTTATAGCGTGGTATGTTACCGTATACTCTGTAAAAGTATATCTTATAGCATGACCACCTGTTAACTATAGATGTATATGATAATATATTTATAGGCGATTCTTTTTTCTCCGTGCGTTTCGTATCCGTAATTCAGTAGGGAAAGTTTAGTTTTTCCAAGTCCTAATCAATAGTTTAGTAGTGATAACGTTTATAGTGAAATTCGCTTAAAGTTCTAATCAACAGTCTTAGTAGAGAAAGTGATTATAATATAGGTTATAGTTAGTTTAGGTAGTTGGTGGCGGTATTGGCCGGGAAGATTATTTATCCTTATAGGGGTGTAATCATGAAGATATAATTGTCGGTAGTACGTGTTTTGTGGTTGAAATTAAAAGATGTATTGGTATTAATTCAGGAAGAATTTTTCTCTCTTTAACAACGCGTCTTCATTCACAGGGTAAATATTCAATTGACCAATGATCTTATATAAGCCGAACCCATCATTTTGATTAGTTATTCGAACCGTTCGTAAACCGTTTGTTTAGGTTGGTTATTTAACTAATTCTGTATTCTAACCGCTTCTTAAAATAGATAACTTGTAAGAATAAATGCGAAAGGCATTTTTTTACCAGACAACGCCGCCGAGCCGAGGCTGCAGCCACCAATGCATACCGTATCGCCGCTAACACTACTATTAACCCCACTAAATCGATTATGTCGTCAATTCCTAACTTTGTTTTCTTGCCGCCTGCCGCCGCTAGAACCGCAACCGCATCCCCTTCTCATTTCTCCCCCTATTTTACTCCTCTTATCCCTTAAAGGGAGGTGTGAGAGGCTTTTAAATTTTTAACCTTACCCTTTCAATACACGTAAAAGAAACAATTACCTGTAACGGTTACCCTTCGCTTCCAAAAATATAATATCTCCGAATGATAATACGGTTTTCATTACTTATTTCCTCCTTAACTTATGTTATATTAATATCTTTGTAAACGAGGCTGAGGCGGTCGAAATCGTATACCGCCTCGATTCACGATTCGTGAGAGTACGTTGAGACGCCTTTTTCACATATAAAGTGTTAAAGAGTCGTACTCGGGTTCGCATCCTCGGGTTGCTAATAGATATAATTCATATGCCGTGTGTAACGTTCGCGTTTGCAGGTAAATTTATTAGAGATTTCTGTTGAAACATGGGTGGGTTAGCCTGTCATCACCGTTACGAACAGTCTGGTAGTAAATATACGCCTGCTTCGGTGGTTTTAAGGCGGTAGGCAAACGCCTTATTACTTATCCGCCGTTTTTACGGTAAACTATCTACTTCTTTAATTCGTAATCATAACTGCACCCAAATTTACCTGTTATATCAATACCTTATTAGGAGTGGTTTTAAAAATGAAAACTTTTACAATACCTAAAGCAAACAAATACTAATTAATAATAAATGTTAACTGATGGCTTAAGAAAACGGCAACCGCTATTACCGCCTAGAAGGCGAGCTTACGCATATATTACGTAAACAAGTTCGACAACATTATCGCATGTTGTCATAATAAATGTAAAAACCCACCGTGCCTCTTACCTCAAGTCATATGGCTTATAGCGTGGAGCGCTCCTCCAGGCGACAATTCCAACTACGGTATCAACGGAAATAATGACGGTAGCGTTAGTAGTAACAGCGGCGAGTATAACGAGGAAGGGGGAAAAGAAAAAGAAAAACAAAAAAAAGACGTAGCTCTTTCCTCACCCTCGCTATTGGGTAATGACTAACTTTCTGTTTTTAGGTTCGCTGGTTCATACAGCTTTGGTGTAATTCGTTATACAGTAATAAAATTTATCTTTAAAAAAATAGTCATGTAAAATAGAAATATTAAAAGTAAAAAGTGAAAATGTTTTGGTAACATTGTGAATGGTAAAATTAGAGGGTAATAATATGATAGAAATGTAGTAAATATAAAATTCAAAGAGTTATGATATGTTGAAACCATCGTAAATGGGCAATTTAAAAGTGAAAAAAAAATACAAGGCGTGAAATGTTTAGCTTGGGTAAGCTTATAAAACCTTTCTATCAATATTAAAGAAGAAACTATTTGTAAATACAAACGCTTCTAATACCATATTCGTGGCGTTTTTTATAATATCGGCCTGGTTTAAGTTTTTGTTAATTGATCTTATTTGATTAATTTCGTGACGCTCATATGACTCGCGTCAAACTATAATATCGATTACAAATAGCCTTTGGTTCATATTACTAAGATGAAAGAAGAATTTGTAAAGGGGAAAAAAGTTAATATAAATCACCAAAAGAAGGGTTTTTAAGCTAAAGTTCGAAATAATTATCCGAACCATCATCACGATAGTAATACCGGAATTGAATCCTCTAACTATAACATAAATTTTAAAGCCGAAAATACTCCGAGTAACCTGTTCATATTTGGTTAACCTTCAATACATGACGTTGCTATGTAACGTAGAACCGTCTTAATCTGGAATTTAAACATCAAAAATAAATATAAATTTCAATTCCAAGTTAAAATCGATGTTATTTACGAATGATGTATTAGTAAAATAATGAATCTTTACTATATATGTATCAAACTATATACAACGTAGGCCGCGTTCGGGATTACTTATTTACTACATCAGGCGTTTACTCAATGATTTGTGTAAATCATGCAACAGGTTCGTTTAACATTGTATAGCAATAAAAAGGTTTAATTCCACTTTTGATTATGCGACTCATATAACACAAGTTCCACGTACACATTAATATCTGTATTTTTTGACTAGTTTTATGTTGATTAGATTCATAAAAAAAACTTTATCCAATCGCCCCTTCTGTATAAGGTTTATAATATTGTTACAGGGCGTAATTATTGTACTTTTGAAATTAATTGGGAGGTCTTCCGGTAGACACGCTTTAGGTTTTATTTAGAAACCAGATTTTGAAGGTTTCCATAGTGTGATGATGGAAAACAACGTATTACACAATATGAGTAAATCAATCATTTGTATTTCGATAAATACAAATATATGAAAACGTGGTATTTGAACTAAAAAATATAGGTTAAAGGTTGAGTGAGCTATTTTGAACCTCTCCTTATAATTTCTCTAATAAGTATTATACCAGTACATACCAGCCTTAGAGAATCCGTAAAGTAGTTTCAGATTACGTATAATTGTTCTAGATGAATGGTGCTTTTGGAGATTTATTAGTATATAGGTATAAATACACATTTTGAAATACTTCTATAATTAAGTATAAACTTATTTAATATTATAAAGATTAATACGAAGGTTATAGGGTGAGGAAGCTGAAAAAGACAGTAAATGTTAAAATTGAACAATGAATTACTTGTTGCGAAGTAGACGATTGGGTTATAATATCCTTTTTACTTACATCATTATACTTTTTAATTTTATATCGGATTTTTAAAGAACTTTTCGGTTTTATCTTTTACCTCGTTAAATAAGCGAATAGGAAAACGTTTGTAAGCGCTATAAATTGCTAGGTAAAAAAAATTAAAACTAAAAACTCCTCATTTGATTAGAACAGAGATTTACTTATGAGTTTATTTTTAAAAGGATTACCAGGGGCAATAGCGATGATTTTTCTACGAATCTTTATATTTAATTTACGGTGCACCGTTCTATTTTCGGTAATTATATAGTTTATGATAAAGGTTTCAAAGCAATTTTTATTTTTAAGCGAAATAGAGGCCCTCAATTATGTAATACCGGTCCCGCTTGTATAAATTGACCGGTTTCGTAAGGTGGTGGAGTTTATAAAGGTATATATGAGGGATATATAGGTTTTGGGGGAGGTCCAGATTGATTATTCTAGAAATACCTTTATTGGTGTTACTTATCGGATTACGCTTTTGGGCTGTTGTCTTCTACTTTTTCTTTTTTTTACTTTCATACCATTGTTAAGAGAAATAGATTTATGTCATTAAATAAGTATATAAACATATCATAGGCTTTGAATCTGTTGATTCTGTAAGTAGTAATCCATCTGTTGTTGGGTTTTTTAAATTAAGACTTTAGATTTTAATGGTAGGTCCAAGATGCCAACATTACGTGAGCCATTCATTGTGGCTAATACTCGCAAAATGTTATTCCCAGTCCGTAGAAAAAGTAATGCCGTTATAAATTTCGCAACAATATTTACTTTCTATACCTTAACCAGTAATAGTGTTAAATCTATGTAGATTCTGGAGTAAACACTAAAGATAAGGAGCGTTGAAATTAGGCTATAAGGATTAAAAGTGTTGTTTACAACATCTACTACTATTTGCAAAATTGACTCTTTAGTATTAATACCCTATAATTTCTTGGATAGTACCGTATAATTCTTTTTGAATGGTTTTTCATACCGTATATACTTTCTGATACCCTAATACGCCTCAAATAGTCCTTACCTTTACTTACTTCTGGTAATCCTAGCTTTGGTTCGCCATTTAACCGAGTCAAAAGCTGTGCTTACATTATGAGTAATCAAATTCGGAAGCCCTCAATGAACTTTCGTCTAACAATTTACCAAGGCATCCCAATAATTTACATCAGAAACGCTCCACGTAAATTTCGCGGCCTAAATAATGTTGTTACGTCGATGGAATGGAATTGTGACTAATTGTAAAGGTACATGATATTTATGATAACTTTGTAGTAAAAATCCATGTCGATTTAAGATGGAATTTAAACCGCCGTAAAGTTTACAGGTATAACTGGCACATGTGGCAGAATTTTTCGATAGCTTCCAGTATTTCGTTTCCTATATCTTTGTAACTCATTACGTATAATAGCTATAAAAAGCGCGGCGGAACCAGGTATTCGGAGCGTCGATATAATATTTTTAGTTCTAGTTACATTGGATAAACGACTTTCATTTTATTGGCCATGGGAAAAAGACTACAGGTATGTAAACTTAAATTAAAATGGTACGAATATTCCATCAGAAACGCTGACAAATTGGTTGGTAGTATTTCAAAAATTAATTCAGAACTTGTTGATATAAGTTCCTGATAATAAAAATAGTATTTTACAATTTATCACATAAAACTTAACCGGGTCGAATCGTATGTTTATAACGACTACATCGAGTAACGACGTTTTATCTTTGCTAAAGAAGACTTTCTGATATTCTCCTATCTGATAAAATTAAAACTTAGAAAATTTCGCCGCCAAAACGTCGAATTATTGTTTTCCATGGGTCGATATTTTAACTACACTGATATCTAATATAATACTTTGAAACCAGTGACCATACCTATAAAACAATGTAAATCAAAAGGCAATATGGGCTTTAAACACTCCATTTTTGCTATCCGGGCTTAATTTATATAATAACGAAACGTTTTACAGGTCTGTAAATACTCGTTAATCTGTTTCCTCATTCTGGATCTTCACGTAATTCTCGTTTTTCTCCGAGTTGTTTTCTCCAGAGGTGTATTCGTAGAGATAAGAGTCGAAATTCTCTTTTATCCCCATGCTATTGGCTATATACGTTGCAAAACATTTTTCCGTCTGATATTCCTGTTGGTGATTGGTTTAAAATCATCGTTCAACCTGAATTTAATCTTGTTCCAAGTGATTAGTCGACTAAAAACTAATTTTATTGTATAGAATATATAGTTTTTAAAAATCTGTGAAGCTTTTTATACTTTCATTTCAATAAATTAATACATATTCTAAGCATCGTGTCTGGTTATAAGGTCGTCTTATTAATAACTGCTTTATTTTCGGTTTCCGGGACTCCTTTTATTGTATTTGTAACCTTTATTCCCGTATTTTGAGTTATTATATTTCTTATACATCGGGTGCACTATAAATCGTTGATCTAAAGCGTAATAAATTGTTTTGACGAGTTTCGATTTCATGATTTGCGGACTTTAGTCTTTAGATGTCCCGGTTACCAATACTAATCTCAGGCTTGTCTATCGGTATATCAGGGTTTGAGGTAAAATTTTAAAGTTCATACAAAAAACCTCCAGGTATTTTGCCAATTTGAATAATCTATGGTCAAAGTTTGAGTTTTTACAGCGTACTCTTGTAATTATTTGGATAGACAATTTGTTTCCTTTGTACTCTAATTTAACCGCCACCTGACATTTTCAGAAACTCGATAATAAAGAGATAAGTAAGTCAGTGTTTCAAGCTAATGTTTTGCAAATTTCAAAATAGTACCCATCCAATCTTTATCTTAAAGCTCGTAATGAATTTCGGTATCGAAATATATTTTGAAGCAACTATAACATTTCCCACACGTATATAATTGTATAGGGTAATATAAATACTACTAGGTGATTTATCTCGTCAATATGTTGTATAAGATTATATAAAATTATAACGGTTTGATGTTTAATCTTCTACAAATATTTAATATTACATAAACTTTATTGTTAAAAACATCATAAGATTCGTTATTATAGTTTTAGTCCTAATTTTAAACTTGGTAAAGTTCGTAAGCTTCGCAGGTTCAGTTCTGTTATTAAGAAACTAATATAGCAGAAGATTGTTTTAAGGATCGTAGTCAGTGAGTATTGGTTCGTAAGGTTCGTATTATGGTTTAACACCGTTTATCCTGTCTTCGGGAACGCCGATTTTCTTGTTTTTGATGCTTTGATTACGGTTAAAAAGGGCGTTAATTGTATCCTAGGAGTGGCTTAATTTCTATTTTTTCCTCAAAAGTACGGTTTGAAGGAGGACTATATTCGACCCGAGTGATAAATAATTTTAGTAATTTTTCCACCTTTTCCATCAATATTTAAGCTCTATTAGAATTTTGCGGAACACGGTTAGATTTTCAGCGCGTTTTAAACTTTTTGTACGTAAAGTGTTTCAAAGCTTTTTCCGCATTTATTTAATAATATGTTTCTTACGTTCCACCAACTAGTATCCTGTTATAAAGTTCACCTATCATATCTCCTTATCTTCGCAGTCCGATATTTCGTCGAGTGAAGCTATAACAAATAAAGTTTAAAAATATGGCTGTTTTTCCTACTTGAGTTATCAATCTCTATACTCTATAGTTATATTTGTAGTACTTTTCAAATCGAATAATTTGCCGTATATCATATTTTCAGCGTCTACTTGAAAGATTTCGCTTGAAAATTATCGAATATATCGAGCCTTGAGGCTTTTTTTCCCCTGATAGCAAAAATCACGTTTATAACGTACCGTTTCGCCGCCCAAAGGTTTCAATTATCCGCTCGCATTTTAATGGTATTATCTCATATATTCAAATTATTAAGTTATAAAACGTTTCTTTCAAGCGTCGTATATTAAAATAGGAGGTCCATATATTCGCTAGCTTTTGCTAAGCTACTTACAGTTTTTATTTATAGGAATAAGATTGTCATATATAAGTGGTTAATATATAGAAACAAAGTTATAAGGTGAATTATACGTTTGTGATTGTGCATCCAAGGGGTTCTCAATATAAAACGGTAATTAAAAGCATATAATACGTAAATATAATACAAATACAATGTGTTAAAGCGGTTTGTATAAGATTTCTAAAGTTTGTTAGTTTTGATAAAATGAAAATAAATTGTATTCGTAAACAAGTTAGGCGTTTTAGATTTATCTTAACTCTTTAGAAGCGTTTTGTTAACAAAAAAATTAGTAAACTATCACATGATAAATAATAATTTTTATAAGCTGTATAATATGATGCGAATGAAGAAGGTGAACGAGGTAAAGTAAATGGGGATACAAATATAGGGAGTTTTAATTATGAAGTTTGAGATGGTATATAGGGCTTGGTGTAATAATGGCTTCGAATATTATATTGAGTATTTGTAAAATATGTTGGAGCGTTTCGAAATATATTTTGGGTGCGTAATAGATGCTTAGTGAGCGGTTTAGATATTGCTTCTACAGCGTGGGATAATTGTTAAAGCGTCTCAAAATTAGCTTTGGTTGCTTTCAATGTAAGTTCAAGCGGTTCAGATATTACGTTTAAGTCGGATAAGTTTCATTGAAGGGTTCTAAAACTTGGTGGTTTTGACTTAAGTAGCCCAATACGTAATGAAACGCTCTTTTGAAAGTGCTTGAATACGTTTCGCATGTTAACCGAGTTAAAGAATAGCATATCAAGGCTTTTGATACTTAAATATTACCAATCGAATTGAAAATTTCGCACTAAAGTGGTCCTTTTTAGAGTCACTTTAATTTATAGTTTTTTCATACTTTTGTTTTTAATTAAATCGTAGTGTTCAATTACGGACAGTTTGAGACGTTACAATATCTCGTTATTTGCATTTAATTCAAGTTCGTTTTTTTTCCCATAGGCTGTTTATAATCGACTGAGTTGGCTACTAATTAATGTTGTTAATATTTGTTTGTACCATGCGGATTAACTTAAGGGCAAGTATAGAATTAAATAGTTTATATTAAAGCCAAATAGGTTAAAGGAATAAAAGGTATTTGGTGAATTCACGCCTTAGTTGAAAGCTTCTAAGCTTTCATCTGGGTAGTAACACTTTACCATGTACTTTGATAATCATCCTTTTTGGAAGTAGTACTTTACCATGTACTTTGCCTTTATCCCTTTTGACTAAGCCACGCTATTATACACTCTGCTAAAATGCACCTTACAGCGTAACACGTTACCGTGCATACTACAAGAGTGCATCTTGCAATATAGGCGCTTACTAAATATAGATATATATGATAATATATATAATAGCATATCAAAATTGATATCCTACATTATACCGGAAATAATATATATTGGTATGAGGTTTAACTCTTTATTTCTATTTACGCGAAACTTACCTATATATGCATTGTATATATTTTCTGTTACCCTAGTATAATATTCAAATTTTGAATATATGATAACCAATTTATTTTTATCTTGAACTGTTATCTTCAATGCGTCTTCTATAATATCATAAAGATTATAACTATAATCTGTTTTGGTATCCAAATAGTAAGTGGTATTAAAAATACACGGATAAAAATTAACTCTTATTTATACGTACTTTAATTAAATTAAATTGCGGTTCATTCGATATTACACCTATACTAGTTAGGTTATATAATTTACGAACGAAATTATATTTAAAATTTTAACCTTCCCTATCTCCGATAATAAAAAGTTTATATCCACTTTTTCTATTTCAACCGTATACATTTATGTCGAAGGAAAACTCGAGAGCAGTTTATAACCTTGCTTAAAACAATCCGAGTAGTTATAACATGAGGAACCCCTAATAACTTACCTAACCTAACGCTTCTCCAACGTTACATACGTTACCCGGCGTTCTAAATTTTAGGTTTATATTAGACGGGTTTATCAGGATAATCGACCACGATTATCGCGGACCTATAATGAATATATCTTTATAATAGAGATTCAAGTTATAAATATATTTCAATCGGTTATAATATTGAAACAGGGTTCGATAATTATCAACCAAAACTTTGTTTTGTATTTTAACCTTTTAATTTGTTGAAAAGTTCGCAATATTTGGCCAAAATGAAAATATAATCTACACGGTTAATACATCTTATAATCAAGTTATACTGGATACAAATAGATTTGAAAAAGTCAATGTAACTGTATTTAACAGTTAATAGCTAGTTTAGGCTGTTCGCCTAAGTTCATAACATTTCGAATTTCATAATAAACGGTATTCATAAGTCTTTATCGTTTATAAAAAAAAAATTAAAATTTCATTAAACTTTATCCACGAAATAAAAGTTACCGAAAATAGCCTTGATATAGTCAAAAAATATTTTTATATCGTATATATACTTATACTTCCAGTTTTATAATACGCTGTGATGATGTACTTAATAGCTGGCATATAATATCCTAACACATAAAAGAATGCGCGTCGACCTGTACTAGTTTAAATTTTGTTCCCATTTAATATAAGTGCGACTATTCAAAGCATCATCGCGCAAGTGAATAAATATTCATTGAATTATATCTTATTGTATATTTTCCGATTGTTTTTTAATATTCAAAACTCAGCTTCAGTAATCGTTCAGTCAGGTTTTAATTACTAAATCTAAATAATAACCTAGGCAAAATCAGACGTAAAAAGATACGAAGCAACCGGATTGAAGGCGCAAGTCGATTAAACAGATGATTGCATTTACTTTAACGTAAGCGCAATATGAGTCGTATCATTTTAAAGGGAAAATATATAGATTTAAGTCAGCTACAAAGTGGTCGAAGTTATATTCATAAAGGTAAAAAAAATAGGTATTCGAAAACGGCCTATCCTATTTAGTAATATTGAAGTGTAACGCGAAATCATAAACATTTGTTATCGATTTGTATATTATAAACATATCTCTACAAAAAAAAAAACCCAATAATTGTATATTGCTATCCAACATAGAAGAATATACCAAATTGGTGGCAAATAGTATTCACAATGAAGGTACTGAAAAAACTAGAAAAAAATGTAAAGATCTTTCGTACAGAACTTATATATAATTTTCGTACACGGTCCGTCATATGCCCTCGTACATAACGTCCGAAAACCGCACCCAAACCGCGCTTGGGCCGGATACTACACATTCTGTTACGTGTACAGTCATTCAACCTATAGGTTCAATGGCTAATAGCCTGAGTTCATAATAGTCGATAGGGGTTTGGCTGATGGATTTATCCCGAACTTCAGTAATTACTTCAAATTAGTAGTTATCTATATTAGCGCAAGCGTACAAAAGAAAAAGTCACTAGTAATGAAACAGTAGTTGATTGTAGTATAAACAAATAAATTATACGAACTTTAATTTAATTGCATTAAATGTAAATTGACTGTATTAACTGTGAGTCAAGTATATTGAGTGCCTAATTTAGAGTAGAGTACGTTTTAAGTAATTATCTGTATAAATGAGAATATAGACTGAGTAAGGGTCATCCAAATATAGAAGTAACTCATCATCCTTTTCAATGTAATACACCAGTTACTTCGACCACGATTCTAATAGACTATATTGAAACGATTAATGCCTACCAACAATTACCTCATTATCAGTTTACAACCCCATTAGTTGAGTAGCTTGTTAACAAATCCTTTTATATATACCCCGCTTCGCGTGTATATTACCGCATCTTTATGATGAGCCTTGAAATTATCAAACTAAACAGAACTTTCATAATTTAGGTTTATAGTTTTCTGAAATATCCTAGTAAGATTATATCCAATAGTAATAAATTGTTTTCTTTAAATAAAATAAGATCTTACATTATTTCCATAATAATAAGGATATTGCCTTGCATCACTTCTTTTGTTGTTTCAATTAAATTCAATGGTTAAGTAAATGATGCAATACCGATATTGAATAATAATTCTTTCTCAAAACATGTTCACTCAAAACAAATCAATTTAATATATTTTGTAAATCGATTCACTATTGATAATAGCTTAGTCTTTATTACCGATGTATCTATTAATTGACTCTGAAGTTTGCATGCTAGAAGTGGTTATATTATTGTCATGAAAAGGATGAAATTAGAAAAAACGATAATCTAATAGCTAGCCCAAAATGGCAGGCTTTATAAGTCCTTGAGATATGTCTAGCCATATGAAAAAACCCTAGAAAGATATGCTGAACAGCGCTGTTATACTAAACATACCTGTTGTATTATATAGATCTGTCATAATGAACTAATTTAGAAGTCTATATTGGACAGACCTATTAAATCTTAAAATATTAATACCTATATTGTAGAATATGTTATACTACAACTCTATAAAGATTAACCATTAGCTTTCATAAACTATATACCCACACTAGCTATTTTTACGTTATCAAAAATGAAACAATGAAATGAAACTAAAAACTTTAAAACGATTGATACTGTTAACCTTGTGCACAACCCTTCAAAAATACAAATAACTCAACCGCCATAATAATTAAGCTAATATTTTTCATACTATATCATCAGTTTCTGCGCGTTCGAATACAAAATACGTACCTTTGACCAAAAATATAAAAGTTCAATCATATCTCTAACCTACTACTTTACTCACACACCTACAGTACTATTTAATTTACCGTTTTAACTAAGAAATCAATCTATTTACATATAGTAAGTACCAAATAATTGTTGATAAATTAGTCAATAAATATACATAAAACATCCACATACATATAGAAATCCTCATATACAGAACAACATGGAAAAAGACTATAATATTTGAACGAGATTAGGTGAAAAGTTTTACCAGATTCATCAATAGATATTTCTGGTAAAAATGAAGACAACTGATATATAGTGAATATATACTTCCAACTCAATTGAAAAGGTCTGCCAAAGAATCGATGTGTATTTTTAGTTTAAATTAAAAGGTATACCGCATAGTTTGTTTTCTAAACTGGTCTAATTGAAGAGATCTACAGTATAATGTATTTTTTAGAACTAACCTAAGTGAGGGAATGTGTCGAATGCTTAATATTTTTACCCAACTAGTTGAATGAGTACTTGCGAAACTTGGAGAAAATCAAGCCGATATAGAGTAAAACGTTTTTAAGGAAGTAATATTTCAACCTTCAACAATAAGGCACAACAACTCCTAATTTGAGTTAAAATAGTTCTTTTCCAGAACTACTCGGTATTCAACGTTATACAAAAACGCACGGGTTTTTATATCATATATTTCCTAGCGTTGGAGGACGGAATCATTAGAACTTCTATAGTATGCAACTTTGGATATCCAACATTTATTCATTTCATGAACATCGTTAATTTAAATTAATCTGAAATCTTGTTCAATAAAATAAATAACCCATTGATAATTTATTAATTTTGGTTTTCTCGCTAGTATATATCCTCAACGCGAAGATTTTTTTGTTACAGAAATAATAATAAAGGATGAAAAAAAACCTAATAGCTAGCTGACAATGGCTAGCTATATAAGCGTTCCTGACATAAACATCTATGTTACGTAATCATAAAAGGCTGTTCTAAAAATATTTATTATACTGGATAGTCGTGTTATGATGATCACATTAAGGAATATTTATTAGATAGCTCTACTATACATTATAGCCTTAAAAAGATATGCTGAATAATAGACTATACTAAAATCCCAAAATATTTTACGAAGAGTCTTAATAGCTTCCATATCCACAATATCGTTATTATACTCTAGTTACAGATTCTGCCCAAATTTTGGGATAAAATATATTATACTTCCCTACTAAAATTATGAATATAACAAAGATATATTTGTTTTATTAACTCACACTTTTATAAAATATTTCAATCGAATCTTAGTTCTACTTCAAACGTCTATGACATAAACAACCAATAATTACAAAATCAATACCAATGCCGTTCATGTTAATAAGCTTGTTATTAACTGAATTACAAAAAAAAAATTAATATTGAAAAAACTTGAAACCAATAGTTTTCTTCAAAAAATATCAATAACCATGTAATCCATTATTTATTCAAAAACTTCGAAAACAGGCTTCTTTTTTATATTGAAGTGTTCTATATCTCCTATATATTTTATATTTTTTTAAAATTAGAAATCCGTTAATCAACTGTGCAACATAGATTTAACAACTTCAATCATGTTATGACTTCAATCATTTCATTAGAAATGACAATAACAACGTAAAAAATATTTGCTAAGAAATTAAATCGTTTGAAATGATGAGAATTCAAATGTGAAATATAATGAAAACACAAGAAAATACTATACTTCTTTTGAATAATATATTATTAATTACCCAAAAGATCGAATTAATTTTTTTCACCGTTCACTTTAACAAATCAAACGTAGTTAATTTAAAATTTACAGCAAACCTAACTTCAGCCTTTAGTGTAACCCCATTATTCACTTCAAATCTATTATTATAACGCATATGTTTTAGTATGTACTCTTATAACTGAATCACTTTTATTTACTCTTTGGTTAATTCTTTGAACTATAAATAAAAATGTTATATTACATTAATTTTCAATTTATTCAATACGAGTATGAATTAATTCATATACTTTCTAAAGAAAATCAATAATTGTTCGTAGGCCTTAGACGTTGCAACGTTGTCGATTCGAATGGTCTTCTTCGAAGTAATAGTAGTATTGCAGTAGTCAGATGGTGGGTGTATTCTTCTAGGTTTGGCAGACCGCTAGCCAGTCTGTACTGTAATTTGTATGGCCAAGTGCTTGACCTGTGCCCTAGAGTGAAGTGCAGCGTACTGCACTCGACTTACACTCAATGCGGTAAATCCGCACAAAGCAATACACTTGTAGTACGGTTAACTTTGCTTATAGTAAAGTTGAACTATTGCATTGTATGCAGTACTATTGCAATACTATTCCAATACTGGCGGCTTTTTGTTTTGTGCCTGTACGCCAGCGTGGCTTGCTATCAATTGGTGGCAACTTCTGAAATCCCTCCTTAATCCACAAGCCAGACCCCTGTTATTTTCAATTAATCTGTATTGAAAACAACCTTAATCACGGCCCCTTGTGACCTTTTTGCTCCACCCTTCCAAGGCCTTCGTTCCTCGAATCCCGTGTACAGATCCTTCGCCATAGACCTGCACAAATCAAGTACGCCACCACTTACATACCTTTTGCCTGTAGTTCAAACTACTGACATCGCTACCATTGCCATCGCTACCGCCCTGGCGGTTTTCCAATTTGCCGGGACAACCTTGTTCCTTTACGTTACGTGTTGGGCAATCTACGTATCCCTCGATTCGTATAGTCAGCGTATTACTATCCACAAACCTTTTTAGGGCGCCATTAGGCGTGGTCTTAGTTATGGCATCGGTAGGATTATCTTCGCCGTTAATCCACTGGAACTTATTAATTTCCCGGGTTTCGTATGCCTTTTTTAACGCTATTACGTTTATTATTAAGCGTTTTTTATTAGTTGTTCTTAGTTTCAATAAGCATTCGTAAAGGCTTCGGGAATTAGTATATGCTACTACTAGTATCTGTAATGAATCCAGTTGTTTGGTGATAATTTTTAATTTTTTTTTTCATTATTATACCGATGCTAAAGCTTGCTATCGTGTTGTAGACTTTAGAGGTCAGTATATTTCGAGTTATGTGTTTACACTTCATAGATATCCAGTGTATAAGGTTTTAGGTAATCGAAAACTGCTTTTTAAACCTATCATCGTTAACTAGTATTATTAAAAAGCCGATTTACGATGTTAGGTCAGTATTATTGATAAATGACTCGTTTATAAAAACTATTCGCTTCGCTCTCGTCAGATTTACAAATACCATATTAATTCCTGTTTCCACGTAGCTTATGTAATATTGAATCCCTTTATTTAATTTGTTAAAGTTTTCGTTATACGTATCTTGTGTTTATATCGTAATGAAAAGGTCGTATAATACTTTTAGTTGATATAACATAGCAATGTAAGCCGTATATGCCCTTTACTTTAGATATCTTTGTACCTTTTCCTCGTTAGCTTTATCGATAGTTTTTAGGCTTGTGACTTACCCCTTTTAGTTTAGACTGATATCAGTGCCGCTTTTAGCCTTAACATTATATATATGGAGTAACGATTCGTTAAAGTTAAATTGTATATCTTTACCTAATGTTTTAATTGGCTTATACTTTTAAAAGCCTGATTTTTCGATAACACATTATTTTGCCGTTACAAATCTAATATCTCCGAAACAAAAAAAAGGTTTCATTAGTTTATATATTTACAATACCAATTCTTTTACCTTTTATAATTAATAAACACGAGTTAAATGTTAAAGTCTTTATATTTAGCTTGTTTGAAAAGTGTATTTGGTATATGAAGAACCAGTGGACGCCATTTTTAACCAGTCTATATAAAGGTTTAATGTAGTATATTATCATGCCAGTCGGAAAATTATCCCTTATTTCTTGTGGTAGTTCTAGCAGTACAATCCGCTGAAGATTGGTGGCAGATTGCGTGTACGCCTGCGTGATATCCCGGCCATTGAGTGTAAACTAACCCTTCATTACCGTATCTTTTGGCGATTAGCTGTAACTTTTCGTACGGCCGGTCCGTGGTCTTGCGCTTAAACTCGTAAACTATCCTCGATTTGAAGATAATGATATCTTGGCCTTTGAGTTATATTAACGTTATAAACTGTATAAACCCCCTTAATAACAGGTCGTTAATTTCCACTTGGTTATTTTCTTTAAAAGGTTTGCCCGGTGTATTAATAATACCTTTGGCACGCAGCTTAAGAGTAAGTTTTTTGTTAAACTTATTTTTTTGAGATACCTATGCTGTTGTATATATCTTATTAGGCTTATAGTTTTTATCCTTTTCCTTTTTAGTGTGTACCCTCTTCTTAGGTGGTCTTTTACGCCGTCGGGGTTTTATCGGCTTATTAATAGTTGGCTCGAAGGTTAACAACGTTGGGATTTTTATTAGACTTAATGGGTCTTTTATATGTCTTGACTTGTGTAACTCGGAAAGTCATAGAGCTATTAGTAGTTTTAATTACTATGTTTCAATTGGTAATACTTAAGATTTTATACGCTTCTTTCATTTATTTTACTTATATTACGTAAATACTTTACTTTAAATAGAGAGTAAAAGTACGTTTATTATTAAAGCTTTATTTTTGGTATTAAGGGTATCGTTAACCTAGCGGCGTATATATTCCTTCTTTAATTCCTTTAGTATTTTGTTATATATTATAATACGCTTTTGAGTATTTAACAAGGGTAGCGACTTAGTTCTTATACGTACGTAAGATTCAAATACCAGTAAGGTTAATATAAATTCGTTAAAGCTGATAATATTGGCGAGACCTTTTACCACTATTTAAAGCTATGTTTTTTAGTTTATAAAGCTTTCTATTTCTAAGATAAAGATATCATAGGCATTTCGTAAAAATACATATATCTTTTCCACCTTTACAATACTTTAGTAATCATTTTTAAGGACTTATTTACACTAAATCCTTATTAACTTTATATTAATTTAATTTTTTTTCGTGGCAAAGTTGGTGTCGGTATCGTAAGCTAATACGTTTGGTAAATTAAGCTTCGTATTGATTTATAATATACGCAGTATTTTTTATATTTTCTTCGCTGTAATGGTATTAAAGAACTTGACGTTATAAAAAGCTGTAATAGAGTTTACGACGTGTAATATCAATTTTCCGTTTAAATAAAATACGTTAACGAAAATTCTCGAATCAATATTTCAATTTTTTTTAACGTAAACTTAAATTTTAAAAGGGCTTGGAAGCAAGTTTGGTAGTGGTAGCAAAGGTGTTTTATTACTTTTAGTGCTGTCAAATCCAAATTTTTGTAACCTGTTGCTTTTGAAACCTTATAAAGTCTATTTGTTGCTAGGTAGTTAAACCTATGATATAATTAACGAAGTTTTTCCTTCTTTAACTTTAATACAATTGCCTTCAATTTTTTAATATAAAACGAAAGATACCTTGATTTAAGGCTAAATGGAAACCTTTTGCCGTCCTTAATATGTATCAGCTTATTAGTTTGAATATTAACGTTAACGTCGAGATTTTTTATTTTTTCAAGATAAAGGAGGAAGAGGGTAAGAGATTTAAAGTTATAGAAAATGATAAAGCTAAAAATAATCTTTACTGTCGTCGATTCCAGTAAAGATATCTCTTTTCTAAGGCTAAAGATAATTTTAACTTTTTTAGCATTCACGTAGTTAAGTTTTGTAGTAGTATTCGTATCTTTTTGTAACGCTATGTATTGCGAATAGCCTTTTATTAAATACCATTTTGCCTCTGTACCCTGTATAATCCCTTAAAATATTTGCTTTACGTACCGGTTTTAAATAGTAAAGAGATATATAGGGCCAGTATTTTTATCGTTATAATGGCGGTAAAGGGTTTTACCTATAAGACGGTATTAAAATACGTGGTTGGTTAGTTATTACGTAGCTTCCAAGTTAGTACCGGTGTTAATGCTAGTATCTTGGTGTTAGCCGATAATTTGTGCTTATTTTCGTTTTTTTCAACTTTACCTCCTTTAAATTATATAACACGTTTTATATAGTTTCATTTCAAAGTAAAGAAGTACTATATGTAATATATTACCTTTTTTACGTTAAGTTCGGCGATAATATTACGTGTTAACTAATAGCTTTGTTTACCGTAATCTATTATTTTTTGGTATTTAAGTAAAATTTATTTAACCGACTTCAAGATTTTGAAAAGAATGAATACCCTTTTTCGTCGGCAAAGGTTCGGATCCTTTGTTAACCGTATTTTTCGGGTCGTTTGTACCGTCGATTAATGTAATACGAATTGAAAGGATTTTTTTCGTTACTGAATTCCAGAGCTTATAGGTATATACCAGTCGAGCTGGAAACTCGAGTAGTTACGGTCGTAAACGAGAAACTTAATTGGCTAAAAAAAACCCTTTGTAGGGGGTATTAGGGTATTATAAGGCGTATTCGAACTTCTTATAGCCCGTAACTATTTACCGAACCTATTGGCGTAAGGTGCCTTCTTTAGTTTTTATGTTTCCTATTACTTATTGGTAAAATATTTACCTATTAAATATCCAATTTAAAAGGTTTATTTTACTTTTCGACTCTTTCTTGTAATCCATTATATAAGACCACATGATAATATTTTAATCCGTATAGTATTAAGTAAGGCTAATATTGTATTCAAAATTGCCTTTTATACTATTGTAAATTTCGCGAAAAAAGATACAATTCGTAAGGGATTGGGGGTAGTAGTCCTTAGCTTAACCGGTAAGAATACTGGGAAATGACGAGTAAAAACCTGGTAACTTAACTTTTATTTGGCGGTAAATATAAAAGAATGGGCGTAATTTAACGTTGAGGGGGTTGTATGGCTTATCGTTATACTTTTTTTTGTCCTTACAAATCTTAACGAATATAGTATTTACCGTATAGTCTGTATCCTTTATAGGGACGCGCTAAAGGAGAAGTGTAATGTATTAGTCGTAAAGATTTTTTTTACTTGGCTGGGGAAAGAACTAAGGTTATTATTGGTGTTAGTAGGTAGGATAATTACTTTTAACCGAGTTTGGAGGAAAAAAGCTAGTGGTTGTGTCTACAATAAGCTCGCGTATAAAGCCAATCTTTTCTTAGTTTGGCTATTGAAATTGGACTTATCAAGGAGCTTAAGGGAAGTGGGTTTAAGGGTTTTCGCCGTAGGGGACTTGGTAATACTCCTCTTAGTATTAAGGGGTCCGGCGAAGTTTCTGCTTAATAGATTGGTGGATCTAAAGACTTGTTAAGTATAGGTCGATTAATTTCTTACGTTTACCCGTTTAAGCTTAGGTAGGTTTTTACGAACGTGTGTATAGACGTTAAAGGTTATTATTACTAGTAGTTTTCTTATTCTTAATTAAGGTTTATTGGAGATTTTTATCTGTGGCATAGTTGTAGAATAGGTTCATCAAATTACCTTCCTTTCCTTTTTTTGTTGGAAATTTAACTTTTCGAGCGAATAACTCGGTCTTTATCCTTATTTTTACTTATTTTCCCACTTATTTACACATATTTAGACTCCAGTCGCAAAACTAGTCTTGAAAATCATCGAGGGCTATAGGTTTACGGCTCATTCCGGTGGTATTTATATCGAGAATAAAGTAGCCGATTACGTTAATTAGGTGGCCTGGAGTAAAGTTTTTAGTAGCTTTGGTAAACCAGAGATCTTCGTCGTAGTGTTTTTCGAAGATAGCGCCGAGGGTAATAATTGTTTCCTTTCTAATAGGATTGGTTACAGTATCGATTCCAGTGCGTTTTAAAGCCACTGTAACGTTCTAACTGATGTAAGGCTTGGTGATAGACTTAGTAATCTGAGAGTGTAAGAACTTGGCGTTTTAGTGTAGAGTCGCGCGACGTGGCTTTTTTAGCGCGACTTGGTGATTCCTCGTGTTTTCGCTCTGAGCAGCGATCTTGACGATTGACGTGGTGTAGAGGGAGTGAAAAGAGTGAAGTACGGGCAGAGATTTGGTGTAGGTAGTACGCGGTCGGAGGTCGTTGTTGGTGGTGGAGGTTATTTGGCGTAGGGTCTTAGTCATTTTTCTTGCGATTTGCAGTAGTAGTACCTGCAGTAGCAATTGACTTAGCCGTTTGCCAACTTGCTGGCTTGGTGATCTTTGAGACTTTTAGCGGTCAATCTCAACGCCTTCAAGAAGGATCAATGAAGATTTCTTAGTGTTTTCGAGTAGAGATACCGTCGCTTACTTATAGACTGCCGCGAACAACTACACAGCGGATAGGGGCCCTTCGCAAAAACCTTTCCTCTACCTGGCCTAAAAAAGACAAAGCGTAACCGGAAAGTAGCTTTCTTCTTCTACTTGGCTAATCTGTGCTTAACCTAATAAGTACTAATCAGTGTTGGTAGGCCTTAGACATTGCAACGTTGTCGATTCGATTGGTTTTCGAAGTAACAGTAGTATTGCAATAGTCAGATGGTGGATGTATTGTTCTAGGTTTGGCAGACCGCTAGCCGGTCTGCACTGTAATTTGTATGGCCAAGTGCTTGGCCCGTGCCCTAGAGTGAAGTGCAGCGTACTGCACTCGACTTACACCCAATGCGGTAAGTCCGCACAAAGCAATACACTTGCAGTACGGTCAACTTTACTTACAGTAAAGTTGACCTACTGCATTGCATGCAATACCATTGCAATACTGTTCCAACAATAATTACTAATAACTATAAACTTATACTAATTTTAAAATCTTGAAGTGTTCAATTTAAAACTTTTATCTATTTCCCTTTTTGCCACAAAAATACAATGGTAAACATTACAACTATTATGATTCTAATTTCATACTTCTATGAGCTTCATAAAAATTTAAATTATTTACCAAATTACATCATTTAATTTCCTTATAATCTTATTTACCACACTATATAAAATTCATAACGTTTATGTTTATACATTGTTTAACACCAACAAGTTTTTTATGTCCTTCAAGAATTAGATATTATATACGTATTTATAACCTATATTTTGAAACCTTTAAATAACTACATATATTTTGTGCACAGCATCTTCTGGTAATATTTATATGACAAAGGTGGTGCTCAACCTTATCATGGAACCGTTGTACATATAACCATTGATTGCAGGGTTACACTGTATTGCAACCCAAGTCGAGTGGGCCATATGCGGGGATTTAGGTCTGCACAGCCTGTGGCCTGTGGCCGCACACCTTTTCCAGATGGATGAAATTATGGTGTTTCAAATCCTGCCATGCCTTCTTTGCCGTCGCTTTCGCCTTGCCCCACACGCCCAGGACCGGCCCGAGCTCGTCGATACGGACGACCGTGCCCGCCCCGTCCCGGTAGACGATGGCCCTGGCCGCCTGCCAGTGTTGCTCCGCAGGTGCGGCCGCGGCAGCGGGGGCGCGCACCGGAAAGGCCAGGTAGGCCTTGGGCCGCTGGCGGCTGCGCCGGTGGTGCGGCGGCGGCGCGGTGCCGAGCGGGCTGCTGCCGCCGCTGCTGTTGCTGCTGCTGCTGGTGCTGGTGCTGGTGGTGGTGGCGGTGGCGGCGGACGTGGCGAAGCTCGGGGTGGCGCCGCGCGCCTGTGCCGCGGGGCTGCCTACAGCGGAAAGGTCGAAGCGGAGGTCCAGAGAGGCGTTGTTGTTGTCGGAGGGCCACGGGATGTCCGGGATCCGAAGCTGGTCGAGCTCGAGGGCAGAGAAGGGCGTCGACGATGGCATCATGGCAGACGGTTGTTGGAAATCAGCTGTTCAGCCATGCTTGGGGGACGGAATGACAAGGCGGACTGATGACAGGCCGCGAAGGATCAGTGGAGATATACATATTGTACCATGGAAGAAGCTAGCCGCCTACCTGCGCACGGTCAAGGTCAGCTTCGAGCTCCTCACACTAACACTACCGCGCGCACCACGCCGGCGTGGCGCCACAAAAAAGCTGGAACCATGTAGGACCGCACGAATCGAGATTTCTCTGGTTGTTTCCCGCACTCTGTCACCATGCAAGCCCAGTGTGAAGCAGGACAACGTGGCTGGATTGAACCTGAGCCCCGGCGTCGCGCTGAAAGTCGCCTTGCTCAAGGCTCTCCTGATAGTGCTCATTGGCGGAACCATGCTTCTGGGGCTCACACCAGCCTCTCCGGCTGGCTGTAAGGTCTGGTAACGAACGACTGCGGCGGCACCACGCCGTGCGGCCAGATCAACGAGCATGCAGAATAGACATGCAAGAGGGCCGTGGGATGAGGGCCTCGAGTAGAACCTCCTCCGTTGACAGTCGTAAGTCGCCCTCAGAATGAGACGCTCGCCGGCCCACCTGGAGCTCTATCTTCATGTGCGCACTTAATCATAGATAATCAATCAATTTCAGCAGCGTCTATGATAGTGCCGGCTTTCTAAATTCTGGCTTTCCCTGGCACACTAAACACATGAAACACACCGACCGACAGCCCCACGTGAAGTCTACTTACGCTATTCATGAAAATACACTACACATTGATTTATGTGTACTAATATGGGACGGCAAGTGCACTGCGGGCACTGGGGACCTTTATTATGTAGCCGGCATTCTCTTGGCTCTGGGCCGAAGCTGAACTTAGAACGAACATCAATATTTCAGTCGGATCGCAACCTGATACATACACAATTAATTGTATTTTTTTTATTTTTTTGATAGCCTTAAACATTCCAACGTGTTCTTTTCTTCTTTTATTTTATTACTCTTAAATTAATGGCGTTGAATCCCGAGTTTAGACATCAGATCCCTGGTCTTCGGGTTTATGACGACCTCGATTATTGGCAAATTTGTCCGCGCCTTAAACTGCTGTTTTTTCCAGTATTGGAGCATCCATTTGGTCAAAGTATTGTGTGTATATTCGCCTGAACAGACAACCTTGGGGTCACAAAATGGATGAGCTTTTTCGCGACACGCGACACACCACACAATGAAAACCACAACCCGACTGTTTCCCTCCTCTATTTGTTCTTTCACCACACAATACCACCTATTTCTAAAACCTTGAATTTGAAAAAAAGTGGTGGGAACAGCAATAGACATATCTGGATGATAAATGTAGTAGCAGGATAACATACTACCTTGCCGGGACTAAGCCCATTTGGAGCTGGCCCTAGCCACGACAAGTACGTACAATATATCAAACCTGTTGCACAAGAAGTTAAACTAAAACTAACTAGATAAGTAATAACGAAAATTGGCACTACAGCAGTATACTATTTATTATGTAATATTCACTGTAACCAACCAATAACAATCCAAAATCCTTGTTGAAAAGCATGTTGTTGGAACAGCAGTCAATTGCAGTACAGCTAAGTCAACTATACTGACTGTAAGTTGACTATACTTACTGCAAATTGCAGGTAGTGCCCAATTCAATCCAGGGCACGGGCCAAGCATTTGCCCAAACAGATTAGTGTGCAGACTAGCGAGCGGTCTACCAAACATAGAAGTAATAATACCACCACTTTTAACGCAATACACCGGTTACTTCGACTGCGATTCGAATCAACTACGTTGCAACAACAACGGGCTACCAATACTGATTAGAGCTTATTAAGTTGAGTACAGATAAGTTAGGTAAAAGAAGAAGCTACTTTCGAGTTTTTACGCTTTGTTGAGACAAGGTAAAAGAAAGATTTTTGCGAAGTGCCCCTACAAACCTGTATCAGTTTTCGCGGTAATAAATAGGGTGAACTTTTGAATTACGTTAGTTTTCGTAGTAGTTGAGAAATGGTGATGGTATTGCCAGGTTATCAAGATATTTTTATGGATCTTATCTTAGGAAACAAGTATTAAAATTCAACGTTCCAAAGTCTTAAGTTCCTTAAATCTTTAAACCTTGAAGTCAAAAAGTGACGACCAAAGTTATGAAGATGTCAAAGTTGACATCCAGCTATGTCGCTACTATTATTAATGCTGCAAATTCAAATCGTAAATCTCCAAGTCCACAAATCCCATCGGCAATAAATAACAATAACAAATAACTTATAACATACCCTCCTACATTAATTTTTCTTTTCACTTCAACATCATAGATTCAATAAATACGCTGTTCAGATGGCTTTTTATAACGCTAAGAATAGCGTTCATATCAACCTTGTTAGAAAGGAAGCAATCAAAACTCTTAGACTTGTATTTATTAAGCATTTTGATAACGACTTTTGGTTTATGGACACCGATGAACTATTACATTAGAGGATCATATCAACGCAATTGGCCGCTTTTTATTTATTTAGACTTAACAGGAACCACTTAATAACCTCTAACCTTCGATAACTTTTACGAATGATTTCACAAATAAACTTTGAAAATATGAAAAAAAAGTAACAGAAACAAGTCAAAACTAAATTAAAGACTAAACTATACAGTCGATAGATTGAGCTGGCAGTAAAGAAAGGTAAGAAAGATAATCTAACAAACTTACTTTACGAATACGTTATAGATAATGATTTTCAATTGGTATGTCAGAGTAAAGGTAAAAGTATCGCTGGCGAAAGCATTCTTTAACACCCTTATATACGTTTGCAAAGTCTAATATAAGTTTTTATATACTTTTGGAACTATTTTGCCTAACTACTCAAAGGTAGTTATGTTACTAGTAATGATAAAGACTTAATTGATCCAAATATAGAAAACCTTTAAATCTATCAATCGATTGTGAAAAAAACCCACCAAAAACCCCTTTAACACCAATAAGATTATCTTTAATTTCAAGGAAATCTTTAATAAGTCTTCTAACGCTTTTAATACTCCTAACACTCTTAGTACCACCCCCAGTACATTCAGTCTCAGCGGGTTCGCCAGCAATAATAATGATATGGTAGGAGTAGTTTTATGTGCGAACCTACAGTGGGTACAACTCCTAGCTTTTTCCCTCCAAGTTCTGCCAAAAGCAACTACCTTATCCATTAGCACAACTACCAATATTAGTATTTCCAATAAAAACACTTAAAGTGGTTGTATGACCAGTATAGTACTTTTTTCCCTCGAAATATTATTATAGTACATATTGATTACATAATGATTAAGGCTTTTGTAAAGTTGTAAAGAAGTAAAGAGAAGTATTACAGTAAGTAATATAATCTTTTGGTTATTAAGTTGCGATTATTGATAAATATTTGGCGTTGGGTAAGAATTAAATTACAATTTTTCTACTCTTTATCCCCAATATTGTTACTAGTTAAACAAAGAATTACTACCTTAATTACGTAGCTAATTAATTGTTATTTCAGAAGATTTACGATAGTTTCAAAAGTCACCTCGAATTTGATATTAATGTCGCTCAATATTTTATGCATTGGAATATTTTTAAGTGGTTGTACATTTTAGAGCACAAAAAAAGTTCGAAAATAAGATAGACCTCCTTAATTAGGTATTAGACAGGTAAATGATTTTCCAATAAGAAATAGAAAATATAAAGGTTAGAGGAATCATATTGCGCTAATATGTTCATCAGATTATTTCAAGGTATAATGATTTTTCATACGTTTTACAATACGTTAACTTTATGGATTCAAGATTTATTATCCGACTACAATCCTTGCTTGCAACTATAATAATATAGATGTTAGTTTTGACTAGTATATATTCCTAAATTTACAATTTTTACGACGATGATGAAAACCTTGCGTTTATTCAATACATTCATCATAAACACATATAGCTCATGCATTTCGATTGGCAAAAAAAACTTAAATTGTTAACCGAAAAAGTAACATATATTAAGAGAAGGATACTCTGATATAGACTCAAGTTGACTACGCAATTTTACTTTATACAATAGCGTTAAAAAGTGCTGAATTTCACATAAATGATGCTATTAGTAAACATTGGATACTATTGTCTAATGCCGATCGAAAAAAACAATACATTTATCGATAGAACTTTAGATGTTTCAACATTGTTGATTGGAATCGTTCGAGGAAAAATTAGTATTGCGTGTTGACGTTATAAATATATTGTTCAAAGTTTGGGAGTCCACTGGCCTATCTGTATACTAATTTGTATAGTCAATTGCTTGTGCCATATCCTAGTCTGAATTAGAACTCCACAGTCAACTGACTAGCAGTCAATAAAGTCAACTTACAATCATTTCAGTTGACTTGGTTGTACAGCAACTGAACTACTAAGAATCTCAGTTAATATTGTACCAATAATACTACATTTAAGACTCTTTGACTTTTCATTGGGAATATATTTAAGGCGATAGAAACTTTAAGTATATAATGGGAAAATAGAATAAAAACCATTTAAGGTAATTGATCAGTATAAAAAACTAGCCATGGCTTCAAAACAATGTAATAATTATTTTATTACGCTTTTTCATACTGCCTAGTAAATTAAAACCCTTACCATCTTTATCACGATAACTATCTCGTACCTACGCATCTACTTATCGTTCGAAATCATTGGCTAATGTAGGATTTTCAAGATATTGTACCTGACATTTAGGTATCAAGATATTAAACAAGACGTTATTCGAAATACATTGTATTATAAATAATATAATAATACTGTTACAAAATGTAACTATAGGTATAATAGTAAATTGAAAATTCAATGTATTCTTAATCAAAATCTTTCCCAACCTAAGACATGATTAAAATTTTAGTTGTTAAACCTGCTGTTTTTCACATATTTTAATTCTTTAGCTCTTTCCTCCTTTGCCTAGAAAACATAAAAAATCGCGTTATTAACGTCTATATTCAAACTAACGAATTTGTTTAAAGTAACAACAAAAGTTTATCACCCAATTTCAAATTTGAATCCTGGTAGTATTATATTAAAGAGCTGGAGCTAACGATATTTCATGCAATAGAGTTGAAAATTCATTAACAACGCTTGAAATTTGATTACCGTACGAATAGTAGGTGGCACAAAATATTTAAGGTCATAAGTTATAAATACATGAATTTATACATACTGGAAGGAATTGAATTTTTTTGATACCATTTCCATATATATTATAAACCTCTTTTAGTTTACCATTCATATAAGAAAAAATCTTTGCCTTTCAAATTTTTATTAACGTGTTGTATTTGAAAAACAAGTTTATATTATACGTCATTAACTCCATAATTTCATGTTAAAATATTAAGGTCCTAAAAATTATTACGGTGAAAGAAATATAGAAACCGTTACCTAAACTCTAATTTAATGATTGACTATAATGGTAGGATGAATTGGTTTACATTATATATGTTCAATTCAGTACAATAGAATTTTTAATCAATATTCAATAGATAGCGATCTCATATGAAAAAATTGTTATTAAATTATTCTGTGAAATTTGAAAGATTGAAAGGTATATACTTTTTTACCTAACGTTTATAATATCTTTACGTAAGAAATTATCAGTTTCACATATTCGAAAATAATATTGTAGATGATATTAAAAAGCATTAAAGATACTATAAACATTAATGAATTAATGTCAATTTTCATAGTATTCAATACGTACGCACATATAAGGACTAAATCAACTGCATAACTAAATACCTAAAAGAAATTTGTGGTATATTATGAAGTATTGACAGAATTCAGCCTGGAATAATCACGGAGTTAATTCAATAACCACTTTCATATTAGCAATGAACCGTTAACAAATAACTTATTAGTTATGTTTCTTTGCAGTGAAGTTTTTGAATAAGGAAAAAAAAGTTAATAAAATAAATATTACAACATTCTAAGTATTGTAAACCGAAATGTAATAGTCAAAACCATAAACGGTTTTGTTACATCATGTATTGCGTGGGTCAAATTGTACAAAAAACCCTTTAATTCAATAAAATTCTTCAGGTCAAACAAATGAATCAATATAACTCTTTCGAATCGATCTTCAACAAACTTTTGAAATGATAACTGCATGTAATATCAGTTAAAAGAAGTACTCATATTTAAGACACAGATGATGATAGGTATTACGAACCTAAAAAATGAATGTGATAGCTTAAATATAGTAAAATAAAAGTATAATAGCGAATTAGCCATTCAGTTATATATTAAAGGCATTGTAAATACCTCGGGTCAATATTTCAAAGAAAAAATACCAAATTAAAGTCGATGAGCTTCTTACTCACAACGAAATTTAACATGCGTTATTACCATAATTTGTAAGGTAAAATGTAACCATATTTTACTAAAAGAATGTTTTATAAGATCATAAATAACACTATAAACCAACTATATAAAAATCTAAGTTCATTATTTAAGAATACTAAAATAAAAGCAAAGATTAGGTTTTTATTCAATGGTTTATGATACAAAAGATTAACTAGTGTTTGATCATCGCCATTCCTGATATTTGAGCTGATGGCGTAAGCGGTGAGATAATCCTTAATGGCTGTGATATTAGTTAAACGTACACAAAATTTAGGATTCATTTTTAACAGATTCTACTATTAAAGTTACCAAAGAAGCTACGGGTTAAGTTTTTTATAAGAACGGTAACACATTGTATTAAACCTTTTTACAAACTAGTTGAAGTAGTCGTTTATCAATTTTTGATTTATCAAATGTAGTTTAAGAATAGGTTATGCATGCAGACGTTGAAGTTTGATTAGTGATTTTTGATTACATGAAGTTAAAAATTCGGGATCTTTTGATAGGGCCTTAGATCGTGGAAACGTTTTTGATTAGAATCGTGATCAAAACAACAGTATTATTGCATTGGTCAAGTGGTGGATGTATTGTTTTAGGTTTGGAAGACCACTAGCCGGTCTGCGCAGTAATTTGTATGGCCAATTACTTGGCATATCTCCTATTGTGAAGTGGGGCTATACTGAACTTAACTTACAGTCAAATGAAGTAAGCCAACACAAAACAATACACTCAAATTGCAGTCAGTATACTTAAATTTATTATAAGTAAAGTTGACCTACTGTACTACAAATACTACTATTCTAACACTAGCGGCTTTTTAGTTTGTATATACACACTAGTATAGTTAACTAATATTTTCCGATAAACCTTAAACTACAACCTTATCAATGGGCCAAACCCTTATCTATTTTAGTTGACCTCCAAATTAAATTGAACCTATTTGTATATAAATTGATCCTAATTGCCGTTAATTACCCCACGGTTTCAAAGTTCGACTTTATCAACTCCTATAAAGGGTTTTTCCGTTATAAACCGTTGTAGTCCTTTACCCTCACCGTGATAGTCAAAAAAATCAATATCGTTAATCCCCTAGAAGTGTTTTTTTTAGTTTACCAGTACATTTTTAACTACCGCTACGTAATTTAGGCTTGTCGGGCAGCCTATTAACGTAACCTCCAATATTTATGATTAGTCCATTACTATTTAGAAACTTCTTAAGTGCCTTATTTAGCGATTCCTTAGTTATAGTATTAATAGAGTTGTTTTTGCGATTAATCATCTGGAATTCCTTTATTCCCCTCCTTTCGTAGGTTTTATGACATACTATCACGTCGATTATTATGCGTTTTTTCGCTGGTGGTTCCGAGTTTCGAAAGGATTCGAATAGGTTTTTCGATTAGGTATAAAGTACCACCGGAATAGAAGAAATTCTTAGCTACTTAATGATAATATGAAGGGTTTTCTATAATACTATACTTATATTAAAGCTTGTCATTATACCGTAAATCTTGGAGGTTAATACATTTCGTATAATCTTTTCAAATCTAACAAAGTATTAGTATATTAGGTTACTGAAGATAATAGACTAATACTCTCGTTAATTTTTATTAACAAAGATTATTAAAAAGTCGATTTAAAAAGATCAATTGATATTATTTATAAAAACCTCATCTCTAAAGATTATTAACTTGGCCTTCGATAAATCGATTGAGATTATATTGATCCTTTGGTTCAAATTTCGTATTTTCTATTCAATCCTTTCATTTAGCCGGTTAAAGTCGTCACCTATTAGATCTTATACTTATATCGAGATGAAAAAGTCGAAAAAAGCCTCCAGTAAGTATAGAATGACAATATAGCTGCTACGGGCACGTTATTTCCAGCATATTTAGGCCTCAAATACGTTAGTCTTATCAATTATGGCTAAGTAAATACCTTAACCCTTTTAGCAAAACTTAACGCCAGCGTTAACACTAAGTACACGGATTAAAGATCCATTAAAGTTAAGTTAATTACCCTTCGTTAACTTTGTAATAGGTTCGTAATTCTCAAACTTAAATATTTAATCGCTTGTTAATTCGATTTTATCAAACCAGTCGTTTTAACAAAACGGGTATCGTTAATTTAAATATGTACTAAGATGAAGTTGTTTTCTTACTTCATTCGTAAATATAGGTAGTATATTGAAAATTTGATACCTCATTCTAATTTAAAGTACGACTAATAGGTTAAAAACTAGTCAATCTTTGTTTTAACTCATCTGTATAATGGCTTGATGTATCGTATTACTTATTTTAAAAAGTAAATAAGCTGGAATTCTTATACGAATTCTAGTAGTACGATTAGTTATAAATCTATTGATAATCATGTGTAGGCTTACATTCTATCTCGGCTATTCAAGGTAAATTTTCCTTGAATTTTTACTTAAAAACTTATTATTAACGCGATTGTTGAGCGTAAGTTGATTTTCGAAATTGTTGGCGACTATATAAAAATCCAATCTTTACCTTTATTACCGTATTTTTAAATGATTAACCTATATTTTTCGTACGGCCGTCCTGTAGTCATACCTTTGACCTCGTAGATGATATTCGACTTTAAAGTTATTTTATTTAGGTTTTAAAGGTTGAAGAAGGTTTTTGGTATAAATTATACAACTATTTTAATTAGTCTACCGTTAATTTCCACCCTATCTTTTTCTTTTAAAGCTTTATCGAAAGGTTTTATACTACTTCATATTCGAATATTTAGTATGAATTCCTAGTAAATTTTATTCCCCTACTTAAAGAAATAATATTCTATACACGAGCCGGTTTATCATTCTGTTTTTTAATGTTCCTTTTTTTTTTTAGGTTGTCTACGTCGAAGGCGTTTTATCGACTTATAGATAACGGGTAGAGGAGGTTTTTATTAGCTCGGTCGCTTCACTTGACGGTCTTTATCGTTAACAATTTTAATGTAAAGCTTAACCTAGGTAGTACGAAAATTTATAAAATCATTAATAATTTCAACAACTATTTTAGGGTTAATGATATTCAATATCTTATATGGGCCTTTTTATTTGCTTAATTTCAGCTATATGAGGATTTTAATTTGTAACAGTAAAGTAAATACATCTTTGGTCAAAGGTTCATTTCTAGCGTTTAGGGTATCATTAACCTAACAACATGCTGACTCTTTTCGTAATTCTTTTAGTGTTTTGCTGCAAGCTATTACTCTCTTTTAGGCACTTGTTAATAGCGAAGATTTACTCGTTAGGCGTAGGTATATTTTAAAGACTAATAGCGTTAGTATCTAGCTGTTAGGTTACAGGGTATCGTTTAAACCTTTTACCGCTATTTAAAGGCATGCCTTTAAACATGTAAAGCTTCTAATCCCCTGTATAAAGATATTATACGTTTCGTAAAGTAAGTCATGTGTCTTTTTAATCTTTATAATACTTCATATGCTTTTACAAGCACCTATTTGTATTGGATACCTTTTATTTTGGCATTTCCCTAAAACTTCGCCACTATCAAGTTGGTGTCTATATTATAGAAGAAGATATTAGGTAGGCATAACTAAGTGTTTATCTACAGAATTTTTAACGTTTTCCAAGTATTTTTTATCGAAATAGATCTAAAAAATTTGGCTACATTAAAAAGGTTACGAAGTAAATAACGTAAAATTCTTACTTATTATTAAAGTAAAATATATTAATAAAGACTTCGTTAAATAAGTTCTTGTCGTTTTTTTGTATATACCTCAATTTTTAGGGTATTAAAATATGTATTTAGCGGTAGCAGTAAATATTTTTAATCGCTTTTGGTATAACGTATTGCACATTTTTATGTCCCATAGACTTCAGAACTTTATATATCCTTTCAAAGGTTTAGTAGTTGAAACTACGATATAATTTGTATATCTATAGTTTTATTACGTTTTTCACCACCATTTTAGGACTTGAAAATTAAACTTTAAATACTTATACTTTGAGGCAAGTGGAAACCTTTATCCGTTTTTAACCAGTTCGTCGGCTTTGACATGAACGTTAACGATAAAGGTCTTTATATCCTTCAGGTAAAGAATAAAGAGCGTAGGGGATATGAAAATATGGAACGAAATCGACTTAATAATAGTTTAAATTACCGTTATCTTTGATAACGATAGGTATTTGCCTAATTATAAGCTAACTTTACCTTTATTAGCATTGTAAAGATTAATTTCCATAATTATAGTGTTTTCCTTCCGTAATTCCACGTTTTTCGAATAGCATTCTACTAAATATTTTATTACTCCTATGTTTAGCATAATACCTAAAAATATGAAGTTAAAGTAACGATCGCAGAAATTTAAAGTGTATGAATGATTAGGGGTTTAATTAGTGTAAAGGTAGATGTTTTCACTGCCTAAGCGATATAAAAAGGTATAATATTCTAGTTACTGGGCCGCGTTAAAAAAATAGTATTTTATATCACGTAATTGGCTTAACGTTATTGTTGCCGTTATTTATCCCGTTGTCTTCAAATTTTACGATTTAATAGGGATAATTTTATTTAAAGGGTATAGAGTATTAAATATCATATATTATACTTCTTTGTTTAGCGTGATTGTGGTAAGTTTATTAATAGGCAGACTTTCTATAAATCTAATATTTCTTGTTACTATTATCATAATAGTATTTTCGGTTAATATTTACGCCTAAATCTTAGCACTGATAACGGTAGCATAGCTACCACATTTAGTCTAAAGATGATAAGGTGAAACTTAAGCGTTAAGTACACTTATAGCTGTATTTACAGTCGATTTAATTAATTATTGTAAGGTTTTTTTTATCTACATAAAGGAAGTTGCCGGCTTAGGTATATATCATAAACGAGTTTGGTATACGTAGTATTAAAGTTGTAAACGAGGAGCGTAACTGGTGAAAAATGCTTTTACAAATGATATTTAGGCGTTATAAGGCGTATTTAAACTCGTTAATACCTGTAAGGATTATCCATACTTATTCGTAAAGGGTAGTTTCGTTAAATGAAGATTTTCGCATTTCCTGCTATATAATATTAACTTGTTAAGCATCTGATTAAAAATATTTACTGGTATTTCCTTTTTTCTCTCGATATTATCATGGTTTACCTTGCAGTAGCCCAGTTTCTATGGTATAGAGTAAGGTGGACGTCGTATTCTAAGTAACTCTCTATGCTATCGTAAAATTTGCGAAAAGTAGTTATTCGGATCAACAAGATTAAGTAATAGTCCTTACCGTGCCTTATAAAGATTCTAGGGAATAGTAAGTAAAAACCAAAAGGAGAAATTTCTATTTACTTATAAATTTTTAAGAAGGACATTATCTTTATATCAAGGAGGTTATAAAACTTTCCGTTATACTTTTTTGCGTCGTTCCAGATTTTGGTGTAATTCGTATGAAGTTTGTAATTAATGTTAACCATTTTAACCAGTCTTGAGAGTAGATCGCGATAGTTATCCTAGACTTTATTGGTGCTTCCTGGCAGTTTAAGGTTTTGAATCTCCGAACTATAGTATTAAAGATAATTGCTAATCTCTTAGTCCGAGGAGGAAAGTCTTGTATTAGGGCTTGTGGTGGGCTTACATATATAGGTAAACCTGTCATGGAAAGGTATTTAAGGGGCTTGGTGGTTTTTATTAAAGTATTAGAGGGTGAAAAAGTTTGAAAGGTTTTTCGGGACTTAACGATCTTGTTTAATTAACTGTTGTAGAGTGTTAACGTTAATCCCTTTGACTGTATTGGCAACTGTTGCTTCATGTGCCTTACTGCTGCTAAGAGCGTATTATGTACTGTTACGTCAAGGGGTTGAATTTCCGAGCATATTAACTCGTTCCTTATCGTTAACACATGAAGAGGTTTAACTTAGCTAAGGTTGAAGGAGTGGTTCGTTAGATCTCGTATGAGGTAATGAAGGTTTTTTAATACTCTTTACTTTAGGGCGTATGTTCTAAGGGTATTTCTCAAGTTATTGCAAGTTGAAAAGGGTTTCTGCCAATTTGGTGAAGCCCTTTTTTGGCACGTAAATCCCTCGTTGTTTAAGTTTTGCTTTTAATTTGGACTTGACCCTTTTTAGATCTTTTTTTACATATTAATAGATCAGTCGTCGTAAAACTCACAATATTAACAAAAAGCTCGTTCGCCGCGATCAAGCTTTTTACCGTTATCTTACTTAATAATAATGTGGCCGACGAAGTTGATCAGGTATCATTCGGTTAAGTCTTCTTCAATATCTGTTCCCTAAAGATCTTTATCGTATTACTTTGAAAATATGGATCCGAGGGCTTAAATCCCTTTCTTAAGTTCTTATAGAGGCGTTATTTTTAGGTTTTGGGTGACGTAGGTCTTAGTAGGTAAGAAACTTGGTGTTTTGACGTATAGTTGCATGGGAAATTGGCGCCTTAGCATCGAATCACACGGTGTGGCTTTCTTAGCGCGACTTGGTGGTTTCGCTTAAAAAAATAATTTTAACGACTGAATTGGCGTAGAAAAAGTAAAAGAGTAAATAGAGAGGAAACTTTGTGTTTTGGATAAAGGTTTATTATAAAGGGTAAGGTTGTAGGTCGTTTGTTATTTGGCCGTGGGACTTAGTGGTTTTTTTTAGTAGTTGCACCAATAGTAGTACTGACTTAGCTGTTTGCCAATTAGCCAAACTTTTTAACTTATAATAGTTAATCTCAATATTTTTAAGAAAACTCCATGAAGATTTCTTGGTATTTTTAATAGCGATACCGTCGCTACCTTTATACTGCTGTAGAGACTAACGTAATTCAAAGGTCTTTTTTACATACTGCCATAAATACTAACATGGTAGTAAAGGCATATCACAAGAATTTTTCCTTTACCCTAACTGTTGTTTTACGTAACGCGTAACTGGAAAGTAGCTTTTTATTCTACTTAACCAATTTGTTCTTAACCCAATAAGGACCAATTTGTATTAGTAGAGCCTTAAATAGTTGCATCGTTATCGATTCCAATCGTGGTCGAAGTAATAGTAGTATTGTGTTAGTTTAGTGGTGGATGCATTGTTTTAGGTTTGTCATACTGCTAGCCGGTCTACACAATAATTTGTATAGATAATTGCTTGGATTATTCTCTAGTGTGAATTGAGGCCATACTGCACTTAACCTACAGTCAAATAAAGTAAGCACACATAAAACAATACACTCAACTTGCAGTTAGTAGTCAACTTTACTATAAGTAAAGTTTCCCTACTGCACTGCAAATACTACTATTCCAATAGGATCATTAATATACAAATTAATAATATATATCTTGTAAAACCCACGATAACTTTGCAGCTAAATAATGTATTAATACGAATTAAGGTTCTCAACAATCAAAGTCGATGAAAATATGAATCAAATATATAGAAAACAATTTCAACGAATTATTAATTTATATTTATAATGTTAAGGATACTGTAACATGTATTTCAAATTACGCTTAAAAGATTAAATTATAATCTCAATCAAAATTAGTCAAATCAAGAGGATGAAATTGTGATAATATCTTTAATAAATGGTTTGAAATATTTGTGTAGTCATATCATATGAATTTAAAGCTTTTCCGATTTGTGAATAACAATATAAGCTTGAAATTATTTAAATGGAAATTTTAACGAGTTTAATGAATATAATGTTCGAACAGCAGTGAATTTCAATATAGAAAATCCAAATATATTGACAGTTAATTGATTGTACTGACTGAAAATTCACTGTAGTTTATGGGATTGATTGCATTGAATTCAAATCAAATTCAGTAGGTGCCTACTTCAGGTTGGGGTACGGAACAAAGCAATTGACCATACAAATGAGTACAAAGACCGGCTTTCGATCTGCTAGGCTTAGAAGTAAGATATTACCATTTTTAATGCAATCTTATTTACTTTGACTCGAGATTCGAATGAACTACGTTACATCAATAAATGCTTATTAATATTTATTAGAGCTTATAAGGTTCAGTATATATAATCTAGGTAAAACAACAGCTTAAATTTTAGTTACGCTTTATTTGGGTAAGGTAGATTGAATATTTTTGCGAAGTGCCCCTAAAATAACGTATAAGCTTGCGTGGTAGTTAAGTAGGCAGAGTTTTTGAATCATGATAGTTTTCGCGGTATTTGAGGAGTAGAAACAGTATCACCTTCACTAGAAACACTAAGAAATCTTCATGTAACTAGTCTCAAAAGCGTTGAGATTGACCATTAAAAGTCTTCAAATCGTTACGTTGGCAAACGCTTAGGTTAAGTTGGTTAATGGCTAGACTAGTATTCTTTCTAGTACTACTACTGTAAGTTTAAAATCTAAAAAAAACTAAGTTCCACTAGCTTGAATAAAAAAGCAATTAAAACTTTGAGGGAAAATAAACCACAACTCACCCCATTACACTAATCTTTCCCTCCCTATACTTTCAAATCTTCATTATAATAGCTTTTTAAAACATTGAAGTTAATTCAACTACTCAATATTCCAGTAATCAAGCAATTAACACCCACAGTATTATCTTCGCAAAGCATCACGTTGAAAACCTTTGATTTACGGACATCAAAGAAGTCTTCAATATTAAATACTTTACCAACGTAAAAAGCCGTTATATTTTCTAATTAAGTTCTACCAGAGTCTATACAGGGATTATTTTAGTTCACGGCTTGAAAAAAAGGTTCAAGGACTTGAATTTCAATATATAGAAAATGATGGATAAACAGATCAAAATAAGAATAAAAAATCAATTGATTAGTCGAGGTGTTCCCCTCCCTATGAGAAAGGGGAAAAAGGAAATTCAGCAAAAGAACTCTATGAATATGCAACAAATAGAAGCCCCTCGTTGAGAGGTTAAATGCAAAGATATCGTTAGTGACAAAACTTCGCAACTCCTTTACACGCGTTCACAAGAAACTTATTAGGAACAAATAAGTTCTTAGACTATTTTTAACTCAAGACCCTAAAGCGTTCGTATTTCTGGCAACGTTATTGGCAACGATAAAAATTGATCAATGCAGGCATAACTAACCCTTTTATCTACTAATTAATTCAATATAAACTTGGAGGAACCCTTAGATATTAATAAGATTATCGTTTAATTTTACGAAAATTTTTAAGTTTCCTACTACAACCCTTAAACCCTTTAGTACGTTGAGTTTTCATGAATAAATTACGGAATAATCGGCTTTATGAGTAAGCCCATAATAGGTACAACTATTAGCAATTTCCTTCTAAGTTCTATCGAATATAACTATTTTATTCACTAGTAATTTCCCCAACACTACTGGTCGAAGGATCCAAGGAGTCTTTCATACTATTTTATTAATCTTCCCTTTCGAAAGGTTTTGATGATAGACATGGATTTCGTGGAACTAACAATTTCTTGTAAGATTTTAGAAGTAAATGAGAAATATAACAGTCAGATATACAACATTTTCGACGTTAAGTTGTGACTTTTTTCAATTTCTTTTGCTAATAAACGATGAAATTTTTAGGCTTTTATTCTTTATTAATCATTATTTTTAAAGGTGTAGCCGGGGACCATTACCTCCAGTATTAAAAGAATTACTCATTGTTTTATGAGATTTATAATAATTTTCAAGGCGTTACGCTATAAAATTAATTTCGTTCTATACTATATGCATGAAAAAATTATTTAGTGGTTTCATATATTATATTACACGAACTAGTTAGAAAGTATAATATTCTTTTTTGTCAGTAAGGTCTAAAAACTTTGTTTTCAAGTGAAGTAAGTTATTCAGAAATATAATCGTTAGATTGGTTTAGTTGTAGTAAAAGATGATAAATCCGAAAAAGAAGCATCCAGAGGTGCACGCCATGGGTGTGGGCTTATAAGCCCTTGCCCAAACCATACGAATCTAAACCGCTCCATGTATTGCTGTTTGGTCTGGTATAGCTATTCAATATCGATCCATTTATAATGTACTTTACGTCTTCTAAGAGTGCAACTTACAGCGTGACACGTTACTGTATACTCTACAGGAATATACCCTATAATATAGTATACTGTCACTAAATTTATGTATATTATTTATAAGGGTATATAATAATATTCATATAGACAATCTTTTATTTTTTCTTTATATACTCCGTACCTATAGCCTAATACTGACGATGTGGTTGTGGTTGTGAAAATCCAAATTAGTAGGTTTTATAGTAATAGTATTATTATAGTATTAATTGTAAGAGGTTCAAGTGGGCAGTTTCCGTAGCGATAATATAGTTACAAAGATTCGAATTAATAAAAACGGTTGGGATTAATAAGGTTTGTCCGCGGTAATAATTGTAATTTGGTTAAGATTGGTAAAGTTTAGTCGTAATAGTAGTTATAATTCGGGCCTAGTTAGTATAATTAAACGATAGCAGTACGGTTAGTAATAACGCCTTTTGTAGTTTTTAATAGAGGTAATTTCGTAGGGTTAATTACGTAGGGATGATCACGTAAGTGTAATTAGGTAATTACGTGTTAGATTAATATAAACAGATGTATCGTTATCGGTTTAGGCAAAACCTCTTTTTTTTTTCTTTTAAAGGCGTGTAGTCCAAGCCTATATAAGTTCTTATTTCAATTCTATTTTTATTCCCGCTCATCAAATAACCCGTTTTAATAGGTAGGTTACTTAGCTAATATTCATATACTAACTTATCTTTCGAATAAATGCCGCGTAAAAACAAGACAGTAAGGCGCCATTTAGCGCGAAAACGTCGACGCGCCGCCGCCACCGAAGCTGTCGCCACCGTTATAATAAATTCGTACTTATCGAGTACAATCTAGTTAATTACAGCTACTCCGCCTACCGCCGTTACGTCGCCCAATCCCGCCGCCGCCGCTTCATCCCCCTCTACCACCGCCGCCGCCTTGCCACTTTCCGCAGCCACCGCCACGACTTCTCTTTCTCCCTTTTTTCCCTCCCCTTTCTCCAACTCCCAGGGGGAGAAGTGAAGGGCTCCTAAAATTATAAACCTTACCCTTTTCCTACGAGTAAAAACCCTATTACCTGTATGGCTTTTTTTACGCCGTAAACGTAACCTCATGTAACTATGCAAGGGTTCGTATATCTTAAATCCATCTGTTCGTATAACTTTAATCTTTTTCTTTTTAAATAGAAAGCATAAGGCGGATCTGCTCCGCTACCTCGAACTCTGTATTGGCAGTGTACGTTGCGAAGCCTTTTAAAAGCGTAAAGCGTTAGATCGACGTACCCGGATCCATAGCGCCGGGCCGCTAATGGATACGCCTTATATATCATATGTTGCGTCCGCGACCGCGGATAATTCTGATAACGATTACCATGAAAACGGGGGTCTTTCGGTTCATTATTATCTTTACGAGCGTATTGACAACTCTTATGCCCCCGTTCCGGTAGTTTTAAGGCTGTAAGCCGAGGTCGGGTTACGATCCCGCCGGCTTTTTCATAAGTTTTAATCTAATTTTCAAAATTTCTCGTAATTGAAATAAACTGTTAAAAACGCTTCGAAAAAAAAAATTGCGATTGTAGATAACCAAAACAAACCAATACTAATTAGTAATAAACGTTAACCGGCAGTTTGAGGATATGAAAACTTCTGTCGCCACTAAAAATGAAGCTTACGTATATATTACGTAAGTAAATTTAATGATGTTATCGTACGTTGCCGTGAGGAAGGAAATCTCTTCCTTACGCCTTTTCCTAAGTGTATAATTAGTAAGGCATAAGACCATATCCTCGCCAACATTAATAACATCGATAATAGTAATAGCGATAACGCTAACATAAAAGGGAAAAGTATCGGAGAGAACTCTAAAAACGAGATAATGTCGTCTTTTTCCTTTAGAAATAAACAAATATTTCTCAGGCCGGCGGGAATATCCGGCTATAATATAATACGTTATATAGTAATATTGTAACTTGTTATAAAATGATCTTTTATAAGTAACTTGAAATATATAAAATGAAAGATGTAATATACCAAAACTTGTACTATATCGCGTATTAAAATAGAGGTAAAATCGGGGGTTCGCGCAAATAGTAAAATTAAATAGAGAAAAAAAAAGAAAAAGAAATTCCATCGGGTTAAAACGGATAAAATGAAAAGTATTAAAATGTTAGAAACAGCATGAAATTGTAAGGTTAAATAAAAGTAAAATCAGAAATCGACGCGAATCATATAATTCGAACCGATTTAAATTAGTAAAATGTGGTATAATAGTTCATTGAGATTGTAAAACCTTTTTAGCAACCCTAAAAATAGTATATTTATCGATATAAATATTTCTAATACGTCATTTGATATAGAGTTAGTTATAATGTCCTCCGGGTTAAACTGTCCGTCAATTTACCTTGTTTTATCGATTTTACAGCGTTTATACAACTCGCGTAAAATTATGATATCGATTATCAAACGTTTTTCATTCGTAATATCTAATTTAATGAGGTACTTATGAAGCGAAAAGGAATTAATATATAACTAAAAGATCGGGCGTAAATTAATGTCAAAAATAATCATCCGAACCGTTATCTCTATAGTGATACCCGAATCGATGCTTTTAACTATACCGTAAATCTTAAAAGTTAAATCAAACCATATTTGTAAATTATAATAGTTATTATTGATAAAAAAGCCGTGAGTTAAAAAAAATTGGTTTTATAATACGTATATACAATGTCACAAATTATAAACCGTGCTTTAAATTATGTATTTACTATAGAAAACGTTGGTTAAACGCCTAATATATATAGTCTATCGGGGTGGTTTAGCATTACGCGGCGACCGAAAAATCAAATACCGCTCCCAATTACATTACAAAGATAAGCTAAGCGCTACGTACGCGTTGGCAATTATATTTATCGGCTTGTTTTATACTATTCAAAACGATAAGGATAAATTTATCTAGCTATTATTTTTATGTAAGGCTCGAAATGCCGTTTCGGAAAGTGATAGGAGCGTTATTAAAATGTATTACATGGTTTTCCTTTAGGTACGTCCTGGGTTTCGCTTTTAAGCTAGCTTCCAAAAATTTCCTTTCTATAAATGTAGAAAACGAGGTGTTACACAATATTTGAGTATCGTTTATCTGCATACCTATTAATTCAAAGCCCTTCAAACGGACTGTCGATATTAATAAACACGAATCAAAGGTAAAGATAGTTATTCCGAGTCTTTTTTTAAGGTGTTTTTAATAGGTGTTTCACTAATGAATACCGGTTTTAACTAAATTATAAAGTGGGTTTATAATATGTAAATCGTTTGAAATAGGTGGTGTTACCTGAAATATTTTGGTATATCGACGTAGATTCGTTGTTTATACCTTTACTTAGATTATATATATATATACCTATATTATATCATAAAGCTCAACATATAAGATATACAGTATGTTGAATGAGGTCGCTAGTGTAAAAATTGTGTGATAACTAGCTCGTTACAACTTAGGTAATTAATCTACAATATCCTTTTTACTTTATCGTTATAACCCTTAACGATTAAACGCGTCTTTTCACAAATTCTCCCTCTTTTATACTGAACATCGTGGACGAAACGAGTTAAAAAAAATTATAATTCCCTTAAATAATCGGGTCGAAACTTTTCAAACAAAATACACCTTATTCGATTAAAACTAAGATTTTTGTTTAGGTGGATTGTTCGAATAAAGTATAAAAGGTGGTTAAAATGCCTTCGTAACGGAGCTTTAGGTTAAGTTCGTAATTTTACATTTCTTTTTACGTTATAAAGAAGTCTGTGGCAAAGCTTTTAAGGCGTTTTTTGGGTTTCTAATCGAAAAGGTGTTTTTGGCGACGAGGCTTTAGTAAGGTTAGTATGAACGGATCGCTTTTATTTAATATAATCGGGTCAACATCGTATTTCAGGGGTATAGCTAAAGTTGGAATCGGTTTAAATTTATTGTTATAAGAGGTGTTTCATACGCGGTTCTATTTGTTTTATGGTTTCGCACCGTTCTTTCATATCTTTCTTTTGTATTCGCGTCATATTTTCAGAGAAACGAACTTATATCATTCGTTGAATGAACGAATATATTATAATCTATAAACTCGTTAATATTCTGAAAGCTAGTTTATCCATCTTTTATCCTCTAAAGAAAAACTTTAAATTATCATAGTAAATTCAAAACGCCAGTTTTACGTGGATTATTCCTTATAGCTAACGTTTCTGACACGTCGTTCTTCGCCCGTAAGAAACGTAATACCGCCATAGACTTTACCACAGCATTAGCCTTTTGTATTGTTGACGGTAATAATACAAAGTTTATATGAATTCTCGGGTAGGTATTAAAAATAAAGACCGTAGGGATAAGCATATGTAATGATCACACTAAATACCCGTGAGTAAATAGAAGGTGTTATGGGGTTTATGTTAGCAGTAAGGTAGAAGAGGTAACAAAGGTGCAATATGAAAAGATGTTTGTTCGTGCTGTAGAATCATCATTAGCCGTTAGGCTATTCAGGTATCTAGACTGAATACTTAGATTAACAACTGAAGAGATATGAAGGAAATACTATCTATGTGGTGCTGACCATGTCCTTATATCCTATGGCCTTCATACCATCTTCGGTACTGATGCTCACCGGTGCTCACCGAGACTCACCAATGCTCACTGAGGCTCATCAGTGCTCACTGAGACTCAGTGAACACTTGTGAATTAGATAACCCTAACCCTGGAGGGTTGCCTAGTCTGGTACTGACAAAGAGATGTTCCCCGCCTAATGTATTGGACTTCAGGCTCTCGGTAGCTCAGTTGCATGCTGGCCTATTTCCTGACCCGCCAACGTGCTTGAGTCATAACAGCATATTTAGGCTAAAAGTGTCATTAACAGTGTTAACCTCTATTTAAAGGATAGATTCCTTAAAGCTGGTAGCCTTTAATTCTTTCGACAGCATTGTAAACATTTTTTGTTAGTAATTCATAATACCGCTTACACTATTAAATACCTTATAAAAATTTACCAAAATCTAATTACACTCGTTGCTTGCTATCCGAGCCTTAATACGCTACTCAGTGAAATCTAAGGCCGTATTGACGTCGTACATAATCTAATTTGGGGGCTTTAAATAAACTTTAAACTGATAATTCATAGCGAAAACACTTCGTATGAATTTAACAGCTTCAAATGATATTATCGCGTCGATAATATGAGGAACCGGTTAGCTATTTCAATATATAATATTAATAATTACTGAGTAACTAAAATCCATATCATCTGAAACGCGAAATTCAAACTGTCGTAGAACTTATAAGTAGAACTAACAATTATAACAAAACTTTTCGATAACTTTAAATACGTTTTTTCTTATATACGTGTAACCTACGATGTAAAGCAGGCGTAAAAGGCGTTTTATAACCGGGTATCCGGGTCTTGGGTATAAAGTCTTAAATTCCAGCCAAGTTAAGTAAATAACGTTAATAATACGTATTTTGGGAAAGAATTACAAGTAACCGAACTTAAGCTGAAGCGATATGAATATGTTATTTAAGGCATAAATAAATTAATTAGTTTCATTCCGTACGTTAATTCTGAACTTATTTATATTAAACAATAAAAGTAAGAATAATGTTTTAAAATCTATTACGTAAAACTTAGTCTGTTTGCAACGTGATTTATAACGACCGTTCCGAATAATAAAGTTTTGTTTTTAAGAAACAAAACCCCTCCGTATTTTCCTATTCTGTTTAACTAAAACTTCGGAAACTTCGCCATAAACGCGAAGAATTGCCGCTTTTCGACCGTTAAAATTTCGGATACTTTAATTTCAGGTATAATACCATAAAGCTTATTTCCGTATCTGTTAAAAAGCGTAAATTAAGACGCTATGTGGGCGTTAAGCACTTCGTTTACATAGTCCAAACCTGTAATATATATAAAGGAAATGTTTTATAAGACGGCGAAAATACTTTAGGTGGTATTATCATCGTAGGCTGATAAATAGGTATTATTATACTTAAAGTCTTTTTTTCCGGATATATCTTCCTAAGGGTAAGCGTCAAATCCGTTATTTATGCCTTCACACTCGGCTACGTATATTGTAAAACTATCTTTTATCCGATCCTTCAATATTTACCCGGCCTCAAATTATTGATTCATCCGAATTTGTTCGTAAACGGTGTAGTTTGTAAACTAATAGCCGATTTTACCGTATACGATATACTGTTTTTACAAACCCGTGAGACTTTATATATCTTTTCGTAAGTATTGTTCTAGCCGCGGTACGTTTCGCCTATTTCTGAATAAACGTCTCTGTTACCTATCATTAAGGTTATCTTTTTGATACTTGTACTTTAGGCGCTCGTTTTAACTTGGATAAACTTTGAATTTTCGATCCACAACATGGTAAATAATTTCAACAAGGTTTGCTTTTGTAATTTAGCCCTTCAATTTGGTTCTATTAGCTATGAATACTAATCCGAGGTTCTCCTGTCGGCTTTTAAAGGTTTTAAACAATATTTTAAAGCTGATATAAAACGGCTTTAAATCCTTTTTTGGTTTAAAAAGTATAAGGTTAAAATCCGGATTTCCATGGAAAACCTTTATCACTACTTAGATAAACAGTTTATTACCTTTGTATTCCGGTCTAAAGGTTATCTGATACTTTCGGAACTGAATTATCAAGGTGGTAAAGATTTCCTATAGGTTTTTAACAGGGTTTTCCAATTGATTTTTTACGGATTTCCTAGTTATATTAATCACATCTCTATCGTAAAATTCGAAATTAATCTCCGTATCGAACCATTATTTCAAGCGGTGATAACATTTAACAAATGTATTTACGTACATAACGTAACATATATATTATTCATAAATTTACCAGTATAATATACCGTGTATCATGATATAAAATTTTAATAGCTCAATTTATAGTTTTTTGTATTTGTTAAATATCGCCCGTATTGCAATGTTAAATATATTATATGGTTTACCGCTATAAATTCTTCCTTATCCTAAAGCCTAACGAAGTTTGTAAGCTTTATATGATCACTTTTATTAAGAGGAAAACGATTTGACAGGAGGTAGCGATAGGGGTCGTTATTAATGAGTATTAATCCGTAAAATGCGTATTAACGTTTCACTCCGTTTATCAATTCCTGCGGCGGTCTGTTATTTATGTTTTAGCCTATATTTTTATGGTCGATCGGATTGTTTTCGGTATTTCGGTTGATTTCATTATAATCGAACGGGTTATTTCTATCTTTCTAGTAGTAGTTTGATATTCGGTTATATTTTACAGTATATGTCGGTATAGTGGTATATTTTACTTATTCTGTGGATAAAAATTATGGTCGTTTTTCTTTTCCACAGACTTTGCTCTTAACTTAGGGTAAAGGTAAAAAATTACGCTGCTTTACGTCTTGTCCTTGTTATTCTAATAATTGTCTTTTTTACTCCGTAAGGTAATACCCCTTTACAAATTCTATTAGGTATAAATCCTTATACTCCTAATCTGGTACGTCGATAAGTTACATGATTTCAAATAAAGCTTTTATAAGGCGGCTATTCCTACCCCCTAGGGTATTAATACTTCCAATTCATAGTTGGATTCGTAAGGCTTTAGTAATAGTAGGATTTAATATTTATTACATATTCAACATCCAACTCGAAAAACGTTCATAGAAATCATCCAATAAGTTAGGTCCATGGATTTTCTCTTTTTAGTATGGGAAAATTACGGCTAAGATATATATATTTGCGATATAAGGTTCTAATTCCTTAAATATCGAATTCATAGGATTGTTCTAAAGACACAAGTCGATTAAGTACAGTATAGCCTTTCTGATTCCTATATGTTCGATTAGAAGGTCTAAATGAGCATTTGTCTCCCCCAGTGTTATTGGTGTTGGAGCCATAGCTGTAGATTTCTTGAGGCTGTCAAAGATAATGGTTTCTGTGTATACTTAGTATGTTGAAACGATACAAGTTAGTAATTTTGGGCCGTTATTGGATTTTGTTACCTATCAACAGAAAATTAAAAGTAAATGAAATAACTAAAGTAATGAAAATTGGGTTTACTAACGCTTACTGATACAAATAAATTCAAAATAATACCTGAATGAAATGTCATCAAACCCATTTAAACGTTTTAAATTAGTTTTATAAACGTTTGATAATATTATGTTAGCTAAATCACCAAAGAAAACTTCAAATATTACAAGTACTAAACTTTAAATATATAAGGCGAACATGGACAAACTTAAAATACATAAGGTGAATGTGGGGAAGGCTTACTAGAGCGATTGGTTTGGATAATTGTACCCCGGATGCTTTTAGTAAAGCCAGAGGTTTGGATAGTGTTTTAGTAACCACTCCTGTATTTTGAGAACGGTGTAGATTGTTGAAAAGTAGATAATTCAAATTAAAGGTTCCAAAACTTGGTTATTTTAATTTACGTAACCTGTTATATAATAGGACGCTTTCTAAAAAGTACCCAGTTACGTTAAAACATCAAATAAGGGTAAATAATAATATAAAGACGCTTTTAATAAATGAAGCGCTGAATAATAGTTGATCATATCGTATTAAAGTTATCTTTTTTAAAATCATTTATTCTTCACAGTTTTCCAATACGTTGATGTATAATTTTTATAAAAACAAAGTGTTAAAGTACAAACAATCAGGACCGTTACAATATTCCATTATAAATATCCGACTTTTTTTTCGTAAGTTATTTATAATCGACCGAGTCGACTATTAATTAATATTGGTAAGGTTAAAAATCTTTATTTTCAAGTAAAATAAGGTATTTAAAAGATTAATTGTTAAAATAGTATAGTTATAGTAAAAGATAATAAATCCGGAAAAAAAAAAATCCAAAAGTACATGCCAAAGGTAAGGGCTTATAAGCTATCGCCTAGAGTATACCACTCTAGACCTCTCCATGAATCGCCGTTCGCTCTGGTATAGCCATTCTAGACCGATCCATGCATGGTGCACGTTGCATCTTACAAGAGTGCAGCCTGCAGCATGACACGTTATCGTGCACTCTGCAGGAGTACACACTGCAATACAGTGGACTGCTACTAGGCCCTTATATACTATCTATGAGTGTATATTGTAATATCCACACTTTTTAATCAGATGTTTCAGAGGCTGATGTTTTGCTAACAGGCGATATAAAATATGGGAGTTGGCCGACACACATTGCATTAATGAGTTTTCCAGGCTGTTACGGGTTATAAAGAGTTAAAATACCTTTTATAATAACTTAAAGTTATTGGTGAAGGCTTTTTCTTGAATAATTGCCGTCCTTATTTACAACTATAATGACACGAGTACAGGGTTCGACTGGTATCTATCTCTAAGCCTATAATTTGGCCACGATGATAAAAACCTTATCCATACGAATTATATCAATTGTAAGTACACTAGGCATAAATAATACAGTTAATTAAAGATTAGCTAAAAGCAAAACCTTTAAGGCATATAAGGAGAAAAATATTCGTTTTCTCAAGGTATTTAAATCAACTACGCAAGTTACTTTAAAACATCAAGAGATTCTTGATTTGAGGTAAACAATGTTGTTGATTAATACGTTACATTGTTTCCAATCACTAATCGAAACAATTAATATACGTTCTTTGGTACTCCACGAATTTTAATGAGGAATATATTGAATGAATTGTTACTTTTAAAGGCTCGGATGTATTAAAAAGAAAAAGAAAATCAAAGTTATTAGCTAGTATAAAGATACTAGCATAGACTCTAAGGTAACGTAATAATTTAGCCGATTACGACATCTCGTACCAACAGATAGGTGAAAACCACTATCTTTTTTATGACTATAAAGATCCTTACTCTATATACGTGTTTATTATTCTTAAATGTTACTCGAAGCAAGTCTTTGAAGGTATTATGTTAGACGCAGAGGCAACGAAGTTCTCAATAGAAGGTTTTTTTGAGTATCACACGCTGCAAAGGAATACTAATATTGTTATATAACTTGATGATGCGGATATCGATAGGATCAAAGTTGGCTTTCACCTTGAAAAAGATTTTTTTTTCGTTGGATTCGACGATATTCACAATATTCAGTGAGTGTATTGACTTTTATATCTTGAAATTCCATATCCCCATACTTGTTTTATTTCAAAATATAAAAAAACTCATCGCTAATTTAGATATTTCAATTGACGAATTTGGTAAAGCTGGTCAGCTGTTTCCAATTAATTTGAAATGGTAACGTTTTTTATTTCATTTTTAAGAGCTGAAGAATATGGTGTTTAATCTGACGAAGTCAGAACTGAGTTAACTATATCGACCATTTAACAATCTAGTGACGAATAGGTTATATAGTGTCGTTAATCAGTCAGATATTAAGCCGTGGACTTGTTCATGTTAAACGTGATAAAATATCTTTGTTATCACCGTCAAACAAACATCCAACGCATCCTAAATTTCAAAATTATGTTGAAACAAGACTACAATCTCCGCTTTGAAACCTTCATCGTCGTGTTACACTGAGAAAAAAAAATCTATACTTTACGTTATAAAATCGGCAACGCAGTTTTATAACATTATATTCTTTGAAACTATTACAGCTGAGGAAATATGATAGATATTATGTAATTTTTAAATTAACACGTACCTGAGAGTTTTCAACTTACTAGTTTACGATACTAATATCATCTTTACTACGATTAAATTCCAAGTTAATTATATATTAATGTGTTAGTATAAATAAATTTCTTTAAATATTTTTAGGGTATTGATAAAGTCGAGAGAATCAACGCGTTTTCATGATGTACTTATGATATCCTTATATTGAAAATTAATTGTTTCAAATATAAAAGCACGATTGCAAAATATAGTGAAACGTTTTGACAACATAATTAACCTAAATGATCTTATACCAACTTTACTAATTTTTCAAGCCTATCACGTATAATGAAGAAATCACCGCTATTGCGAAAGATTTTAAAATACGTTACAATATCAAATAAAGTCCTAAAGAAACTAAAGAAGGAATCGGCACGCCGCTGAATAAATACTACACTGGATATCAAGAACAAAACATCGATAATAAACATATTGTCCTTACTTTTCTAAAATGATTTTTTTGAGTGAAAAAAGCGAAGCATATGTGATGAACCTTACAAGATACTGATAATCATCAACCCAAACGTGATAATTAAAACCAATAACGGTCACGTTGATTTCTGGATTATTTAGGTTAAGTTGTACAACAGAACCCTTAAATCAGCAAAAACTCCTTCAACGTCAAATATTTCAACTAAAAATTGAATTAATATAAATTTCCCAAGATAATTATTGATTAATTGATGGAACTTCTACAGCGTTAAAAAAACACTGAAAGGAAGAATACATACTAAAACAACATGACGGTAACGAAAACTATTAGTTTGGAAAATCATATATAATGGTACGAATATCTTAAAATGGAAAGTCTGATAAAAACCTATCCCTTAGACCATAACTAAAGGAATTATCAACACAATATAGAAGGGTTTTTAAAAAAAGAAACCGAATCGAAAAGTACGACCTCTTTATTTTGGAATTTTTCAAACTCGTACCTTTAACTCAATTTGAAACGCAAAACGTCACAATATTTAAGTCGAAGATAGTTCATGAGGAAAAAAGAAAAAACATGGACCAACCATACGAAAAGTTAAATCTATTTTTTCAAATATACGATAATAAAAAACCAAATCCTTACTTCATAGCCATCGATATAAAGAATGAGCCGACGTTTAATCGTCGTAATTATTGTTAGTTTGATCATGAGCGCAAACGGTAAGTTTAGCCTTAATATCCACAAAATTGTATAAAAGTATATATAATCCACCTCAAACCTTAAACGGATTATATTATTTCAACTGCTGAAAGAGTTTGGGGAAAAGTCCTCGACGCATACAGTAATACAATACGTTAAACTCCTATAAAAACAAACATGATTTAATATTTTTGAAAATTCACTCCATCAAACTTAACTCAAAAATAAACTAGGTTCAAAATTTTAACGTTCAATCTGTAATTATTAATTACGTAGGGTAAACACTTCGATATCATAAATAAACAAACTAACGATATATTTTTTTTCTCGGAAAGGATAGGTTTATAGCAATGAAATATCGTATTATCACAAATGGAATCCTCTAAAGATATAAGTTCATTAAAACGTTGGTTAAAAATACACGATTTAACTTTCACGAATGAATAATCCATATTTATAATATTAACGATATCTGTGACACTTAACTCAACTTACACCATAAAAAGCAAGCTACAAACTTGGTAAAAATAAGTAATAACAACGCGGTAAAACTAAAAATACAGTTAAATTAAAAAGATAGAACGGTTTACATCGCCATGTTATGCCAACTGAGGAGAATCTATAATCCGTCGGTTATGATACAAATTTAAAATCCGCAAAATGGAAACTTTAACAAGTTAAATAAACGGATGAAGTATTGAATAGAAAATTCTGATGAAGGTATTAATATGATTATAGTAAACTTGATGATTGTAAAGGTAATAATCTTTACTGATAGCTTCTTTACAAATAATACTAACTCTATATTATTAATTGAATTCCTTGAAATCGTCGTCAATAGAGTTTTATGAAATATTCTGTTAACAATGAATGGTATAGTAGTATACTAAATATCCGTTAAATGTAAACATATGATAAAAAGCCTACTGATAACGAAAGTATATTATATAGTAACAAGTTTTAACAGCTGCATCATAACCAACGGTATATTCAAAATCATTACCTAATAATTAAAACTACCTCCGATACCTATAATGGTATATATAACCTATTGGAGCCTATGCGAATACCTATCAAAGTCAGATACGACTAATAAAAATGTGTAATAATGGACTTCATAACTTTAAGGGTGGTAAACAAAAAAAAAAAGGAATTTGATAGGTTTTGGTAAATGAACGGAAAAAATGATCCCGTTAACACTATAACTAAGACATGCCTAATAGTTTCTTGAAGAATTTTCTAAATAGTACTACGATAATTGGCCGAATCTAGAGCTAAATTGACCGCCCGGTATATAACGTCGACGAATAGTGATGCCCTAATGAACTAAAAGACTGTCAAGATAATGGTGATGATTTTGAAGTGCAAGAAAAACATATTCGAAACTACAAAGAAAAGATACAAAAGTAGTGGCGTATAAGTTTGTAATGCACATAAATCTGTGGCAAATGACTTGTGTATGGGAGTTGAAAAACGAACTACTCAGAAATGTAGGGTTCAAAACCCCAATTAAAGTCAGTTTTAATGTTAATGGATTGGAATGAATAGGGGTTTGGTATGTGGTTTGAGGAGGGAACTTAGGGCTTACTACAAAAAAGTAATTTGCTGCACCAGCGCGCGTGTGTATAAAAAAATATTGCTAGTACCAAAACAATACTAATTGCAATACAATCAAGTCAAAAATCCTGACAGTCAATTTATTATACTAATTATAAATTGACTATAATATAGAAAGTTTGATATATTAAGTGCAAGTCATATCCAATAGATACCCACTTCAGCTTTGGGCACGGGCTAAAACAATTGGCCACACAAATCAGTGTGCAAACAAGTTAGCATTCTGTTCAAATAAAAAGTAACACATTACCTCTTTCAATTCAAAACCAGTTTCTTAGACAAGAGATTCGAATCTACTACGTTACAATGATAAAAGCATATTAAAATATACATGATAATAAATGGACAATTTAAATAAACCTATTAACATAACACTAGTAAATTTTATATCCGTAAAGTTATCGATTTTTCGCAACGGTGTTTCTTCGAACAATACCAATATTATATCATGAATTCTATTCCTTAGCATTCTTGTAAATATCTATAAATTTAATGTTTAATTTCCGATCATCGCTTACTTTGTATATTGATTATTTATTAATACTCAATACATAATATCATAATCGTTAATACTCAGTGTTTCTGTTGGAACGATAGTAATTGAAGTGTATTTAACTAACGTAAGTTAACTGTACTGACTTCAAGTTGAGTGTATTTTTTTGTGGGTTAACTGTATTTACTATAATGTCAAGTTCAGTATGTTCCCAACTCAGACTAGAATAAGAGCCAAGCAATTACCATACTAATTAGTATGCAGACCAGCTAGCAGTCTGTCAAACCTAGAACAATACATATACTACTTGATCACGCAATACTACTGTTACTTCGATCGATTCGAATCGACAACTTTGCAATCTCTAAAGGCTAATCATGAAAAAACCCTATCAATACTGATAATTCTTTATTAGATTAAGCATAGATTGACTAGGTAAAAGAAAAAGCTACTTTCTGGTCACGTTTTATATCAATGTTAAAATAGAGCATGTATTCTTACAAAAGAACCTATTATTGTATCTGCTATTTACAAGCAACAAAAAGGAAAACTTTTCAGTTCGTTTGCTGTTTAAAGGTACGTAGAAGTGGCGACGGTATTTCAATCATTCAAAACACTAAGAAATCTTTATCAGATCCTTTTTAAAAACAAAGGTTAAGAGAAACTATTAAAAGTCATGAATGTGGTTAAATGAGAAAACAGTTAAGTCAATACTACTGCGGATACTGCTATTACTAGTATTACTACTACAAAAACGACTAAGTTTTACGTTTAAAATTTTCAATTATAACCAACAATAAAAAACAACTATCAACTCTTCTTCCTATACCGCACTTTTCCCTTTACACCAACCCTTCTCTTTACATCACATTTTCTCCCCATGCATCGCAAAATAGTTAATTGTTAAAATCTCTACTCCAAGAGAAAACTCTAAGAATCGTAAGTCGCATCAAGAAACCATGTTGCGCGATCTCACGTCAAATCGCCAAGCCCCTTTACCCAAAGTACCAGATCACTAAATTCCCAAACCGCCAATTTTTCTTGCTTAAACCGTTTACAATACCTTAATTAACGTCAACTAATAGACCGAACGTTACAATGAACTCGGAAAACTCAAAAATAAAAGCTATTAAGGTACTTGAATCCTTCTTCGTTAAGTATTACGACAAAGGTTTTTGATTAAATGATATTAATACAGAATCAATGAAAAAACACTTCATCAACTACGTCGGTCAATCTATATTTAAATTCAATTTTCGCAAAGGTAATTGAAAAACTTTGGATATTCAAAAGTTTTACAAATACTTTAACGATTTAATGATTGATATGTATATTAAAACCCCGAAATCAGGTAAAGATGAATTACAGTTGAACTTCTTAAATCGTTGAATCCTCATTCCAAATAGGATAGGAAACGTTTCAAATGCCATTGTGAACCGAAACCAAATAAATAAGTTCCTTAGAATACCCGAAGATAAAAAATCAATAGGAAAACGAAAAACCTCTATTTAAAATCGGTATAACAAACGTTCCAAAGTGCCAGTACTTAATACATGGTAAAGTTAAAGTATTTTACTTGAATTCAAAAAACCTATGGATCTATTGAGTAGCTTATTGCTAGTTACTGCTTGTAATACCTAGCAATATACGTTTGGTGGGGATGAAGTACATAAAGCAACGGTCATAAACGCGACAAAATAAATTGACGTCGACACCATCCATTGGTTAATTAAATAAAATGATGAAATCACTCACAACCTTTCCTATTATCGTGAAATTCCTCCTACCCCTTGGAATTTCCTTTACACCAGTTCATGTTTTCCTAAAAATCGTCAAATAATTTAAAACAAAACTTTCCACAGCAGATACGCCTATACGCACGAGCCCACCACAAGTCTTATCATTGTACTTTATCCCTCGGTCCAGCCAATTAGCAACTACCCTTACTAGCGCGATTCGAAGTCTCTAAAATTTAAGTTAATGGCAGAAAACATCATCGATATCTAGGACAACAACTGTAGTCTTCTGAAATGATCACACTAAATGCTTGTGAGTATATAGAAGATGTCAGAGGGTTTATGTTATTAAGAAGGTAGCAAAGGTGCTGAGTGAACAATATTGCAACCGTGCAAGTAATGGTCAAAAGCCGTGAGGCTATTCAGATGTGTAGACTGAATACTTAGATTGACAACTGAAGAGCTATGAAGGAAATACTATATATGTGGTGATGACCGTATCCTTATATATCCGTGTCTTCATACCGTCTTCAGTACTGGATTCCTTGGATCAGTGCTGAGCCCGCTGATCCTGGATCACTTGGATCAGTACTGATCCCACTAATCCTTATCACGTGATTGGCTTAGTCATTTCCCTGCTGACAAAGGAGAGATGTTCCCCGCCTAATGTGTTGGACTTCAGGCTCTAAGTGGCTCAGCTGCACACTGGCTTGCTTCCTGACTCGCCATCATGCTTGGGTCGTAATATCTTCCCCTTAAACATGTTAAAATGCCTAATATAAACCATAAACTCTTCACTAACTTTTCCAAAATCTGGAATGACGAAAAAAAAGAATAATAGTAAGCCTTAAAACCTACTGTACATAGAAATGATATATTTTCTTAACATTTTGAAATTGATGGAAGTTCCTCCTTTAAGTCTTCAGTTGTTGTTCCCTGAAATTGTTACAAATTACTCCAAGGATTACTACATAACCTTTTTAATAAAATTTGAAAGATTTTGAAAACTTTATGATAATGTTGATAGGTCTAGCTTATTGATTGGTCTTTAGATATTACAACGTTATTGATTCAAATCAGTTGAAGTAATAGTAGTATTGCATTGTCAAGTGGCAGATGTATTGTTTTAGGTTTTGCAGAACTCCAACTAGTCTGAAACTTCATTTATATAGCCAATTACTTGTCACATGCCTTATTGTAAAGTGGGCGCATACTTTACATAATTTTACACTAGATTTACAAAACAATGAATATAACTAGAAATTGATAAAGTCAAATTAACTAATAGTAAAAATGACTAATAACATTGCAATTATTATAGTTACAATACTAACGGCCTTTTTTTGTACGTGTACGCCAGTATAGTTGGCTAATTATTGCCGATAACCTCTAAAGTGATTTATTTTTAGCCGTTTAAACCTCTTTCAATTTCGCAGCCGAATTGACTCCAATTGTCTCCTTTTATCCCACGGTTCCGAATTTTAACTTCATTAACTCCCACAAACAAATGTTTCGCCACAAACTTATATGAACCCTCACTTAACCATACTAGTCGATCTAATTAACGGCTTCAATTCCCTAACAATCTTCCAATTCGCTAGTATACCCCTACTTCCTTTCCTTGTTATCAATATATAATTTAACCTTACCATATGGCCTTTTAACGTAATCTTTGATACGTATAATCAACTGATTGCTATCTACAAACTTCTTATAGACCTTATTTAAATTTGATGATATCATAATATCCGCCGGTGTTGGTAAACCTTTATCGTTGCAATGTAGTTGATTCAAATCACTGTGGTCGAAGTAACTGGTGCTGCATTGATATGCTTGATTAATATGCGTTGGTTCTAAGTTTCGCAGACTACTAGCCAGTCTGCTCACTAATTTGTATGGCCAAACGCTTTGGCCTGTGCCACACTTTGAATTGTGTATCTACTGCACTGCACTTGCAGTATAGTCTCACAAACTACAGTCAATTTTAAGTATGTAAAATCAACTTTACTGTAAGCAAAGTTAACTTGACTGTACTGTTTTAAATGCTATTTTAACAGCCAGGTTGTTTTTGTCGTTAATACATTCTAATTCCTCAATCTACTTACCCTTTTAAACTTCGAATAATGTTATTACGTCAATTATGACACGTTTTTTACTGGTAATTGCGAAATTTTAAAAAAATCCAACACGCTTTTCAAATCAGTATAAGTTACCATTGAAAGAAGTAAATTTTTCAATTGTTTAACCAAAATATCAGGGGTTCTCTTTATCAATATTCCAATATCCAAAGCATATATTATACTGAAAAACTTGAAAATTAATACGCTTCGAATAATCCTTTGTACTTAACAAAAATTTCATAAATCAGATTTCCGGTGTTTTTGAATTGAACTTCTAATTATTTCTCTTTTTTATGATGATCGCATGATATCCAATCTGTAACGAAAAATCGTTATTATTTACGAACAACCCATCTATAAAAATTATTAACTTGATCTTCAACCAGTTAATTGAAACCAAATTCATCCCCCAATCCAAATTTTTTATTTGTCAATTCAAATTTTTATTTAGTCCGTCTTGATACACTTCAGTAAGATTTTATACCTATATCATGATCACACAATAGTGTGAAACCTTCGGTTAATATATAGTCGCGATATAACTATCACGAACGCGTTACTTTAGATACCTTTCACTCCTAGCAATGTTAGTATTATAAACTATGATCAAGTCAACACCGTCCCATATAATAGAAACTAAGTTAAATGTAAATATAGTTCATAACATGTTGACAGATCAAGGCTACGTCTAAATTTAGATGTTTAACTTCCATTAAAGTTGTGACCGTCTTATAATTTCAAAACTTTGAATCTTTAATCGCTTGATATTCTGATACTATAAAAACAGCAGCTCTAACGAAAAGAGTATCATCAGTCTACATACCTATCAAGCCAAAATTTTCTTTTTACTTATTAATTTAATACGAGTTAAAGGTTGAACATTTTATACTTAGTTTTAACTTAAAGGGGAATTTATACGTTATAAATTAGTAAACGTTTACTTTTGTCATTTTTTATAATAACTCGATATATAGTATAAACGTTACTAAGGGGTATTTGTCAAGATAGTTTTAAGGTGTTTAAAATAAAACTATTCTTCAAAAATTGATTGTTAATTATGCGTTTAGTGAAGTAATATCTAGGCTATGAAAGATGAATTTTTATTAGTTTTAACTAGAAAACGTATTGTTAAACCTAATACAAAACATTATTTAAGTTAATAAATTGTTAGCGATTATAAAACAACTTAGTCTTTGCTTTTATGACTATATTCTTAAACGATTAAACGTAAATTTTCGGGCGACTTCCCTATAGTTCATTTTTAACCTCGAATAAAATCCTCGACTTTCAAATCTTAACAATAAGGTTTTGAAGTTTTAAGTCGCATTTAACTACAAATTATATGACTCTTTGAGTAAAGAGTTTATTAATTCTAACCATATCGCTTTTTTTAAAAAGCTTATCAAAGGTTTTGATAACTTCTTACGCCTGAAGCTTAGCAGAATTTTTATTTTTATTTTTATTACCTCAAGGAATATTTTCAATATAGCCTAATATTAATTCCCCATCATCAATAGTCCTTCCCTTTAATTGTTGGTCACGATGTGCAGTTATCATTGATTTATTAATTACAAGAGGTATAGACTCATATTAGCTAATTCGATTGATTTTAGGGCTTTTATTATCATTGTTATCGTTAATCGCCTTTCTATAATATTTGACTTAAGTTATATGTAACATTGGAGAACCGTTAACAATTTTCACAACTACTTCATAGTTAATTATATTTGGGATCCCAATTGAACTATCTCATTTGACTTTCTTTCGCCACATTATAACTTTACTTTATAACATCAAAGACAGCACATCGATCATCGTGAGGACGTTTATGGTATTAAGAGAATTATTATGTTAACTTCGTACCAATTCATTCCGTAGTTCTTTTAAAACCTTACTGTAAATTACAACCCTCTTTTTGATACTTACTGATCGTGGAGAATTGGTTGTTAAACGAGGATATATTTTGAAAACTAACAACGTTAGTACCAAGCTTTTAAAAACTATAATATTGTTAAGGCTTTTGAATGCTATTTAAAGACGTGACTCTTAATTTGTAAAGCTTTCAATCTCTCATGTGATGGTATTTTACGTCCTACGAAATGATATATATGCTCTTTCGACCATTCAAATACTCCAATAAACCTTCAAAAGTACATATTTATACTAAATCACTATTATTTGAACATCTGTTAAAAACTTTGCTGTCTAAAAATTGGTATCAATATTGTAAACAAAGTCGTTTAGTAGTTCCAAGTAAGTGTTTATACTCAATATTCACAATGTTTCATACATGTTCTTCGCCTTAATGAATTTTTTTAAAAAAAATTACTCTGTTAAAAAGGTTGTAAAGTCCACAATGTAAAAAACAAGCTTATTATCCAAGGAAAACACTTTAACGAAAGTCTCGCAATTGAAATCCTGGTCTTCTTTCAGTGTAAATTTGAATCTTTGAGGAGCTTAGACATATGTTTGGAAATATTAACACAACTATGCAATAGCATGAAAAATAAAGTATTCTAGATACTTATACATTCCAAATTTGAGGACTTTATTCAACCTATTGACGGCTGGGTAATTAGCGAGCCAATGTAATTGACGTATCTTTAACTTCGTTAAATTTGATACTATTATCTCTATGTCTTAAAAATGGAACCAAAAGTACCCCCACTTAAAGACGAATAGGAACCTCCGGCCGTTTCTAATTAGTTTGTCAACAAAAACATCAACTTCAACACCAAATTTTTTGACGTCTTCCAAAAAATAAGGAACGAGGTGAAAAACAAAAGGATATAAAATGTAATCGGCTAAATGATAATTTGAATAGTTCTTGATTTTCATAATAATAGTTATTCGTTAAAGCCAAATCCAACTTTTTCTCTACTAGTATTTTAATGATTTATTTACGTAACAGCATTACTATTCCGTTGTAATCACAGGTACTACGAATAACCTCCTATTGAATAAATTATGCGACTTATGTTAAACATAATATATTGGATCGTGTCATCCGCATAGCGATCACGATATTGCAAGGTGTATAAGTAGTTGAGTACTTATTCATCAAAGAAAATATATCGGGTTTTGCGATTCAAACGATATAAAAAATGATAATAGGCTAGTTTAGACCACTCCAACGAACCAATATCTAGATATCACATAATTTACCTGGATATATCTTTATTATGAACAACCTTTCAACCCTCGCAATCTCCAATATATTATAAATAGTCTTATTTGAAAATGATTTATTTCTGGGTGTAATATGTTACTCATTATATATAACGATTGACTAGAGGGTGAAAAGTTAACGAAAAACCTAATATATCACAAATTGAATACCTTTTACCAGTATTACAATCATAATTCCTTGGATTAACAAGTTCTCTTAAGTCTTACCCTCGTTTCTAACGCTAATGTAAATATATTTTCCAGTCCAAAAACGTTAGACTAAATTGTAATCGTTAGGCTCTTTCGTACTTACCATTAATGTAGTATATTACCGTACGGTTTTCTTTATCCCAATCATTAAAATCATAAACTTACGGATACGTATTAGTTTAGTTTGATGTGCAGATCATCATAATTGTAATCAAAGACTGGGAATGGTTCAGAAAGCTTTTATAGGTGATATCTAGACGCTATATAGTGTATTCAACCTCGTTTATGCCCATAACAGCTGCCTTTACCTGCTTGTGAAGTATAAATTTACCAATATGAACTTTCTCTATTACTTCCTGGTATAATATCAACTTGTGAAACATCTGGTCAAAAACACTCATTTATATTTCCTTTTTTTTCTTAACTATTTTTTTCATCCATCTTTTTATAGCTTAATCCGTATAATGTTACGTAATTTCAACGTTATATTCCAAATAATTCTTTATGCTATGGTAAATATACTGAAAGGTTTTTATTCCCACCAAAAAGGTTAAGTAGTAATCTTTGATATGCTCTATGAGGATTCTAAGAAATGATAAGTAAAAACCGGAAATCGAAACCTTAATCCACTTACAAATGTTGATAAAAAGAAATCCTCTTTATTTTAAACAAGTAATGGGGCTTCCCGTTAGACTTTCCTTTATCATTCCAAATTTTCGCACAATATATAAGAAACTTATAATTAATATTAAATATTTTCACAAGTCTATAAGGAAAGGCGTGATAATCATCTCAATCGTTGATAGTATTTATTAATACCTTCGAGTCATAATGGTAGGGGTAGTTGTTAGTAGCCTAGATCAAGGGTTAAAGTCTTGTGATAGGGTTTATGGTAAACTTTCGCGTGTAGGTATACCTACCGTGGAAAGCTTCGCCTTAAAAAACTTAACTATTTTGGGGGGAACATTACAATTTTGAAGGAAATTTTGAAAGGAAAAGGGGATTTGATAATCGTAAGCAAGATTTCAAGAAACTAAACGATTTTGTTTGATTAACTGATGGATAACTTCGAAGTTAATTCCTCTTACCGCGTGTAATACCGTTGGTTTATGTGCACCATCGCCATTAAACGCGTACTCTATGTTGTTGCAGGGAGTTGCTAAGCTACCGAACCAATTAATAGGTTTCTTATCGTCCATTTATAAATGATTGGTTTCAACAGATAATTTAAAGGTTTAACTTAATTATGGATTAGAGGGGTATTTTTTTACAATTTGTGTAAGGACATTAATAATATTCAACGCCTGATTGTTTTTCACTGAGTTTTGAAATTAAGGATTTTCAGGACGAGGATTCTCAAACAAACCCTCGAGTTAATCTAGTTTGTGAAAAAACCTCCATTATCAAGACTAAAGTCTTTTTTTTGGGATGTAGATCCCCCCACATCCGAACTCAATTTTTAACTTTAACTTAACTCTCTTTTAAATTTCCTTTTACTTATCAACAATCTAACGATTAGAAAACCTTTAAATTATTAAAAATCATAAACATTACGGTTAAGATGCTCCCTACCATCTCATTGGACGACACAATGTCTAATGAAATCGGTTAAGTGATTTTCTATTAAATTTTCGTCAAAATCTTCTCCTTACATTTCTTGACCGTAATAGCTGGAAAAAAAAAGTCTAAATAATTTCATTGTTTAATTCGTAATGAAGTCGGTAACAATTTCTAAATTACAATTTACGGTAGTTATTTCAACTTTTTGACCGGTATAGGATTTTGTCGTTTGGACGCAGAAACTTAGTTCAAGAACTTGACAATTTGGTGTAGTCTTGAGCAATATGACTTTCTTAGCGCAACTTGGCGAATCATTGGTGTTTTTGCTCGGTATAACGATCTTAACGATTAAAGATCTCTAAATATTAATTGAGGGGAGAAAATGGGTATGAAGGATAAAGTTTAGTATAGAAATTGATATTAAAGGTTATTTATTGTTGTTATTTATAGTTAAATGTTAATGGCCGTAGGACTTAGGCGTTTTTGTTTTAGTAATACCCGTAGTAATATTAACTTATTCATTTGATAACTTGACAATCTTCAAGACTTTTAAGCGGTTAATCTCAACGTTTTTTTTTCAAGATGGTTTGATAAAGATTACTTGATGTTTCAATAACGACATAGTCTATAATTCCGGACTGCGTTATGGACTGACGCAATCCAAAAGTCGTTTCTACTAACTGCTGTTGTGGACTGACGCAGTAGTAGAGGCATTTCGAAAAATATTTTCCTTTACCTTGATTCTACCCAAAACGTCACCGAAAAGTAACCTCTTTTTGTATCTAGCCAATTTGTGTTTAACTTAATTAGCACTGATTCGTGTTGATAGATGTAGCTTGATGATAGACCTTTAGACATTACAACGTTGTCGATTCGAATCGGTCGAAGTAGTGGCAGTGTTGTATAGTCAAATGGCAAATGTATTGTTTTAGGCTTGGAAGATCGCTAGCCGGTCTGCATACTAATTTATATGGCCGATTGCTTGTCTCATGCCCTTGTATGAAGTGGGCGCATAATGTACTTAACTTTACAGTAGACCCATGAAACAATACACTCAACTTGAATTTAGTAAAGTCAACTTACATATTGTGTCAGCAAGTAATGGAGAAAGCTCAAGTTAGTGAAGACACATTTAGAAAAAAGGTACAGATAGCTTTCAAAAGCGTTATCCAGTTTCAATACGCCCTATAACACCTAAATACAACCTATAAAGGATTTTTCAACCACTTACAGTCCTTGTTCACGATTATAATAGCTCTTAAGCTAAACTCATTCGGTATATATCCTTAGGTTGATGGCTTCCTAAATTAGGATAACGAGAAACGAGCGAAAATATATTACATTAATCGTAAGTATACACGAGCCTGTCACTATAACCCGGTTCAAAGCCTTTGGATTCAAATTAATCCAACATTCATAACAAAGGCAGAACTAAATCAAACTATCATACTGTAAAAATTATCGTCGTAATAATAATAAAAGGCATTGGATTTATAGCAAGTCCGTCTATTAGGTTACTAGTTACCCTCTGGTTAAGCGTTTCAAATAATATTGAATATATTACAATTAAAACCTTATTACTTTTTGAAATGAATACTTGGTTTATATTACGTATTTTGTGTGGAAAAGTCTGTGAACGATGATTATATACCAAAGTGAGTCATTTAATATAAAGATACTACTTTTGAAACTGCTTGGTAATTAGTTAACCATGTCTTTTAATACTTATTAGGTCATTAAAACACCTATATTTGATCTGAAAATCAAATATATCACCCGTTATATACATTTAATCTTCTTGATCATCATGTGAACCACAGGTTTCATAGAATTTTACCAAACACAAGAGCAGTAATATACTAAACAGAAAGATATTCGCAATATCTAGCACAACGAAAAGAAATTACTACAGAGATCAATCTATAAGATATTAGTCAAGCCAAAGTTAGTTTCCACCCTAACAAATAACCATAGTTACTAGAGTTGACTTCTATTTAAATTTTTATTAGGCCGATTATGATTCAAATCCCTAAGTCTCTCATTACGTTCATTTTTTTACTCATAAGAATAAAATTCTTCAGCGTTAACATCGATGTTAATGCTAACAAACTGTTTAAAAACGAGCTGAGGTTTTCTTTCGCCTCAAAATGGGAGCATTTTTGGTTTTATCTTCAAAAATCCAAGGTAACGGTCCTGAATCTTACGAAGTCAAATATATGTTAATTGAACCAACGTTTCAATTACCTAGCTGTAAGCAATATCCGTAACGTCCTCAAACTTGCAGGGCACAAAGATATGGAATATCTGACTCTAAAATTAATTCAAAAGAGTTGTTACTATTCTGAAGAGATATATAGCACCAACAAAATTTTAAGTGCATACTGAAAACCATAAAAATTTAAATTACAAGATCTTAGTTAATATATTTTACTTAAACATTAAGCCTATTCTTTACATCGTAAACTTCGCAACCTTTTTTTATGTAACAAAGTTCATTGAATCCCTATCTACAAAAGATACATGAAAAACTTTAAATATTACATAGATTAATACGTATTTGAACCCAATCAATATCGTCGTTTACGATACCGGTACCAATTTTATAATAGAGGAATTTCAAACAGATACCAAAAAATTGGGATTCTGTTGGTAAAGTCTCTATTCAAGTAAATGTAAATGAAGAGTAATTATAAGATTGATATTGTAATAAAGATAGATAAGATCGGCTAGAAAGATGCATTTAGAGAGTGAACGCCATGGATAGGAGGTTATAAACCTCTTATCCGGGCATTGGCCCTTTTGATATGCACTCTGAAATACCTCTTCTAGACCGCGCCACGTATGATGCACTTTGCACCTTCCAAAAGTGCAGCCTGCAGCGTAACACGTTATCGTGCACTCTGCAGGAGTGCACCTTGCAATATAGTGCACTGCCACTCGATCTATATATACTAGCTGTAGGTATATATAGTAATATCCACAGATTCAGTACAAATAGATACCTGTTAACGCCTAATATAGCATTGGAAAATTCGAAAAGATATATTGATTACTTCGTAGGGCGTATAATATGGTTATATTAGAAATTGAAAGCTTTACAATCTACAAATAAAGTCTTTAAATAGCGGTAAAGAACCTAAAAGATATAGTAATCCCAAAAGGTTTGGTGCCAAAGTTATAAGTCTTTGGAGTATATTCTTATTTAAAGAGTAAATATCCGCCATCAACAAATACTAAAAAAAACTGTTCTATACCGTAGGATACTGAAGAAACTACAGAGAAAATTAGTATAACGTTAAGTTAACAATGCTCTCAACATCATAAGCGGTCTTACGACTATAGATATTCTTTCTTTTCCGTTACAAAGTAAACTCTTCGTGTGGCGAAAGCCAAGAAAATTAAATGGCCTATTTAAAATCTTTATTAAGGCTAAACCAAAAGTAATTATTAAAACTGTTAACCATCTTACAGCGTTTCGTACCGCTCAGTTCAAAACCTATTTTAGGAATATTTACGGTAATTATAACGAATATAATAAAAATTCTTGAACCAAGCAAATTGACAAATACAATCATTTTCCTGCTGTAATCAATAAATCGATAAAGCATCAACGATGCGGCTGACTACTAAAGAGGATAAAAAAATAAAAACGAGGAATATATACAGGTCCAGATCTATAATACTACTTGGATTAATAGCAAAGAACATGATAATGAAGACTTAACTATTAGACTTCGCGTTTAAAAATCATCAAAACTTTAAGCAAGCTATTTCAATATGTAATAAGATAAAGATTGATAGACTCCTTATTCTAGAAGACGTACAATTTATACCCAAACGCAACATTAACTTCCAAAACCCAAAAGTTACGATCATAAAGTCGAAGGTCATAAACAAAATTTAAAAAACGACGGAGAAGTCGTACAAAAAGTTTATTATAATTTCCTAAGGATACAGTGATAAAGGTAAAACCTCGATCCTTATATAATCTCCAACTATTTATGAAATAAATTAAGGTTGAATAATCGTATTAAAAATAAATTTACGATTTAAAATCAATATGAAATTAATCTTTACTAACCCTAATATTACTTAAACGTATACGCAGTGAATAACTAGTGTATAAAATATCGTTTCATTAAAAATGCCACAAAATATTTTTTATAAATACCCTTAGCTGACGATTATACGATTCATGAAGCTGTTATGCCGATCTAAAAAAACAAATATAAATTCATTTCTCATAAACCCATTGCACTTCAGGTTGAAGTAAGATATATAATCTTTAACCAATAATACATATTTCCTTATTATGTAACATAAAAAGTTCGTCTTGATAGGAATATGAATTAATGATACTTTTTTTGTCGAAAATATTAGCTTTATGATATCGGAACAGTAGGCTATTCAATATTTTAAACCATGGAACTATAAGCCGGTCTCAAATTTTATGAAGTTTAAACATTTATACTTTAACGGATTGTCAATCCATAAACATAGTGTTAACGATACTGATATCTACCTTATCTTCTGTCAAAAGGATCTAATCATTAACTTAACTACAAATAACAAGACTAATATAGTCAAATCTCAAAAGTATCTAGATTTGGATATGACTATATACCCTCATAGATAGTATACATAGGTCAAGTAGCAGTACACTATATTGCAGGGTGCACTCCTACAGAGTGCACGGTAACGTGTCATGCTGTAGGCTGTACTATTGCAAGACGCAAAAGTGCATTATGTATAAATCGGTTTGGAATGGTAATTCCAGATCGATAGAAATACATGGATAGGTTTAGAAGAATTATTCCAAAGTAATACATTTTGGGTAGAGGGTTTATAAGCCATCATCCGTGATGTATACCTCTAAATGTTTCTTTTTGGATTATTATCTTTTATATTAAAATATCAATTATTCTTATTAATTCTCAAAAACTTTAGTTTACGTAAAACTTATAAGCTTTAGAATTTACAGATACTGATGAGTAACCAACTAGATCGATTATAAATAGCTAAAGAAAAAAATGAAAAAAATATAGGTTAAACACATATAATAGGATGTTATAACGGTCCTATCTACCTGTAATTTAATACTACGGCTTATAAGAACTATAGGAGAGTGTAAAATTACGCGGGAGCGTCGAGAAATCCGAAACGTTATAAAATTATTAGATCTGAAGTAACTTGAAAAAATAGCCCGTTTCTTTAACCGCTAACTCGTATTGAGAGTTTTGAATGTACCCGAGCCCTTTTTAAAGAGAATTTTATTATATAATAAGCTTCATAAATAGAAACCACTAAATTTTAAAACCTTTCGCTTAAACTTATACAATTTTCGAAAATCTATATCAATCGCCTTACTAAAATCGGGTTACATACGAATAACTCAACCGAGCGCTTAAGCAATATCGGTTATATACCAAGCAACTAACTAATCTATTTACTAAGTTTTGTTACGGAACGTTAATAGGAACCGACTACCAAATAACGGATCAAATAATTACATTCCCTTTTCCTTACCTACTTCTTTATATTCGTTTTATATATTTTAAGTTTAATACCTATAACGTTTTAAGTTTTTTAACCGCTCAATTAATATAACGTCATTAACGTTGATAAAACTAATTTCAAACGTTCAAATAATTTGTAGTCATTCCTTATTTACGTATTATTTAAAATTCATTTACATTAAAAAAGGTTAGTAAACTTCATTCCGACTGTTTAAATTACTTTAATTACTTTTTATTTACCAAACTACTTTATCATCCAAATAACATTGAATTATATATAAGTTATCCTTTGGAAAATATATAACAGGTTTACTCATAACGAACCTGGTAAAGACTAACGAATATATAAAGTATCTTTTTACATTTAGTTCCTTTCGTAGTAATATCTTAAAGTATTTGGACTTTAACCTTTGGAATGATAAAATCAAGGAATTAGTGAAAGATTCAAACCCTTACGCAGCAAATACTTATATTACAAGTATAAATTTCAATTATAATAATAGCGAAATAAAAGGAGGCGACTAATTTAAGGATATTAGGAAAAACGTTACGAATTGATTACTAAATATATAAAGAATAGTAAATGATAGTATTGTAAAATCCTACGAAATCAATTACGATGTAAAGGTATTAATACACCTGATTAAAGTAATAACCATATTATAAAAGCCTTATTTATAACGGTCTATTTTATATAAAAGCCGAAATAAACAGACGATAAAGTAAAAAAGTGGAAAGTTTATAAAGGAATATTACCTAAAAAAGCGTTAGGAACGTTCATTTGAAGCTATAAGTCGAATTTATGAAAAGCTATTATGGGGTAAGATACAAAGTTTTTTAAAATTAAATGCCCAACAAAAAATATAAATAAAATGAGAGGAATCGACGGAAAATGAAGAATTATTGTATCGACTGTTTATAACGAGGGTTCAATACGAAACCATTTTGAAACGTGACATTAAACCGACGTAAAAATAAAAATATACCCTAAAAGTTAAAAATAACCCTATAGGCTATAATAGAATCGGCCGAAAAATAAAGAATAACCCGCTCCAGAAAAAGGAAATCGGCCGAAATATGGAAAATAACCCGATTTAGAAAATAATGAACGGCGTAAAACGTTAATACGTGCCGTACGGACCGATGCCTATTAACCATGACCCTTACTACAATCTCCTACTATATCTTTTCCTTGAGGATAAAAATGACTTCACGAAGTAAACTATCTTTATCAAACTACATGATAAAGATAACAATTATAATAACGGGCCGTACGAAGTATTCAATGATAAAATACGCGTTATATTTAATACATATAAAAAACTAAATATTAAATACTTATAATTTGACGTCATTCTACCCGATATATGTTTCGGGTAAGTTAAGAATTGATATAAATATCATTCTTTATAAGTGGATATATTCGTAACATGTTAAAATTGTTTTAAAACCTATATTGATACGGAAATTAATTACGAGTTATACGATAGGGACTAAACTGGTACGACAAAGGAGTTTGTTAATGAACAATAGGAAAACGTTGATAAAAATCTATAGGAAATCCTTACCGCTTTGTTGGTGAAGTTTTCGAAGTATTGGGCAACCTTTAAACCGAAATATAAAAGAGATAAACGATTTATTTAAATAGTAATGAAGGTAGCCATCGGAACCGAGTTTCGATTTTACCCTTTTTAAATTGAAAAAAAAAATTAAAAGATTTTTATATAAGCTTGAAAACATCATCCGAAACCTTTATACGTCGATAGGTAAGTTTCGATATAGTATTTATAGCTAATAGAACTAGAGGCGAAGCTTAAATTATTGAAATAAACTTCGATAAAATCATTTAAAGTATTTTTAACTGGAGATTTAAGGTTTACCTAAGGTAAAACGAAAGCCTAAAGTATAGGTATTAAGAGAGAAACTTTGATAATGAAAAATAGGGAAGATCGTTCGGAAATAGAAAAAACGTATCTAAACTATAATAATATTTACGAAAAGATATATAAAGCCATATAGGTTTGTAAGAACAGTATATCATATATTCTAAATTCTGATATTAGTTTATAAAACACCCCATTTACGAATAAATTGGGATTAAACGATAATTTTAAGCCGGGTGTAATTTTGAAAATAAAATAAAACTTGATTTTATTAGATATGTATCTGAGTAAAGTAATATGAATAACGGACACGAAGCCTACCCCTACGAAAATAAATCCGGAAAAACCGACTTGAAATATAATAATATTCACTTATTAACTTACGACGATAATAACGTTTAACGTATTTTCGCCGGTTTGTAAACCTCTTTTTTTATATATATTATAGGCTTCGATTACTTAAACGAAATATTGAACGTTTATATAACGTCGTAATTCACTATTTTGAATAAATACGAATTCAGGTTTTGAGGTATTTTACTTAATATTAACGTAACCGAAATCTTAACGGCCGGAAAACGATAATTCGACGTATTTACGGCGAAATTTCCGAAATTTCGGTTAAACCGAATGAAAAAACACTGAAAGATCCTATTTAGTAAAATAAAGCGACGTCGTTCGGAACGGTCGCTGTAATTATGCGTTTTGAACCGATTAAGTTTTATATAATAGATTTTAAAACGCTATTTCTATATTTTTCGTTAACATAAATAAGTTCGGACTTCAGGTTTGGAATATGACTAATTAACTTATTCGTGCCTTACATGGAGTATCCGTACTTCTCCGGCTTAAGTTCTGCTATTTATAGTGTTCCCCGAAAACACGCATAATTTAGGCTGTTTATTCAATTTAACCAAAATTAAGAGTTCTCCATCGACGATTCGGATATCCGGTTTTAAAACGCCTTTTACGTCTACTTTATGCCGTAACTTATATAAACGTAGAAAGAGACGTATTCGAAGTTATCGAAAAGTTTTGCCACGAATATTAATTACATTTACAGGTCTGACGATGGTTTAAGTTCCGCCTGTAAAACGATATAGACTTTAATTATGAAGTCATTATTAATATTATATATTTAAATCGCTTACCGGTCCTTTACATCGTTCATATAATAATAACATTTTAGGTAGTTAAATTTATACGAAACGTTTGTATTGCAAAGTATCAAGACGCTTTTATTAATTATTAGTTTATCGTTTATTTCTGGCCTTTAAATTGTATTATGTACAACGCTGGTATGGCTTTCAATTTCATCGAGTAATGTACGAAAGCTTGAATAGCTGTCAACGAGTATAAGGAAAAGCCCTATAAGGTATGGAAAAGGATAAACGATATTATAAATGATTAAAAAAATGTATATAATATTATTGAAAACTCTAAAAGGTGTTAAATTTAGAGAATCTAGCCTTTAAATAACGGTTAAAGCTGTTAATAACACTTTTAACTTAAATAGGCTTATTCCTACGCTTTTTATCTTTAGTATCTGCCTGAGGATTCATATAAACTTTACCCCATTACTATTTACATTATAAACGGCTAATATTATGGTTGAAATTATGACGGCATTACGTTTATTACGAGTAAAAAACAATGTGTCTAAAGAGTTATCTATAATGAATGTCCTATGTAAAACTAGCGTTTTAGATTTACTATTGTAATTTAAAGTTTTAGTTTTAAAAACGAAGGATAGATTAATTAGCTTTTAAAGAATTGAGGGACTTAGAGGTTATAATGTATTCATTTACTTACTAAACGGAATGATTTCGTTTCGTTAAATAATAGTACGCTAATACAAGAAAAAGGTAAAAATAGACGGCCCATAATTATAGAACGAGTAAAACCGCTCATAAAAGATTACCCAAAACGACGAATTTAAACCGAACCCAACTTTATACTTACCCTTAAAACGTGAATTTAAGCCGACTACATTATATAAAAACGGAATATTTATACCAACACCGTTAAAGCCTCGCTGCTGAGGACGGACCTTCGGTTTCAAACCTAAAAAACGCCCTATGAACTTTGTTACGGATTTTTTTATCACGTAAAAAGAAATAGCAAACCACAAACCTAGCGTAAAGCTTTTTCACAAGGGTATTATTACTATTTTAAGTGCCTTATTCGTATAATCCACCTAAATAGAAATCTTAGCCCTAATTAATCAAAGCGTATTTCGTTGAAAACTTTTTAATATAGCTATTTATAATATTCATAGAATTTTTCTAACCCACCTTATTTACGAGGTTAAAAATAATGCCAGAAATATTTACGAAAAGAAAAACTGCCTAGTTGTGAAAGAAGTTAACGACAAAGGTAAAAAGAATAATATAACCTAATTAACTACATTATAACGGGTTACCTATCGCCTGAGTTTTACATTCGTTACCTTTCTTAGCGATTTATATAACCTATATATCGAACTTCGAGATGAAACGTAAACTTATATCTAATTTAAAAAAAAACGGTTTAAACGACAGTTTTACGCCGATATACTTAATAACTATAGGTAATACTACCTATTTAACACGATTTTATGTATTATAAAATCACTTTACGGTTTAGCCGAAACAAGTACTTACTGGTAAAATACCTTTCAAAGATATTATAAGAAACGATTCGAAATAACTAGCTTTACCTTCAACCTATACCTATTAGTATTAACGGCTTAGTCAAAAGACTTTATATTAACGGGTATATAGACGAACGACACCCTAATATTATGTAATTTCTCGTTTTCTGTAGTTAAAAAAAAGGAAACTTTTGGAAACCGGCTTAAAAGCTAAATATAAGATGTACCTAACGGAAGACCATATAATAGATTTTAATACCGTTACTATCACCTTTCGAAACGGCATTTTAAGCCTTGCGTAAAAATAACAGTTAAATAAAGTTGCTTTTATTGTTTTGAATAGCTTAAGACGGGCCAACAAATATAGATATTAAAGTACACGCAGTGCTGAGTTTACTATTATAATATAAGCAAAGGTGGTATTTAACCTCTTGGACACCACGTAGTGCTAAAACGACTCGACAGACGATACGTGTGGAATGTTTAACAAACACCTTTCGTATCAAATAAATAATCCGAAGCGTAGCTTGTAATTCGTACCGTTGAATATAGTTATTGTGTAGTTATTTATTTTTATTCACGGCTTTTTCACTAATAATAACGATTATAGTTTACAAATTGGTTTCGTATCAATCTTAGGTAATAAAACACCGGCTCGGAACAACTTTACGTTTAAAAAAATATTATTTATTAAAGATTTAACAAATACGAAAGGTTTACAAGGAGCGTCCTAGCTTTCTAAATCTATATATAGTTTAAGCCTTTGATTTAGATATTACTATAGTAATAACGGTCCAAATAATTGTTTTTAGTTTTGACTTACGCCTTGCTTCTCTTATCGTTCATACTAATTCCTCTTCACTTTATAAGTGTTTGGTTAAGTGAGGTATTACAAATAAAAAGCGGTTGATAATAAATAATATGGCATTACATGAATCATATGAATGTCGGCGAAGAGACTAAATAAATTGATAATAAGTTAAACTCGACAAACATAATAATAAAAGCTATATTGAACGGTGTACTGGAGAGTTTTATATTCATAAGTACGGTGTTCATTACGATTATTAAAAAGGTTTTACGATCTTAATAAGCTGTTACGCCACACTAATTTTCTCTAACTCGGATCGGCTTATCGATACCTTTCGCGCCGATCCACCTTTTACCTTTGTTTAAACGTACTATTCGCGCCCATTACCAATTTTGCCTTTATTAGATACGACTATTCGTATCGATTCCCGATTTTTTTCTTTTTCTTTGATTTTATGACATCGTACCCATTTTGGCATATTCCCTTTTTTATTTTATATTGCAAATTACGTTTATTACTTTAAACATTTTTTTGTAGAAAGTTATAAAATTACTATATAGCGTACTATATTATAACCGGGTATGTCGGCCCAGTCCGGGGGCATTTATTCATTACTAAAGGGAAAGGACGATGTTGTCGCGTCCCTACCATTCTCTCCGACGCTCTCCTCCTTTGTATTAACGTTAATGCTATTACCGTTAACGATATTATTAACATTAGCAAGGATGTAGCCTTGTACCTTATTGGTTATACTTTTAGATAAAGGTGTAGGGAAGGGATTACCGTTTTCGCGGCGACATACGATAACATCATCGAATTCGTTTACGTAATATATACGTAGGCCCCATTTTTAGGCAGCGACAACGGCTGCCGTCTTTTTGGTCCGCCGGTTAGCGTTCATTACCAATTAGTATCGGTTTTTTTTTGGTTACATACGACGATTTGTTTGTCGGATTGCCATGAATGGTGTATTTTTATGAAAGAAAATCTTTAAAATTCGGTTGAAATTTACTCAAAAGCTGGTGGATACGTAATACGGCTTCGGCTTATGGCTCTAAGACCACCGGAATGGGAGTGTACGAGCTGCTAATCCGTTTGTAACGGTAGCAGCGAGCCGAGCGGCTTTCGCTTTCATGGAAATCGTTAATAAACTTACTCATGGTTACGGACACTATATACGATACGTAAGGCATATATATTAGCGGCTCAAAACTACGGAATCGGGTACGCCGCTTTAACGCTTAATACGTTAAAAAGGCTTTACGATGTACCTTAGTAATACAGAGATCGAAGCGGCGAAGGAGATCCGCCTCGTATTTCTTATTTATAAGAAAATGTTAAAAGTTTGTATATAAATGGATTTAAAATATACTTACCTTGGTATAATCACGTTAGGTTCCGCTTATGGAGTAAAGGCACTTTTACGGGTAATAAAGTTTTTACCTATAAGGAGAAAGTAAGGTTTATAATTTTAGGGGCCCCTTACTCCTTCTTTTGGAAGTTGGGGAAAGGGGAGAGAAAGGGGGAGGAGAAAGGCGTAGCGGTGGCGGAAAAGGGGGTAACGGCGGCGGTAGGGACGGTTAAGGCCGGTAAGGAAGAGGAGGTGGCGGCGGCGAGTGGCGGCGTAGCGGTAAGTGACGGGGTAGCAGCGATAGAGGATATCGTGTCAAAAGATGGTGGGTTAATGGTAGAGGCGGTATCGGCTACAGCGGCGGTAACGCGCCGACGCTTTCGCGTTAAACAACGCTTTACAGTCCTATTTTTACGCGGAATTTATTTAAAGGATAGGTTAGTATATAGGTATCAGTCAAAAACCTACCTATTAAAACTTTTTGTTTAATTATAAGAAATAGAGGTTAAATTGAAATAGGGACTTGTATCGGCTTAGGTTACGCACCTTTAAAAGAAAAAGAAAAAAGGTTTTATCTAAATCGATAATAATGTATTTTTTATACTAACCTAATACGTTATTATGTAATTATTCTTACGTAGTTACCCCTACGTAATCCACCCCTGTAACACCTGTATAATTACACATATTAACTAGGAAAGACGTTATTACTAACCATGTCGCCTTTATTTAACTATACTAATTAGGCTCCCATTATAAATACTACCTTGGTTAAACTTTATTGATTTTAGCCGAACTTAAAATACCACCTCGGCTAAACTTTGCTAATTTCAGTCGAAATTATTGATTTGTACCTTTTACAATTAATACGGCAACACTATCACTACGGAAACTTATTAATTTGGATCTTTTTACAATTCATGCGGAAATAACACTGTTATTAAAAACCCTAATAATTTGAACCCTCGTAACCACAACCATACTATTACTCTTAAGCTATAAGTACAAAGTATATAAGGGGGAAAAAATTACACGTGTAGATATTACTATATACCCTTATAAATAGTATATATAGGTTAATTAATAGTTTACAATATTGTAGGATACACTCCTACAAAGTACACGGTAACGTATCACGTTACAAGCTGTACTCTTATAAGACAAAAAAGTGTATCATGTATAAATCGGTCTAAAATAGTTATTTCAAACCGACGGCAATGCGTGGATCGGTCTAAAAAAAGTATTCCAGAGTGATACGCTCTGGCTAGAGAGATTATAAGCCATCACCTGAGGCGTGCACCTCTGGATACTTCTTCTTAAATCATCATCTTTTATACTACAATAACAATCATTCTGATTACTCTTCAAAGACCTTAGTTCACATGAACTTTGTAGACTTTAGACCTTACCGACACTAGATCAATGCGCCCGTAACAACTATATTGTGACATTATGCTAACCGAAGGCTTCCTTTCATTTTTCGAATACGGCAAAAACTTAAAGCTTAACGGACGAGAATTAAAACCAACTAAATAAAAATCTGGATTGGTAAACGAAAAACTTAGACTAGGGGATTCATATGGTTCTAATTAACATGTTGAGGGATAAGTTTAAAATCTTCAAAGACTTCTCTTTTGTCAATAGTGAAGTTTTTGTTTTAATTTAATTTACCTATGATGATTGTAAATAAAAAGAACGTTATAAAAATTCAAAATCACAGGAAATTTAGTCCATAAAAACAGTATCAAATACAAAAGACTGACTTGAAACGCACTAATTTTCAATGTTTACAATATAATAGCTAACTTTGATATGGTTATAGTGATATGAAAAAACCTAAACATCGTCACCAGGCAGATAAGGATTCCATCTATTCCGGTAGCGATTTGTACCAACTCGAAAACCTTGTTAGAATGCCTTTCGAAACTAGGAACTATTATAAAAAAAACGCTTAATAATTGACATAATAGAACTCTGCGAAGCTTACTAAGGAAAAAATATAGAGATGTTTAGGTGAATTGATGGTAAATACAATCTATCTAATACTATAACGAAATCAATGCTAAGCAAAACTATGTAGAAATTTATAAACAACAATTAAATGACTATACGTATCGAGGGCTACGTTGAAAGACTACCTAGAAAGGTGAATTCACGTGCCGTAGAGTAGAGAGAACATTAAGGGTTCTCTAGCAAACTAAAAGACTATCATATAATTAAAACCAGCAACTTAATTAACTAATACGATTGAATTGGAGGTTTATAAAAATCTAAAGCGAAAGATTTGAATATAGGAGTTGATAAAGTCGGAATTTGAAACCGTGGGGTACAAGAAGGTAATTAATGTTAACTTGGCTACTAAAAAGACAAGTTTTTGGTCAGTGAACAAGGAGACACTTCGATTGTTACCAGAAATAAAAGCTAGACCACACTAGCGTACACACACAAAATAAAAAGTTGATAATATTAAAACAATAATAATTTCAATACATTCAATCAACGAAAATTCGCTATGATAACTTCAAGTTATGCATATTATCTCATAATTTGATTGTATTAACTGTAAAATCGAGCATAGTGTATGCAAAATTTAGATTAGGGCACGGTCCAAACAATTGGCTAAACAAATTAGTATACACACTAGCTAACGGTTTGCCAAACCAATAACAATACATTCAACACTTGACCATGTAAAACTACTGTTAGTTCGACCGACTCGAATCGATAACATTTCAACGTCTCAAGGTCTATGATTTACAATGCCTATCAATAATTTACGATATAATAGCAAGATTTATGATTTGTATAATGATTTACAAAAAATAAAAAAATTTATATCAAATAGTTGTACTTACTTTCGATAACAATGATTGTTGATATTAACTTCCTAAGCCTTTACAAATGCCTCGATAAACTTAGAGTAATTAATTAAATACGGTTCATAATAATTTTTATAATATCAGAGGAGGTATATGAAATTTAATATATTAACAATTATAGGTCAATTAACAACAATGATAACCTCGTTGATGTTATAATTCGAGTTACGCTTAATAGCGTTGATCAAAGTTTTATAATTAGTAATAAGCTAATAGTATGGATTGAGGGATATGCAGATCCACCAATAAATAACGAAAAAAAAAGAATATTTTGGTAATTCGAAAGACTATTAGGGTAGTATAAATGAAATAAATACTTAGACCTATTGTCGAAAGATTTGGGATTTAAAGCGTATAAGTTTCTGATAAAAATTGTATATAGAAATGGAGAAATATGGTATCTGGAATAATATGGTAAAAGATTGCAATTGAAGTGAAATTTTAATGCAAAATAGGTAAGGATTAGTAGAGGTATAGCCGATAGAGATGTGATAGAATTTATTAATTACTTTTCATTAGTGATGAGCTAAACTGACGCGTACATAAAAAACAAAAAGTTGCTAGTATTGGAATAGCCTTTAGTGATAGTATAGTAAAATTCACTATAATAAATTTAAGTTTACTGTATTGACCGCAAGTAGAATGCAAGCAGTGTTTAATTCAACTTAAGGTATAGGCCAAGCATTAACCAATACAAATTAGTATGTAGACTGGCTAGTAGTCTACCAAACTTACAATGAATAACATTACCACTTTCAATGTAATACACTAGTTACTTCGACTACGATTCGAATAGACTACGTTCTAATAATAAAAGCCAATCAACATATGCATTATTATAACTTATCATGGTATACGTCATTGTTAACACTAACGAGCTATTGTAAAAACGATTCCGCCAAAATTAAAATTTTAAAATTTTAACTTACATTGTACATAGTATTTTTCTTATGAAGATATTATAAGCAAATTTACCTACATTTTGCTCATTTCCTACTATATGTTATTTCTTTTCACATCACTATGTACTTTAGGAACAATTTTTCAAGTTTTCTCTATGTTTTTATACATTTAACGAATAATACGAACAGTCAATACCATACCCATTGTTTTTAAAAATACCTTTGCTATTCACTTTAAATTTATGTAGATACCGAATATTTATAGTTACTTTTGTTGTTGTCCTTGATATTCCCTTTTAATGAATTATTATTCTCGTAAATCACAATTCAAATGCTCTGTTATCACGGGTTAAAAACTGTCAGATTGATATATATGGATTTGTTGATGGAACTGAAAAAAAATATTTAAGTATGCTCCAACATGATTTATATTAGAAAGGCACTGTATTTATTTGTTAGGTTTGAGCCTGTAACAATACCCTGGTTTAAAAGCGCGATTTATCTCAAAACATATAATTGTACTTTCCTTATAATCGTATATATAATGTTATTAAGGTAAAGTGAAAACAAAATAAATTTATTCATTTACGAGAATCGAAATGGGTATAATAACTTATGTAGTTAAAAAAAACACATATAAGTGATTTTGAAATATAAAAGACGGACTTTATCAATATATATAGTCTAAAAGAATTAATAATCTATATATTCACCTTATATATTATTAAATTTTCAATCTACGTCGTTTAAAACATTCAATATGCTTCAATTTATCTTGTAATAATATAAAATCAAACATATTTAGTTTCGTTAAAGCTTTGGGTTTTGAATTTTTTTAAATACGAAGATTGTGAAAACGTTGTGTACTGTAATAAAAAAGTTAAATGATTTGATTTATCAGAATGAAAAGCATAAAAGCGGTCGAATTTATTGATATAAACCTTTTAGTTAAAGTGTGTTATTAAATGAAGGCGTAATCGAGTAATGAAACTGTGTGATTAAGGTTATTGTTGGCCTAAAAGTTTATTACGTCCTGAATTTCTTACTTTTCAAACATTTTAAAAGTATCGTCGGTATACGTATATAGCTTATAAAGGATAATTTAAGTTTGGGTTTATTAAAAAATTTATTGGGTTTTAAGATGTTATTTCATGGGTAGAAAATTTAATAGGATAGTATAAAGTACCGGGGAATTTCTTTTTGTAAAATTAGGTAGATTTAGGAAGTAAATATGACGATAAATTTCATAAACAATAAAAGGCTTCTTTCATTTTGTTGGTAGGTTTTTAGAAGTCGCAACGTTTTGTATTTTTAGTGTAATCCAAGTAACACTCGTATTGTAAGGTTAGGTGGTGGATCGTTCTTTTTTCCAAGTTTAGCAGACCGCTAACTGGTTTGTACATTCCTTTGAATGAGTAATTTCTTAGCTTATGCCCCACATTGAATTGCGTACTTTACTGCAATCGATTTGCAGTTAGTACGGTCAACTTTAACTGTACTGCACTTGAACGCTATGTTAATACTATTGTTATAAATCTGATTTCTTATAATAATCATCAACACGAATGGATTATAAGATAAGTCATTTTTTATTATCAGTAAATTGATTTACTAGATACTTATCAAATGTTCAAGTACTACATTCAATGTATTTATTACCGAAGTTTCCAGTATAATAACCGGCTTCAGTATAGGTATATTTATATGGAAAACTCTTCATGTCGTTACCAAATAGCTTAAAACTTTACTAATTCCGGTTGTTATTAATTCCGATTCACGAAGACTATTAGAATGCCTTTTTGAACTTAAAATAGCCAACAAAAACGTTTCATAATCGATATAATAACCCGTTATAAAGTTTATTTGAGTATGAAGATAGGAAAAATCCAATCAATTATTGGGAAAGATAACACAGCCGATGTTATAACAAAAGATATACTGAGTAAAGCTTCAAAAGTTTTATGAATAATAATAAGCTTACTATATGTATCGAAGACTACATAGAAAGGTTACCTGGAAAATCCAAAACATGTAATAATAAATAAAATGGAAAATAGAGATACTTGAGTAAATTTGAAGACTATTATGTTATAAATAATACTCATGTTATTCATTAGCACTGTTAAGTACTATGTATGAAGGGTTTAAAGTTAAAACGTCCCAAAACACTGATTATGTTGATTGTAATTAAAAAGATGGAATTATTATACAAATAGAAAAGGGAAAGATATGAAAGAGCATTTGCATTACCAATGGATTATTTTACCCATTGTACTAGGAATACAAAATAAAAAGCCGCCAATATTATAATAATGTTAAAACAAGGTATACTTAAAGTTAGGTGTATGAATTGTACCTTAATTTTAATAAAATACACAATTTAATATAGAGTTCAAGCTAAGCAATAAGCTATACAAAGAATTGTGCAAACTAGTAAGAAGTCTGCCAAACTTTAAAGAAATAATAATTCAATACCTAAACTCTACAATACTACTATTATATCGACCACACTTTAAATCCAACAATGTTACAACATTTAAAAACCTATTTACAATAAATTTATTATTATCAATATTCGATTTGAGGATACTATTATAATTTAAATTTGTTAAGTTTGTTACATTTAGTATTTATGAAGTCTTAATTATCGTTAGGTTTATTTTTCTCATCTATAACACTATTAGTAACAACTTTATTTCCTTCTTTTACATGATTTTTAGATACTTCAATTAGTAATTATAGTTACTTTCGCCCCCTTTAATCCTAGTTTCCGGTAAGTCGAGGATTCAAATTCAATTTCAATAAGATTAAAACACTGCTAAAAGCTTAATTTTAATATACTTTTACTTTTACTTTTTTTAAATGAAAAACTTTAATTTATTACTTTCTCTATTCACCTTATATAACTAATTTTATAATCTTATATTATCTATTTGCTAAGAATTGGGGGTGATGTAATACAAAGAGATAGTTCGACCGGCTTTGTTGCCGTGTGGCGATCAATATTTTCACCACCATCATCTACACGACATGTCTTGGAAGGGCGACATCACCGGTGCTTTCCTCACCAGCACCAGCCAGCTATCCACCCATCCAGAAATCTCTCATCCCCAGTGAGAAGTGCTTTCCTTCTGCTGACCAGAGAACTGCAGAATCCAACGTGTTGAATCGCGAGAGCGAGAGCGAGACAAGGGCACAACACCAGCACCAACACCGCAAATCAAAATGGCTCATGTATTTTAGAAGATGGAGAATCCAGATAGGACCCTATGGCCCTATTACAGCAACACCTCGTCTACGCTGTCCTTCCTGCCATACCTGCCGTTCAACCGTTCTCCATAACCTGGCGCCCGGGTGCATGATGGAGATGATGGTGAGGATGCATTTGTCGGCTGCTTTTCAAGCTCCCGAAAGCCCGCCAACCTGGTCGAGGCACTCAAGCGCGAGGGGCGGCTATGTCGCGGTCCTGCTCCACCTGTTATTGACCGGCTCCGACGAGAGGCTCCGGGTGCTGGAGGCGACGTTGGAGAGAGAGGCTGCGCAAGGACGAGGACATCTGGGTTGCGCCGTGTATGGAGGTTGCGAAATGGGTGACGGAGCACGTGGGGGATTTCAATTTCAAAGAGTTCATAAGAGCAATACCTAGGGCGCTTGATTGGTCGTTTGGTTGCTTTCCATGTCGATATACCCGCTGCCAAAATCAGTACCGAAAAAAAAAAAAAGAAAAAAAAAAGACAAGAACAAAAAGAATCAACTTCCGCTCCAGCTCACACAAGTCCCCGAGTCCCCCCACACCCCCAGGACCTCTCTCGCCTCACTTCACTAGCACTCACTGCCTGCTCTGGATGATGCCCTGGCCTTGCCTCGGCAGCGCCTCCCACGCGCGCACCACCTCGCCGTACTTGGCGCCCAGCAGCGCCTGGACCGTCTTGAACGGCGGGTCGCGCCCGTCCCCGGGCAGGAAGTTGCCCACCTTCTCCCAGTCGCGCGCCATGTGCTCCGACGAGTCGCCGTCGAGCGCCCGTTCGATCGCCACCAGGTCCGTGCGCTCGACCTTGCGGATGTGCTGCTTCACGGCGTCGTAGAGCGCCGCGCACGCCGCCCGGAAGCATGGGTCCGTGACCGGGACGCCGTGGAAGTGCAGCAGGTGGTCGCGTATCTGTAGGTGGCGGCGCGGTCAGCGGAAGCACTCTCCCCCCCCCTCCTACTACGAACCCCCCCACGTCTCTCCTTCCTCCCTTCCTCCCATCCTTCTTTTTCGTTTACTGCCACCACGTTTGGAATACGGGACAAGGTTGAGAACACGCACAGCGGCCAACTCTCCCCGCCTTTTCAAGGCATTGTTGTTCCCCTGCTGCGCCCGCTGTTCCGTTCCCGGGAAGATAAACAGCTGCATTGCCACCAAGTGCCTGGCCAGCTCCCAGCTAAACTGGTTCTGCAGTTGCACCGCGGCCTTATGGTCGCCCTTGTCGAACGCCTGCACCAGGCCCTTGTATATGATCTCAAGGTCGCGGTGATCCCTCTTGACCTCGTCCGAGATGAAGCGCACGCCGATCGCCGTAAGCGCGCGGCGGCCATTTCCGGGAGACGACACGGAGGCCATAGCCTTGTTGTTGTTGTTGTTGTTGTTGCTGTTGCTGTTGCTGTTGCTGCTGCTCCTGCAGCTGCTGCTGTTGTCGGATGGTGGTGAGGTTGGTTGGCGAGTGCTGTTGGTGCTGTTGATGGTTTTAGCGGGGCTCTTCCATTGCAGCGCGGACATCGGTGAATATGGCTGCCGATATAGCTCGAGGCAGCAAGTTGGGGGAGTCCGTCAGACGGAAGATGATCAGCCCGTTATCAGTTCGTTTGATGGGCCTTATCTTGACGAGGGGAAGGGGGGAGATTTGTATGTATTTTGCACCGTAACGAGGGAGGGCGCCCGCCTCGGCTTTAGTCTTTGGGTTTCGATCGCACCATGCCGAAGACCCCTTTGTTTTGCAGTGGCGGCGGTGGCGGCGACTGGTAGTCAATCCATAAATCACTCAAACAGCCCGTTTTACAGTACTTGTCCAACTGGCAACTGCTGCGGTGGAACAAAATAACATGTTTTTTCGAGATCGCCTGATATATTCTTAGCTCATGTCTCCCCCGGTACAAGAGTCGCGTGGTGGGCGGTGACTGGTCATCTTTCTTTGGTATTTCCGACACCCCACGTGAATTCAAGCGGCTTCTCCGGACCGTCACGGTAGGGCTCAGGGGACGGATGTCTTAGTTCAGGATGAAGGATGACGAAGTGATGCTGTCAAGTAATAGAATGTGCGTCGAAACTTGGTTTCAGGTATGTCGAACTGGCAGGTTTGCGTGAATTTGTGAGCTTGTAGCCTCGTACAGGGCTTGATCAAGATGAGTGGTTGAATCTGCTGCCATAGGTAGGCTCATTGTCTGACCACCACCCACATAGTACCCCTCGTCAACAGCTTTTCCTCACACGCCCTATGTAACTAGTTCTACAGTGCCCTCTTGGATAGTATCCCACTGCCCATCCACTAGGGTTGGGCAGTGACGTACCTCGAGCAGATAGTTCCGCCGGCCTTGAGGCCGTGCGGCGTTAAATAGTACCACCACCTGGAACATTCTACGTCATTGTCTCCTTGCTAGGAAATATCCCAGGCGGTAGAATGCAACAGGACAGTCTCCCGCGGAGTGTGGCCGTCACATGACCTTGCAGCTAAGTTTGTGCCACGCTTGTCTCGTAGCTAAGTTTGTGCCACGCTTGTCTCGTCTGTGTGACCGCGACAGGCAGGTACATTTCTCAGAGTGCAGCCAGCAACCTCACAAGCGCGGCGCGCTGTTGAGATCAGAAACTCCAATGCCATAGCTATGTATGCCTGCTATATACGTGGGTATATGGTATGTGTGTATAGATCAGTGAAATCGCTAAGCGTACAACAAAAGGAAACCATCTCATTTCTGCCGAGCCAGAGGGCACATTCCAGAATTACCAAACATGCTTCCAGATCAGTAAACGATGGATGGGTAAAGTAGTGTAAATGCTCCCCAGTCCCAACCCAAAACAAGGAAACCTTTCGTTAACTCATTCTATGAGGCAGGTCGCGCCTCGCGAGAACGCGCCTCCGAGATTCCTCCGGGTATTGTGGGTATGTGTGTGTATGATGAGAATAATGAGATGCATAATGTTTCGTAATTTTGTGGTAGATAAGAGAGTGATCATCAAGAAGATGGTAGAAGGCATGACCCACTGTAGTCGCCGTTCGGGATTCACAGCCCCACGATCTCATTCTGGCCCAAGAATGCCTGCGCCAGCTCGTCGCCTCCCTGCTCCGCGGCCTCCATCCAGTGGATCGCGACGCACATGAGCGCCGGGTCACTGCGCACATCGGATTTGTCGCCGGCTGAGCTGGAGCTAGCGGGGCGGTGCAGCTGGCCAGCACCAATACGCTCATGGTTTTGACCATATCGATTGCCAGTACCACTGCTGCTGCCGCCACGGAACTTCTCCATGACGGCTTGCTTGAACACCTCCCGCGGCTTGGACAACGGTAAAGTGGTGCGATCAACAAGCTCGGGGTTGGAGAGGTAGAACAGAGCCAGCTCGCGCTGTGAGGTTGGGTCACGCTCTTTGGCGGTGATGGTCCACATCCGGGCTGCGTCTTCCAGGCGGTAGGTTGTGCTGGGAGGTGGTGGCGTCGGTGGCGAAACGGCAGCGGTGCGGCTTGCCTGGTCCTCTGCGGTTGGCGACGGTCGCTGTGACTGGTCGCTGTCGATGGAATCGCTCGCGGTGCTACCCGTGGCAGGCGGGTGACTCTTTCGCGACGTGTGAACACCAACAATCTCGTCGGCCATCTCGACCATCGTCTTACACACCTCCTGCTTCAAACGAAGAGCCGCGATGGCACAGTCCCAGAAGGCCTTGCCCCGGTCTGTCTTGTCCAGCACACTTGCTGGCACGAAACTTGCGATGAATTGCAAGTCCCGGAAGAGTGTCTTGGGTCGGATATCAGCGTTGCGGAAGAGACTTTGTAGCACTGTGGCGATGGCATCGTTGTTGTTTGCTGTGGTCGTGTTGATCACAGACCTGGTCTCTGCGTTCAAGTTGGCACTCGCCACCCGGTTGAGGCCCGGCGGCTGCACCGTGTGGGATCTGCGCTCCCTCAGGTTGTCGATGGCCTCTTCGAACGGACGTGGGCGCCCTGATTGGCCCTCCGCTCTCACCTCCGCTGTGCGAGCCAGCCATGCCAGTCTGCGACGCGTGCTACCTGACTGCATTGATGCAACAATGAGATGTTCAAGCTCATACAGCGCATTGAGTTTGGCGTATGGGTTAGGGTGCACACAGAACATCCGTAGAAGGCGCTGATATGCATTTGTGAAAGGGAACTCCGGTACGTCTTCCTTCTTGGACCAGGATGACTTCTTGCTCGACATGGTGTCGCTAGTGTTGGAGCTCTCGTTGTCCAGTCCGCCGTGGCTTGCCGTAGACCGAGATTCCGATGAAGCCTTGTCCAAAGTCGTGGTGGAGACGGCGCCACCGGCAGCGGTGTTGTTTGCGCCACGAAGATTGCCAAAGCTCTTTTTCTTCCCGATGACACGGAGCCTCGATCGCCGCTGTTTGGCCTTCCGCTCTGCAGCGTCTCGACGGTCAATGCAGTCTTGGCCTAAGTCTTCGAACCATCCATCCGTCTCAGATCCCCGTGAGAATACAAGGTTTCCCAGATCACTCAGCAGAAGGCTCGTGAGAGTCTGCCGGAGCTCGTTCAGGAAGCGCACCTTCTCATCGTTGATCCGCTGCTGCTGTTGGTGCATCGCCATGTCGTTGATGGAGATAGGACGACCCATACCATGACCGGGATGCATTGAGCCGCTCAAGTTGGTGATGCTGGTAGTTGGGCTGTGAGCGCGTGAAGTGGTTGAGCTGGCAGACATGCCTGACTGGAAAGGAGACCAGAAGGTAGAGGCACTGTCAATGGTGTGGACAGGTGAAGCGTGACCGAAGTAGTCACCCGAGTCTGTCGCGTCGCTGAGCACAGTGCTGCGTGCTGACAAGCCATGCCGCGTGGAGTCGAGACTCACCATCGACGACATGTTCCGCAAGTCTCTGGCAGCAAGGGACCCGTTGCGGCTGAATGCCGGCGTGAAACGCCTATCGGGCTCACTGATCACACTGCTTGCATCGTCATTCGAAAAGGTCGAGTGCGCAATGTCGCGTCGCACAGGTGGGCCTTCAAGTTGCCGCTTGTCTCGAGTGTAGAGTTCACTGCTCCAAAGAACAGGTCCGTCCATGATATCGTGACCGACGAGCTTGCCAATACATGCCTCGACTTCACAGCTGAAGCGGTGAATACGCTCTTCGCCGCGGCAAAAGTTCTCGATGCCATATTCCTTGAGAAACCGCGATGTTTTCTCGGCCTGGTCATCGGAAAGCTTATTTGGACCACCCTGATCTTCACTTGCTGCCAGCAGCTCGATGATCTGCGACTCCGTGCGGTAGATGTAAGTGGCGGCGGCACCCCGGGGCAAGCCGCGGCGTTGATATGTGCTGTGTTTGCGCCGCATTCCCATGTTCTTCAAGGCCACAGCGATATTTCTGGAGTGCTCATACGGCGCTGAGTTGCGAACGTCAGTGACGTACCACATCTTGTCCCGCAAAGCTCTGAGACGCTTCATCATGGAGTCCAAGAGACCCTCCGCCCGTTCCTGAGACTGCTTCAGCCAAATGAGCCAGGCATCGTATTCTTCAATGGCAGATGCACATCGACGGATGGAATCCCGAGGCCCTCGACTGAAGATGTTTAGTAGTGTGGCAAAGCCACCTGCACGGAGCGAAGCGGAAGCTAGCGCGTTAAGCTGTTGCAACGTTCGAAAGTACGAGTGCGAAGCGACGAAGTCCGACTGGGCCTTGGCCTGGGAAACCGCAGCATCAAGCATGGCAATGAGGACCGGTGTTGCCTCAACTCGCTCCTGAGCGCCATCAGCGACCTCTTTCCCCTTCCGACTTTCCGCACGAGGGGAGTTGCCTCTGCTCAAGCTCTGTTCTTCGATCAGTCTTGGGCAATACGGATTCCAACTCTGCTCTCGGGTCAGCCTTGACTGTCGGTTTGCCCTGGTCTCCCTCGAGTTCTCGGTCGTGATGATTCTGTTCCTGGACCGGTACTTCTTGAGAGTCGACGTCCGGTTGCTGAACTTGCCAGTTTCCTGTTCTGGGGTCTGTGGGATTTCAAAGTCTTCAACAAGCTTCAGGATGGAATCTCGTAGTTGGTGGTAGTCCTTGTCAAGTTGTGGACCGTCGTTGTCAATATCGTCATCGTCTGTGCCGCTAAGGGACGATGAGTTCTCTTCCTCAGGTTCGTCATCAGGATCGTATGTCATCTGCGTGGAGAGTGATTTTCCGTCCGAGGAGATGAAAAGAACGGCCCACCGCTCCGCACAAGGATGGCACGAGCCTTGCACCGCCTCATTCCCCAAGATCTGTGTCAGCTCATGCAGTGCAAGACGAAGACGATACCCATCATCCTCATAGTTGCCAATGTGTTCACGGCTTGAGCGCTCTCCAAGTGGCGGTGTAGACCGTACAGAAGTACCAGTGGCTTGAGGCTCCAGCTCCGTTCCAGCGGCAGTGGTAGTATCACTCAACGCAGAGGATACACTCGTGCTGATGATGGACGCCGTCTCATAATTCGGGCCGCTTCTCGTGGTGAGGATGGACATGGGCTGGGAAACAGCTGACATGCCAGAGATGGATGGCGCCGCAGAGCGCATCGAAGCCGAGGACATAGGCCGCCTCTCCGGAAATAGGGCGTTGACCAGGGTGGTCAGGTCAGCAGGACTGACAACCAGGTACGGGTGGACCTCCGCGGTTTCTCTCAGCGAGGTGAGGGAGCGTGCCTTGAGGAGCCTTGGACGAGGCTTGGAACGAGATCCCTTGAAGCGGCCAAGAAGATTCTCCACGTGGGCCTTGATCTTTGGGGGCGTCGAGATTGGGCCTGCCTTCCACAGCATATCAACCACGATGCTAGAGGCTTTCATGGCAACCTGTTTCAAAATCTTTTGCCGGCCATATTCTGTGATGTGGTAGTCCGTCATCATGCCATGACTCTCGGGGTGGATGACCACACCTAGAAGCCAGACCGAAAACAGCCACTTGTAAATGAACCACTTCCTGGTGCTGTCCACGTACTTGTGGTCAAGTCTCTTCAAGATCTGATTTCCCATCTCAAGGAGTCCCTCTGGAAGGCCAGTGGCATCCTCGTCATCCAGGACCTCGAAAAGCTCATCGGTGGCCCGGTCGTAGAACTCCTCGGCTGCAATATGGTCCTTTGATGTCCAGTCAGAAATGTTGAACCGCGTACCGTGCTGGTCCTCGGCACGATCGAGAAGAAAGGCTCCATCCTCGAGGATTTTCATGAGATACCATTCCATATTAGAACGACCAGACCATTCCCGCATGGAGGACCAGACATTCAGCACGTGGATAAGAATGGGCTCAATTGGCACATTCTCATTTCCAGCCTTGGATTCCGTGGCCGACTTTGCCATCAGGCGTGCGCAGGCGATGGCCCAAATGTCCGTCCGGCGCTTGTCCTCTGCGCTGTCAGGGCCTGCTGAATTAGCAAAGCACGTGTAAATCAGCGCAGACAAAGCGTCGTGTCTTTGAAAAGACAACAAACGCTCGACAGGACTCGGAGTGTTGGGCGAATGCCTGTGGGACGCGCCAGGGCCACGGCCTTGTGGCTTGTTGAAGAGGGGCAAGACGGATTCCACAGGATCCAGGCCGGAGTGGAAGTTAGTGATGGCAGCGCGTTCCGAGTTGGTCAAGGCGCAGATCCGGGTAGCCAAATAATCCGGATCGTTCCTGATCTTGGACATAAAGCACAGCAGGGTCTCCCGAGCATCGGCGGATATCTCGTGGAGGAAGGGGGTGGTCGAGCCGGCCATGGGGCCGCCACTAACAACGGATCCTGGTGTTGGTCTATCCAAACTTTCGGACGACACCATGCCGGCAGACTGATACGAATCCATCTCTGGCTCCAAAAGGGCATACCTCCTGACCTCCTCGCAACTCCTTCGCACATCCTGGACGGCGCCATACAGATTGGCAAAGGTCTTCTTGTCGTCGGTGCGGAAGCACTCGGCAAGGTTCCTCTGGGCGATCTCACCACAACGTGTGAGGCGCGCGGACAAGGCAGTCGAAACCAAGGTGCGCTGCAGCCGTATCCTGGTATTTGCGCGCTTGCGCTCCTGGTATTTCGACAAGCGGACCAGATGGGCGAGTTCATCCAAGTTGGTGCCTTCGGCCTCATCACCAGGTATCATGTACGCATTTGTGTATAGCGAAGCATCTGTTATGAGCGGCTGTGGAAGCTTAGCACCAGCCCTTGCCATGGTGGCGGCACGCCCATTCTCAGGCTCCTCCGGACCTTCAGAGCTCGCTGCCGGCTCCTGGGAAGTTACGGTTTGGATAGTCAGGGGAGACGTCGGCAGGACTGGTTGAGCCACGACAGGCTTTCTGAGAATGGCACTCGACAAGTGCTTCATGATGGGCGGTGGTTGAGTTGGAGCATCTTCGGGGCGTCGTGGGGGCAGAGCTGGGGGCATGTCTTCCTCGTGGATTGTGCTCGTGGGTGGATCGGGATGCGATGGAATGGGGGAGGAAATGCGGCGCGGTCGCGGAGAGTCAGGGTGATGCTCGGGAGAAGGGGGCGTGGAGGGCGTTTGAGCAGAGTTCGTCGGCGTGTCTGGAAGGCGATCAGCATGTGCGAAGTAATCGTGGGAACATTTCAGTTGCCAAGGTCCCAAGGGGCCATGGAGTGGCAAGGTGACAGCAGTGGTTGAACATACAGGTAGCATCAGAGGGGTGCATGTGAGCGGGCGGAGGCGAGGAGAGAGAGCGTTGCATGGAATACATGATGACGAGGCCATGCGGGGTGGAAAGCGGCGGCCCCAGTCACTGCCAGCGGTGGTTTGGCTGGCAATGGCAGGACTGTCACCTGGGAGAGAACTAGGCAATGTTGTTTTGTAGAAGGTGGAGGGTCAGAGGACAGTTGGTGGAGTGTCTGGAGGTTGGTGTCGTGGATGTGGGCGTCATTGGACTCGGCGAGCAAGGGAAAAAGTGGATGCTCGCGATGTTCAGGTCTTGGCTGAGGCTGGGGAACAGGAACAGGAACAGGAACAGGAACAGGAAAACCGCCTGGCCGGGGACAAGAGTAGTGAGTGGATGTTGTGGCCAGCATGACCAAGAAAAAGAGAGGATGTTCAGGTGGCTAGGTACCTATGAAGTGTCGGGTCAATATTGTGTTTGTATTATTACAATGGACTTCCAAGACCAGACAGGGTTGTAGAAGGTTGGCCGCCTTGCCAGCGGGAAATGCAGCGCACCCTGGCACCGCCTAGCTAGCGGGTCTACACAGTATGTAGCACAGTATGTAGGAGGGCGGAGGTAGCGGAGGTACTGTACAAGTAGAGGATGCCGGCCCCCAACCTCTCCTACATCATGTTCTCCAACCAAAAGCTTGTCGACGATGCGTTGGCATTGAGCAGTCCACGTGCGCTGGGATGCCATCATTGTATTGTATACATGCTCGTTGCCCACTGGGTCTGCTCTTCGAATTTGGGCGACTCACCGACATGGCCTGCCCGTCCTGTTCCTTCACCGCACCGCGCCCTGCCCAAGCACACCACCGGCCCGGATCCACGATGGCCACGCATCCACGCAACGACTTCGGATTCTTTGCAGCCCAGTTCCCTGACACGGTCCACGCGCTGGCCTCTCCAACAAGCGCTTCCATGCGCCGAGCCCGGCGTTTTTGATCAAGCCTACCGCCTCTTCGCCCATGCCTGCACCACCGTCCTTGTGGCGATACCCTCACCTGGCTCAGCGCTGCTGGGTTCAACCCGTCTTGGAGGCCACGCATAGCCGTAGCAGTGTTGCGGAGTACGCCCCCATCCAGGAATAACGTGGCCACCTGGTGTCGCAATGACATCGCCAACGGGCCCCATTGCACTGGCTACTCTGCACCCCAGTTCATGCACCGCTACCTAGTCCTGCTCGTTGTCTGGGGGACTGCGGAACTGGATTGCAGAATGACCTGGCACTGCATTGCATTTCCATGTCTTGTATGCGCCTGTTTTCATCCAACAATGTGGCAAGTATCAAGCAATACGGCACTGCTGACATAGTGCTCTCTCCTCGTCCAAGAAGCAATATTATTCCACCCGGCCTGAGACTTTCTCGACTTCGGCGGCGTGTCTGCCATCCATTGGCTGCCATCCATTGGCCAGACCAACCAGCACACGCCCGCAAAGTCAATCCCCGCTCTTCCGAACTTTCCAATCATCACCCAAGCCGCCGGGCCAAGCCCGGGAAGCCACCGACTGGACCTTCACTCTTCGCTGCCACTGTCTGCCAGCTCATCCGTCTCGAGAGAAGAGGGGTCTCCGCATGCACCAAGCCATCCCAAGAGCCAATCAGCGCCTGCCGCTGTCAAGGCAGGCCGAGCTACAAGGGCCCGAGGCAAGATTGACGGGACTACTTCGGCTGCTGCCAGCGTGCGCGCCAGGATTCCAGCCTCCGTCTGCCGGGCTTCTCGCACGACACGCCCCTGCCGCATCTCCATGTCCCAAACCCTTTCCCACCAGAACCGCCGGTACGAGCCGTGCCGGGTCCCGGTCCTCTGGTCACCTGGTCGGCAGAGTTGGATTGCGCCCTGGATTCAAGGCTGGGGAACGGAGCTTATCTCCAGCAGATGGAGCGAATGCATGGAAGCTCAAGTGGGCCCTTGTCGAGCTTTTTCGAATGACGAGACGATGTCGGTACCTCGCGGCAGCTAGTGGCGCGATTTGTTGGCAGGACATCGTGCCATGCATCGTGCCACTTGCAGTCTGTGTGTTTCGTGTTCGGTACCTGTTCAAAAGTGACAACAGCTCGCGCACAGCAACTGGTGCTGCTGGACGGTTTCAAGAAAATCCCGTGTTCGGATCTATCTGGGCGCATCTCAGGGTATCACCAGAAGGACAAGTACATACAGCACTGCCTCCTGCCTTCATGGCCTAGATGCATTCATGAGTCAATGCTACCTTGCTTCGTTTCTACCACTGCTGATTCCTCGCCGAGCTGGATTCCTATCTCGGTGCTGTTGCGGGCCACCGCCACGTGGCCACGGGCGTATCAGCAGCCCCAAAGGTGCCTCAACAAGATATCGCGTGTATGCGCTTGCCTTGCGTGGTTCCCCCCCACCATGGGGGCAAGCTTTGTTCGGTCAGCCATTCGCTCGCTATACTCGGCGATTTCCCCGGCCATTCTGGATTTTGTGGTTGTTGACGGTAGAACAAGGATGGCCTTTGTCTCGCGGTGTGAGCTCCTCGCGGGCTCGCTCGCCTGTCTGGCGACAGATGACTCCTATCCACTGGATTTCCGTTCGTGCTCTCTATCTCTCTGCCTGCTATGTTCTATCATGAAGCTGGCTGTATATGAGGCTCACCACTGCAACCAAGTCTTCCAAGAGCATGGCAATCTGGCACTTGGTTGATATACAAACCTTTGCCTGCCTTACTTTCACCCGTACGAAACGAGAACTGCTGCCAGCGCAGGAAGTGCACAAATTTTAAGCGTAGTGGCCATGGACCGCTTCATTCCGAGCCGAACTTCACAACGTGCAAGCTCACACCCCGCCTCGCCAGCCGAGGACGTTGTTGGTCTTGCTTCTACGAATCGGGGACACATTGTCCCAGAGAAGCGCCAAGGCGCAGCCCTCCACCACCTGCCAACTAACGCCACGAGGAAGGGATCGCAACGGGCCCTATCACAAGCGTGCACCACCTGGTAGTGTATGTGCATGGAGTAAGTACGTACATATCTAGATGTATATTATGTCCTACTACTGCAGTATGCAGACAACCTCGAGCGCAGTATCTACCATGATCACGACCACGACCCCGAGGAATGAGCCCCGTCCTCATCCACACACCCCAGTGTGCCAAACCCGCTTCAGCCACCTGACACACACACACCGTGAATGAGGCCAGCCAATGCGCACAGTTCCTACTAGCAAAGCAAAGACGCCTCCCGCCGCCCGCCGCCAGAGAGATGCCAATCCCACACCTGCCATCTCACCCACCATCGCCTCTCAAACACCGCCAAGAGATGGAGAGCGCGCGCGCACACACACACACCGACAAGCGGCCCGTCAGCCGTCATGCAAGGCAAGGCAAAAAAGCCCACCGACTCACACTCTCACTCACTGCCTTTCCCAGCTTCGTGCACATACTGGACATGCACACACATATACATTTACACACACGCCCACCCGCCCACCGCCTTCTGCGTTGCGGCGCGCAGTGATGGGCCCACACCATCTATCAGGTCAACGGCATGCCATGCCCTGGTGACAGCGCACACCGAAATGTGCGTCCCGTCCGCCTTGTTACCCGGCGGCGGGCATTTTTGCGGTGGCCGTCGTTGTTGTGGTGGTTGTTGTTGCTGGTGCGTTGCCGCACGCGCTGCCGTGCGACCGACAGCACATGATCGACGCGGTGTCTTGGCGACACATCACACGACGGTGCCAGCACGGGGAGCTACAACTTCGAGCACGGCAGACGAGCACGGCAGACGAGCACGGCCGCGAGCACGGCCGCGAGCAGCGTGGACGGGACAGACAGCAAATGCACGTTTATCTTTGGACAGCTAAGCTTAGCTAGCTGAGGATGAGTGTTGGTGGTACAGCGATGATATGCAGACCCCTCCAACGCCGCAAATGCAGATGCGCACTGCGGATCATGTGGGAAGCTTGGGTTCAAACATATACTGACTCCCTGGATCCGAGTTTTATGCGATGATTCCTTGCAGTGGAAACGCTGTTCCTCTGACGGCCGGTGCCGATGACCTCCAGAGCGGCCTTCTTGCCTTCGGTGCGGCTGGCTCCGCAACAAGCCAATCGGCAGCGCTCCACACGTGCGTCTCAGGTCGCTCTCGCACAAGAACACGTCGGACGTCGCAATGCATGTGCGACGCACGCCGTGCGCAGCCAGCACAGCGCCGCAAGTTCGTGATGGCGGGAAGCTTGCACCGGTAGGCAAGGGTTCTGGGGCCCGAAAGTGCGTATTCTGCACGGGAGCGCAACTCGCTCCGCGGGAGCTGGGAGGCTTGGGACTTGGCAATGCTATCTTTCACCGGCGTGAGAGCCCAGGCGATACACCCGAAACCCTCCCTGGTAGAATTGCCGCTGACAGGGACGGGTGCCCGGCATTGGCAAGCCGCGAGGCCAGCAGTCGCCTGCCCAAGAGCAAGGGCGCGGTCTACGAGCCAGATCAGAATGGCGACTCCTACTCCCCCCTCCCGAATCTGACATCAAACCCCTTGAGCACGCCCATGATACTCGCAGCCTCGACCTCGATCGGCGGGCGCCCGCTGCCGTCGCTGCTACCGCCCAGCTGCGGCACTCGCGGCTTGGGCGCGGCCTTGAGGCGCGGCAGCCACGTGTTGATGTCGTCGGCGGCCTCGGTGAAATGCTTGTGGCTCGCCAGGGTCTTGTACGCGTCGGCGCACGAGATACTGAGGCCCAGGCTGCCGCCGCTGCTGCTTTGTGTGGTGTTGTTGCTGCTGCTCTCGGCCTTGCGGCTTCCACCGGGGCCGCCGCCTCCGCAGCAGCCTCCGCCGCTGCTGGGCTCGCCGTTTTTCCTGAAGTTGGCTGCTAGCGAGCGGCAAAAGAGGCCGGAGACGGGGTCGGAGAGACACTGGGCACATGTACCTGGACCAGCGGAGCCACACACACCTGGAGGTTTAGCTAGGGTGTTGTTGTTCAGGTTGGATTTATTGCGTAATTGAAGGCCCCTCAGGCTGGGCAGCTTGACTGACCCGTCGGGCAAAACCTCACAATGGATGGCATCCCCCTCCGAAGGTGGCGGGGTCTGCGTTTGGCCGTTGGCTCTTGAAGCCGACGAAAACGCGGACGAGTTGATCGCCGGCAGTGTCAGCGACTCTGATGGCAACTCAGTGGGGACATTGAAGGTATCAACCTCGGCACATGCGCAGTACGTCCCATCCTCACAAAACCCGCATCGATCTTCGGCCGCGGGACGAGGCGACTCCACAGCGTGAGACTCCAACGGGGCCAAGGTGGTCAGAGGGTAAGGGGTGGGTGCGTTGCTCTGGGGTGTTCCTACGTGGTTCATGGCAGCAGGCGTCGGCAGTGGCTGGATGGGACGCGGTGATTTACGGCGAGAGAATATGGCGGTGAAGTCTGTCTCGCTAGCAAGCGAGCCGCGGGGCCGCTTTTCCTCCGGAGCCGTAGAGCTAGGGGAGATGGAACGGATGGTCCTTTTCGCAATTCGGCTTGTGGGCTGACAAGAGCCGTTGGTGGAGCTATGGTGGAGCCCGCAATCCGACTCCTGGTATCCACCATTGAGGACCTCCTCCAGACACTCGCAGCGCGACCCCAGGGTACAATTGCCACAGCCCACAGTAACGCTGGCAATGGCCTCATCAGCACATGCACAGGGACCGGTCGGCTCGCAGTCTCCACAGCTGATAAGGGCCTGCTCGATGTCCTCGGGTGGGCTGATGATTTGTGAGATGGCGAAGGAGTGAGTTGAGGCCGGGCGGTGGGCCGAGGTCGGGCTGACACCGGAGCTGGTGTGGCTCGATGTGCTGACCCTGCCAGTGTGAAGACGAGAGGGTGCAGAAGGGCGGTGATGCCTGAGGGTCTGTGGCACGTGGGTGTGACTGTGCTGTGATGCGATGGACGGCAGGCTCTGCGGGCCGGAGTGCTGCTGGGTGGCCTCATGCAGGCGGTTCCTCAAATCACCAACCTCCCTCGACCTTTCAGTGCGTTCCTTGTCCAACATGTTCTCCAGGACCTCGCATCGTGACTGAAGTGCCTGTGCATCCATCTCAAGTTGGCCAATCTTGTCCTGCAAGCCCAGCTGAATCTGTTCGTGTAGCTGGTGGTCGGCCTCGAGCTGCTCCTCCAGCTCCCCAACACGAGCAGCTCGCCTCTCCCGGAAGGCCCTCTGTGCAGCCCTATTCTGGGCCTTCCTCTTGGTCGGCGGGGTGTCAGTGGCAGGTTTCCTGCCGGGCTTGGGTCGTGGCGGAACAACCCATTCCTTGGTCGTCATAGAAACTGGAGCTTGAGCTGGCGGAGGCCACGGCATGGGCGAGACGACCGATTTCATGGACATCTTGTCGACTGGCGCAGTAGGTTTGGCAGCAACAGTAGGACTCGCCCTGGGCAGCGACTTGCTGGCAGAAACTGGTTGCATAGAGAGCCTCAGGTGCGGTGGTAGAGGATGAGGTTGAGGGTGAGTCGATGATGATGGAGTGGCCAGCAAAGTTGGAGTTGGAATTGAGGCACTGTGGGGACTCGATGCCGCCGTGGTGGGGTTGGACGCGCTAAGGGAAACCGCCGGAGACGGTGCCGACGGCAACGACGAGGGCGACTGGAATGACTTGACTGGTGCACTGATCTTCAGAGGAGCCAGTGCATCGCTAGCCTTAGATTCTCTGGCCCTGGACGCCATGTTTTCTTGTGGACTGAAAACAACAACAGATCCCACAGCCGGCGGAAAACTCTTCACACCAATCGAGGTCATGTGGACAGGCCCGGAAGATGTCGATCTTGGTTTCAAAGGTTGAGCAGAAAAAGAGGCGAAGAGGCGGAAGGCAGGTTCTCTATGCCCGGTCCCTGTCGAGGGCCCCGCTTGTTTGATCTGATTAGATTATCTTGCATCCATCATCCCATCGCATCCTAGCGGCTCTCGACAATCAGATCAAAGACTGGTGGCTCATTGGTTCGTCCAATAGAAGGTCTCGGTTGATATCTACTAGTACTATGTATACGCAGTCAGGGACTCCAAATGGTAGCAAGATGCTAGTCATCCTCACCACATACTAGTACGGGGATTTCGCAAAGGCCACACCAGCGTAGTACCAATATTTGGGACTCCTGACGATTGTAGGCCATGGTAATTGATGATCGGGGTTCGCCACACATATCCCGTGCGGGAATTGGGCTGCGAGGTGTGAGGTGACTGACCACTTTGCGTGCGGTGGCAAACCTATCTTGCAATGGGCGCCGTCTTGGAAGCATCGTCGGCCGCACGAGATAATGCGGTGGTCCATGCGAGGATTCCCCAGTCGATCACTGATCTCATAAAAGTCTGGTGGAATGCTTGGGCATTGTGGTACGATCAATTAGCAAATTCTGCTGTGAGGAATGAAGAGGGAGAATGTAGAAAGTTCCGAGTATAGTACTAGTAGAAGGGGCAATGAAGCGCTGGTCGATGTACCACCCAAGTATGATCCCTGCAAGAGACCAAGTGCCCTGAAGTACTTGTAAGCATGTCTAAAGTTCCTAACCCCCTCCATAATATTCGGTACCTATGGACGCCCTCAACAACACGGTATTACAGTAAAACGTCACCCTATCCCATCTCGATAGCCGTAAGACCTCGTGATTTCCCTTGCTGGGGCAGCGCATCTCTTACCAACACCAAAGTCCAACACCAAAGTCCAGCAGCCCCATCAGCCACCGCATCGCGCATCAACAAGCACGCTTCTCAAACAGCTCAAACACCACCACCATGTCCAACCTAGGCAACGCCCCTGCGCCCCACTCCCAGCTCGCCTTCCACCTCGCCTCCTCCTCCTCCTCCTCCTCCTCGCCCTCGCCCTCGCCCCACCGCCCGGCCCACACCGCCTTTACCTCGACCTCCTCGGACCCGCCCGACGACGACGACGACGACGACGACGCGCCCCTGCCCTTCCCCACCGCCCTCGCGCGCCACGACTTCCTCTCGCCCTCGTTTAGCGCCGCCGACTACCTCTCCTCGCTCTTCCCCGGTGGCGACGCCACCGCGCGCCACCAGACGCTCGAGGACCTGCGCACCGAGCTACGGGAGCGGAGCACGGCGATCAGCGCGGAGCTGCTGGAGCTGGTCAACGCGAACTACACGAGCTTCCTGGGGCTCGGTGACACGCTGAAGGGTGGCGAGGAGAAGGTGGAGGATGTGAGGGTTGCGTTGCTGGGGTTTAGGCGCCAGGTCGAGGAGGTGCAGGGGAGGGTGCGCGGGAGGAAGGAGGAGGTGCTGAGCGTGGGTGGGGAACTGCGGGGGGTGAGGGGAGAGGTTGAGGCGGCGAGGAGGATGTTGGAGTTGGATGAGCGGCTTGAGGTTTTGCTGGGGCGGCTGGACGAGGGTGGTGAGGATGAGGATACGGACAATGAGGAAGACGTCGGCGGTGTTTGGTTCAGTGGGACTAGTCCTGCAGTCCTGGCGGAGCGTGCGAGAGAGTACCTGGCCATCGACAAGCTGGCCGATGCGATCGGGAGGGACGTTCCATACGTCCAGAAGATGGAGGAGAGGATCACTCGGTGTTGGAACACACTTCTTCTGGACTTGGGCACCTCGATCAAGGAGGCAAGAAAGGCTGGGGAGAAGGGCCGGGACAGGACATTGAAGTTTCTAGGCGTTTACAGGCAGCTCGGGGCATATGCGGCTGGCATCAAGACGTTAAAGGAGAAATAGAGATACCCAATTCGAATGCACAGGTTCAAGGCACGTAATCCTTACGTTCGCAAGCGGACCGCGACCTGTGATATATGCGGTTTAGTATACTACGCACTCAAGTCTTCCACATTCCGACTTAAACGCATCATGCGAAAAGCAGTGTGTTGCGCCTATGTTGTCCACATGCAATGCGATATGTACATAGCTCCACAACTACGTAACAAGTCCGGCGTGACTCTATAGTCCGACCTCTACGGCCCCCCTACGCCAACCCGAGCCGCTCACATAGGTCCCGTCAACATAGCGGGTTTGATAGCCTCGTCCGTCGGGGCAAACCCACCATTTAAACTGAACCCAGGGCCATGTGTTGTACTGAGCACAACCTCATGCAAAGCCTTAGGCGTCTGGGCTTCCAACGCTTGACAATCCTCCTTCACCTTGGCCACCATCGCCTTGACATTGGCGGCCAACATATCCGGTGTAAAGCCTAACTGCCCAATCGCAATCCTCACTACACCCTCCTTCTCACGATAGTTGTCCGCCCCCAACACCTCCCGCAATAACGCCAGCACGTTCCCCGTGATGGTCTTCTGCCGCGTGCTCGGCATGATGCCCTTGGGGCCCAGGATGCGGCCCAGGTCCTTCTGCTTCGCCAGCTTGTCGGCGCTGCCCTGGTCGCAGATGACTGACGTGAAGGCGATCGACCCGTTGCGGATGATCTCGAACAGCGACTCCTCGCCCACGGCAACAGCGCCGGCGGCCTTGGCCTGGATCGCGAGCGCGGTGCCCTCGCGGCAGATGACGCCGATGCGGCGGTCCGAGCGGACCATGTGGGGCAGGCGGATGCGGCTCTTGATGACGGCGCCGGACTTGTTGGTTTTGAGGTTGATGGCAAGGTCATACTTGACCGAAGTTGGATTCTGGCCGACTTCGAAGGCGCGGGCGTAGCTGGAGGGGGGGCGGGCGAGATGTGTAAGTTGCGCCGCTAGGTATAGGCTGGGTATAGGGAGGTGTGCTCAAGGAGACTACACGCACCGTATAGCATCGCATAGCGAAAACTGCTGCATATGATCTAGCTTATCCACGCGGTAGGTCTTGTGCTGTTTCCTCTTTTTCTCCTTCTTCGCTTTCTGAACCTTTGCTGCTGAGGGCGCGGCAGCATATGTTCGCGCCTGGTGCGCTGTCGCTGCCGGCGCAAGGAAGTGTGGTATGGTGGTTATGGTTTGCGAAGGAGACCTTTTCGATGCCGCGAGGCTCATCCTCGCCAGTGAGGCGAGGCACTGGTTCGTAAAAGCCATGGTGGGCGGTTTGATGCGGTCGTGAATCAAAGATTGTCCTCAAAGTTCACCCAAAGTTCGACCCAGCACCTGGCATGAGTGCCTGGGAAAAGTGGACAGGGATCCCGAGTCTGTGCAGAGGGGCTCTCAGGGGTCTTCCTGGCCGGTCACCTGGTAACCCCTCCACTAACTCCACTACCTCCACTACCTGTCCCTCCCAAAACACCCCGCCAAATTTTCCCCCATCCCGTGTCCTCCCTCAAGAAAAGACTCCAATTCTTGAGCACAACATTCAAAATGAAGGCAGAAGAGCTCAAGTCTCTTGCGCCCGTCCTGGACAAGGACTTCAAGTCCATCGAGCCACACCTGCTCGCCCTCGACAAGCACCTTACCCTGCGAACGTACCTCGATGGCTACGCTCTGGGCGACAACGACAAGGCAATATGGGTGGCCCTCCGTAGCAACCGCGCCGCCAGTTCATTTATCGTGAAGGGCGCCCTGGCCAATCTGCAGCGGTGGTTTGCCTACGTCGAGGCCACACACCCGGAAATCCAGCACTCGATCAAGGCAGCTGAGGCCGAGAAGAAAAGGAAGGTCGCTGCGGCAAGCAAGGCGGGTGGAAACTACGCGCTTGCTCTTCAGGATGCTGATAAGGGCGTTGTCACGAGATTCCTACCTGAGCCTTCGTGAGTGCCAGAGTCAATGGATACGTTGGAGGGAAGCACCTTTCTAACCAGCTTGTTTGTGCACAGAGGCTACCTGCACATCGGACACGCCAAAGCTGCCCTGCTCAGCGACTACTTTGGTCACGTAGCCTACAATGGCCAACTCCGCCTGCGACTTGATGACACTAACCCATCGAAGGAGAAGGGCGAGTATCAAGACTCCATCATCGAGGACCTTGCCCTTATGGGCATCAAACCCGACAAGCTCACATACACTTCCGATTACTTCGAATACCTACACGACATGTGCCAGCGCTTGATTCGGGAGGGCCACGCATATGCCGATGACACGGACCAGGAGACCATGAGAAAGGAGCGCTGGGACGGAATTGCATCCAAGCACCGCGACATGTCAGTCGAGGAGACCCTGCGCATCTTCGATGAGATGAAGAAGGGCAGCGCCGAGGGCAAACAGTTCTGCATCCGCGCAAAGCTGTCTGTAGACAACCCCAATAAGGCCATGAGAGACCCGGTCATCTACCGCTGCAACAATGAAGATGCCCACCACAGGACTGGCACCACTTGGAAAATCTATCCCATGTATGATTTCGCCTGTCCCGTCGTCGACAGCCACGAGGGTATCACTCATGCTCTTCGCTCTACCGAGTACACCGACCGCAACGCCCAGTACCAATGGTTCCTCGACACACTGAAGCTCCGCCAGGTCCACATGTGGGATTTTGCGCGCATCAACTTCGTCAAAACTTTCCTCTCCAAGCGGAAACTCGCCAAGCTCGTCGAAACCGGCCGCGTCTGGGGATGGGACGACCCACGCATGCCCACCATCCGTGGTGTGCGCCGGCGAGGCATGACCGTGGAGGCTTTGCGTGACTTCATCATTAAACAGGGCCCCAGCCGAAACGTGACCACCATGGACTGGACAGTGTTCTGGGCGAACAACAAGAAGGTCATCGACCCTATTGCGCTCCGCTTCACCGCCATCTCCAAGAAAGGTGCTGTCAAGGTGAAGGTTACCGGCGCCGAGACCCCTACCAAGCCTGCCTCGGTGGAGAAGCCCAAGCACCCCAAGAACAAGGACGTGGGCACCAAGAAGGTCTGGCTCTCGGATGAGCTCCTCCTGGACCAGGCCGACCTCGCTCTCATGAAGACCGACGAGGAGATTACCCTGATGACCTGGGGTAATGCATTTGTCCGCGCCATCGAAGGCAGCTCACCCGTTACGACAGCTACCGTCGAGCTCAACATCGCTGGCGGCGACGTTAAGAAGACCGAGAAAAAGGTGACGTGGCTTTCGACCAAGGGAACCACGCTCGTGTCTGCTGAGTTGTGGGACTTCGACTACCTCATCACGAAGGACAAGTTGGAGGAGACGGACAACCTGGAGGATTTCCTCAACCCCAACACCTCGTCCATGGAGGAGGCGTGGTGCGACGAGGGTGTCGCCACGCTCAAGAAGGACGACATCATCCAGCTGGAGCGTAGGGGTTACTACCGTGTGGATAAGGGCATCCCGGATCACCAGGAGGGCGAGGAGAAAAAGGTGATACTGTTCAACATCCCGACTGGAAAGACGGGTGAGGCCCGTGAGAAGAAGTGAGGAGAAGCGAGCTGCCTGATATATGCACCCATGCATAGATATGAAAAGTGATACCGGGCATTCTGCCAAGCATCTTGAAGATAAGGCGCAGTGTTTGCCTCGCTGTCAAGATCAGAGCAACGGGATGTGGACGTATTTAAACACGTTCGTCTGTCCCTCCCACATGTCCCATATATCCACTGTCACAGCTCACCTGCCCATGTTTAGAGACCCTTGCGCACCGCCAGGAATTGTGGATATATCTCCCAGCTCGAATCACAGAGCCGCCCGATCTCGAGTCGCGTTCACCAGGCTCGCATAGTCAATGTCCCATCTGCGACACACCACACTGATTTCTTGATCACCTCATCCAACGTTACTCTGTTCACTCCCTCAAGACATCCATCGTGACGAAATAGTGACAAGGCTGTGGCTTTCGCCTCTGCAGTGATGCTTTAGGTCGGCGACATGCTGAGCCAGATTTTCTGGGGTATAAAGTCTGGTCCATTAAGCATCGTGCCGTCCAGCGCAAACTGATATATTCAAAATTCAATCGACTGGTCTCGGCACCATTTCGACGCACAATTTCACCCTTGAGAAAGCGAAAGAAAAAAGCATACGACAGCACACGTCCGCCACAATGACAACGCCGCCAAACCCATCCTCACCAGAGGATGCAGACACCATCCCCCTCTGCCTCACCTCCGGCGACGGGCCCATCACCCACCAAATCCTGCGCAAACCACCACGCGACGCCACGTCCTCGGAGATCCCCATTATCGATGTCTCGGGGATCTTCTCGGCCACCATGTCAGATCGTCAGGCAGTCGCGAGACAAACCCACGCTACGGCGATCAACACCGGCTTTTCCTACCTCACCAAACACGGTATCCCCTCCGCCATCACCGACGCCGCGCACGCCGCCTGCCTCGATTTCTTCCGTCCGCCCCTCGATATGAAGCCGGAAGCTGCGGCCACGCAGAGCGCCCACTACAACGGCTACAAGCCGCCCCGGACGCAGCGCATCAACCCGTTCGAGGGCCCGGACGAGCGGGAGGCGTTCAGCTGGACGTACGACGTGGTGCTGGGGGAGGGGATGGAGATGACGTCGGCGACGCCACCGCCAGCACCACCACCACCACCAGCAGCAGCAGCAAGGCGGTGTCGATCGGCTCTCACACGGACTTCCAGCTCTTCACGATCCTGAGGCAGGACCAGGTCGGCGGGCTGCAGGTGCTGCACCGGCAGGGGCAGTGGATCCATGCGCAGCCGGTGGAGGGCACGTTTGTGGTCAACATTGCAGATTGCATGCTGCGGATTACGAACGGGCGGTATGAGAGTACGGTGCACCGTGCGGTGAACTGGAGTGGGAAGGAGAGGGTGAGTACGCCATTCTTCTTTGGCTTCAACTCGAACAAGAGCTGTGCCGTATTGGAGACTTGTGTGGGTGAAGGTAAGAGTGTGAAATATGAGGAGGTGGGGTGCTCGGAGTGGGTGAAGCGGCGGGTGAAGGCTATGCATGATATTAAGGCGGCGGACGAGACGGAGAAGGGAGAGTAAAGAGGCTCGTGAGTAGTGTTGGCAGGCACTTTGCGATGGTTTTTACAGGAGTCTAGCTAGCTACAGGCAGGCCTGCGAGAGGCTGAGGTCGACTCACGGTGTGTAATAAAACGCAGGCACCCGAAGCCCGTTGGGGCACAGAGCCAATATCTCGATAGTCTACATAAAATTTTTTCCCCCCCCCCCCCCACTTTTTTCTCTTTTTTTTCTGGAACAGTTTCAACATTTTGGCGTGATGTGATGGTTCTATCCCAGGCAACAATCCAATTAGTTTGCTGTAGCCTGTGCCCATCCCTCTTCCTCTTGTAGGCTCGTCCTTTTAGCCTAATTCTTCTTTTCTTTTCCAGCAAAGGTCTCACTGTAGACGTGCTAAGATCTTCTCCCACTTCCGGTGGAAATACAGCAGTCTCTTGACCTCTTGACAGCTCTCTTCGTCCATCGAAGCCGGTAGTCGACTGTCCAATGGTCAGTGGGTCTAAACAATTGACGACGGGAAATGATGACATTCGCATCCAGAAGATCATTGCAACGTAGAGATGTCACATTTTAGCAGCCCTGAAGAACAAAGCCCAAGTGAAGACTTGAAATTGTTTTCTTCTCCCCGGCCATGCTCGACTATCCAGGCCATCCTTTCCGTGTAGTATTTATTGCCTTTCCTCCCGGGGATGGCAATACGCGGTGGTGTCTTTGGGTTTATCCGGGAAAAAATCTTATAAAATATTCAGTATATATTAATTGAAGACGGCCGAATGAGAATTGTTAACGTCAGTAATATAAATTAAAACCGCATTAATACATAACAGGTGCGGAGATGTATGTGGAGATGGAAGTACGCATTATAGCATGGTGTTGTCGGAACAATTATTGACTGCTGTTGGTAGGCCTTTATCTTTGCAACGTAGTAGATTTGAATCTTTGGTCGAAGTAACTGGTATATTGCATTGAAAGTGGTGATGTGTTACTTCTAAGTTTGGCAGACCGCTAACTGGTCTGCACGCTAGTTTATATGGGCAACTACTTGGCCCGTGCCCCACATTGAATTGAGCACTCCACTACAGTTGACTTACAGTTAATACAATCAACTTAACTGTACTGTAATTAATTGTTATTCTAGCATTAGCGACTTTTTTTTTGTACGTGCGTACACACCAGTGTGATCGACTACTAATCAATAATAACGTTAGAATTTCCTCTCATCCCTATCAATATTACTCTATCAATCTCAGTCAATTTTACACCCAAATCCTACTTTACTTACAGGCCTCCGCCCTACAATTCCAAATATCAGCTTCCTCATTTTCCATACTAAAATCCTTCATTATAAACTTATACGTCACCAATCTTATATCTTTTGCTGGTTGTTTTAGATAAGTTTTATATATATATTACGTTAATACTCATCCAATGTAGGAAAGTATTACTATTCCTGTCCATTACTTACCAATAAGTCTATATATCCTTCAATACGTACCATAAGTTTGTTACTAACCAAAATCTTTTTAGGATGTTATTTGACATAGCTTTAGTTATAGTATTAGCGAAATTATATTTACCGATAATTCACTTAAAATCATTAATATCTTGAACTTTATATACCTTACTAAATACCATCACGTTTATTATCTAATGTTTTTTCTAAATTATTCTGAGTTCAAAAAGGAATTTCTAAAAGTTTGAAAGTTTGTACAAATAACTACAAATATCGAAAGTAATTATAGTAATTTGGTAATAATCACCAATATACCATCGATCAACATAATAATATCAAATCCTACCATCATACTTTCCACTTTACATATTAACACCATTCTGACACTATGTTTACAAAGAACGTAGATTTAATATATAGGGTTACTAGTATATAACAATTACCTATTGGATTTATCTTCGTTAACAAATATTATAAAAAAATTAATCTGGAACGTCAAGTTAATCTAATTAAAAAAATTATTCGCAAAAATCATTAAATGTATCGTTATTAAATCTATCTATATTAAATTGATACATTTATCCAAGTAATTTATTTGCTACTATATATGCTTATTCAACTAGTTTAAATTCTATTTTGTGGGTTTTAAATTTATATCAAAACTAATGAATCGTTAAATACCCACAGTTACCAAAATATATGATATGTGGTACTCCAGCCTTTTGTTTAAAGTAACGCTGCAATCTTACCCTACCGATCTTATCGATCTTTAGTAAGCTAATAAATTTTTCCTTTTCAACGTAAACTTAATGTAATGATCACACTAAATACCCGTGAGTAAATAGAAGGTGTCATGGGGTTTATATTAGCAGTAAGGCAGCAGAGGTAACAAAGGTACAATATCAAGAAGATGTTTATTTGTGCTGTAGAGTGATCACTAGCCGTTAGGCTATTTAGGTGTGTAGACTGAATATTTAGATTGACAACTGAAGAGCTATAAAGGAAATACTATCTGTGTGGTGATGACCGTGTCCTTATATATCCGTGCCTTCATACCGTCTTCAGTACTGGACCGCTGGAGTCGCTGTCGGTCCCATCGGTCCTTTCCTGTCCGGGGTTGCTGACATAAGAGAAATTTCCCGACTGATGTGTTGGACTTCAGGCTTCTTAGTGGCGCAGTTGCATACTGGCCCATTTCCTGACCCAACCGCTGTCTGGGTCATGATACTTAAATACGTGTCACAGTTACTATGAACACTGTAAATACGAGTTAATAATCTTTCAAAGTTCAATTTCGTACCCTTAATCAATGTTTTGATTAGGTTATACTTTCAAAAGCCTAAATACTGAATAATACGCTACTCCATTCATATAAATCCAACATTATAAATAAAAAACGTATCGTTTACTTATTTACAAATTATATTGAATTTTTCACTATCTGTAATAAATTCATATAAGTTTAACGTTAATATATTTATATACAACTAAATTATCAATTTTTCGAGCTTTTGAAAAACAAATGAACTCTTCTTCTTACTCACACGTACGTGTTTCTATATAATGTATATCTGTTCTAATAAGAAATTTTTTACATAGTTTTTTTCGGTAACTTTATTAGTACAGTCCTTTGAACATATGTAGTAAATTACGTATAGGTCTGTGTAATATCACAAATATTAAGGTTACATTCACTATTTACTCCAACAGTAATAACAGTAGAAGTTAAAAAAATCAAATGATAAATATTTGTGTAGATTATAAACAATTAAATTAAAATTTAGTCCTCAATTTTATAACTGCAATCTTAAGTAATTAATCTTAAATTTTTGTACAGTATTTTTCTCGTTTATATAGTTCTCCTAATAAACTATCTTCGACTTAGAAACCATGACGTTCTTTCCTTTAAAATACGCCAGTAGCCTAAACTCAATTAGGCTGCATGTTAGGAAACCATTCATCTGAACTCGGTCATTTTCCTTAAATAGATTACCTGGTGTATTACCAATATCTTTAATATGTTACTTGACAGTCAATTCATTACTAATCTTTTTTTTTACAATATCAAACTTATAATATATACCTGTCCAAGTTCATAATTCTTATCACTATGTTTCTTTCTATTTTATATTCTACTTTGAGGTATTCGTCCGTTCTATCATCATTTTACATTTTCATTATTGATTAATTTGATTAGGTTTCATTATCTAAGTTTCTCGACTTCAAAATCTTCAATCTTAAGGTTTTTCTGTAAGATTTCAACCTTGTAATGCGACAGGTAGTAAAACTGTCAACGGTTTGAACCATTAGGCTTAGGTTTGTAATACTTAAGATTTTATAAATTTTATCTCATTTACTTAAATCTTGTCTCACAAAGGCTTTGTATTGTAAAAGGAAAGAAAACACCTCCATTATTAACGGTTTGTTCCTGGTATTAAGAATATTGTGAATCTAATAGCTTGAGGATTCCATACTCAACGATTTCAAACCTTTATTTTATACTATAAATCTCTTTAAGTATCTTATAATAAAGGCGATGTTGGTATGACTTACACTTTGCAACGTTGTCGATTCAATTAGTCGAAGTAACAGTAGTATTTCGTGGTCAGATTGTGGATGTATTGTTCTTGGTTTGGCAGACTGCTAGCCAGTCTACTCTGTAATTTGTATGGCCAATTGCTTGGCCCATGCCCTAGAGTGAAGTGCAGCGTACTGCACTCGACTTATAGCCAATGCGGTAAGTCTCCACGCAAAGTAATACACTTGCAGTATAGTCAACTTTACTGTAAGTAAAGTTGATCTACTACACTGCATGTAATACTATTCCAACAGACGATTTATTAACTATACATTGATACACACCTAATAACAGGAAAGTTAATATTAAGCCGGTCAAACCAATAGTATCGTTAAATATTTTCACTTCTATTTCTAATCTAACCTCTAAATTTATAAAATTAATGATTTTCAATGTAAAAAAAATCACAAACTTTACGCAAAAAACGCACATATTCTGTTAGTCTTGCCGATATTCCAGTGAACTTTAACATTTATATATTTATACTAAATCCTAATCGATTTCACGTTAACATAAAAACCTTCTATTCCAAAGTTAATGTTAGTATCATGAACCACTATATTAAAAGATCCCAAAAATAAACCAATCTACAACCTATATGACTTTTTTTATTTTTCCTTTGTTGCAATAATTTCAAAGAATTCAATGCCGTAAAACGTGTTTTTTGATATCTTACTATCAATGCGCAGTGCTTTCTATAACGTTTAACACTTGTTTCTACGAAATAATACTGTAGAAACCGGCTGGAAAGATTCCAAACCGGGTATACCGAAAACTTATATAGGCTCTAAGTCCTCCAAGCTGTCCTACCAATCTAGGTCTTAAGGTACCTCATAGTTTAGAGACCAGTAGGCGTATAAACTGTAGCCCTGATAGAGCTGAGAAATGCAGCCTAATCAGTCCCTACTCGGCGCTTGCTTGCGCTAGGGATACGACTGTATAGACTCCTTAAAAGAAAGGCTCCATAAAACAGATATACAGAAAGTAGCCTACAAAAATGCGCGAAAGTAGAATGAGTTGTAAATGCATGAATTAGGCTTCATAAAGTATAATCAAGAAACCTCTATATATATAATAACCTGTGCGTTGCATATCCAAAACAAAATAAAAAGGAACACATTATTAATGAAAACCTTATCTGCAACCTTCCCTTATAAATTAATAAATATTACCTTTAATTTATAAACGTACATTGTGATTTATATATCTTAATTAGGGTTTTTATACCAATAAAAGCAGTGGTGTTATCACGAAATAGATGGCCCCTGCGCGCTTTGCACCGCCGTACCTGAGCCCCTGCTATGCGCTCAAGGAAGCCCAAGACGACCATATAAGTACACACCTGCTCCCCTCCAACTCCTCTTATACCTCCTTCTCCTCCCTCACTCCGGCTAGTACAGCTCTTTCTAGCCCTATCCGATCACACGGGGCCCAGCCTTACACGGGTTACGTCCGGTTCCTCCTCGTGGAAGCAAGTAACAGGATTTATGTTAGTGGGGATGACGCTGGGATGGGATGCTCCCGCTGCACTCGTGAGAGTCCCTGTCGATTTATTTGTGTAAAACGTAATTACTACGTCAATACCATAAATGAAATATCAACAACGTAACAAAACATATCAATAAAACCTTGAAGCTTCAAATCTTAGTCGTTTTAATGTGAACCTCAAAACATATAGTGTTTCAAAATATATTTGGCAATGGTGATAAAATTTCTCAATTTCCTTCAATGTGGACTAATCGACATTCTTTTAGCCAACTACTTTGAAAACTTTATATAAACTATGGTTCGCATGTTAATTCAATTTCTATGTAATTAACAAAGTTTCAACTACATAAAATTCAATACTATTACCTTCGGTATTTCATATTAAAAAGATAAATATCATTTTTGAGATTTAGTGGGAATCTTGAACCGTTCCCTTGAATCGATTCGTCAGTTTATATGTTCACGTTAAAATCGAGCTCATTATATTTCGCAAGCAAAAAATAGAAAGGTTATAAATGGTTCTAATATATGGAAAATAATAAATCTAACAACTATGTTATAATCGTCGAAATAAGTAAGAAAACTTTCTTTACGAAACCAAATCAAACTCTATCCTTACTAATATCTATATAATCAAGTTCTGTAACAATATCAACATTCCTTTGTAATACAATGTATTACGAATAGCATTTTGTTAAGTATCGCATTACCATAATATCTGGTATAATACCTAGAAAGATTTGTGTTTAATTACGATTACAAATAGTAAACAAATACAAAAATCCGAAGTCGTTATTGCTATAAAAATAATAGGGGTCTTCAATTGTTAGGAGATACAAAAAGTCGTGATTGGTTAGTCACTATCATAATCTAAGGCTAAAACCAATATTTTTATACCAGTTAATGGTTTTTTTTTTTTTTTTTCATCTTTTGCGTTCATAAATTCAAAGTTTTTAACGTGTTTCATTTACTCCCGCTTCAAATGAACTGGGTATCAAATTTGATATATTACCTGTTTTCATCAAATTTTAACAATTTGATAACTTATTTACTCATAACTTTATTTGCCATGAATTCAATATCTTCAACGTCATTTCAATGGTTAATTCTTTTGGTCTGTATTCAACTTGAGCCAATTTCTCTTCTTTTTGTACGTTACCATTCAAGCTTAAAATTCAAGCTTTTTTATTACCCTAATTGTTGATTTTTTTCATTCTTACAATCTATGTAAGGGGAAAAAAGCGGGGTATTAATAATAGTCACAATCAACGAGGTTATAAGTTTATAAAGCGTCGGTTGTATCATAGTCTCAATCAACAAGGTTATTCGTTTCTGGAAATATATTAATCAAACTTGGCATCCGTATTATCAAAATCGTAAATAAAAATTATAATGTTCTGAAAACAAGCTACTACAAGTGGAATTAAAACATTTTCAAACTTATGAATACGATTTGTACCCAGTGGCATCTAAAGGATGTAATGGCGCAATTTATCTTCGTTAATTCGTAAAGTACATTAAATATATTAGCAATATATCAGCCTATCTATTATCTCATTCAAAAATTTCATCTGCATTTCCGAATTCTTTTTATATTATGATATGTATCAATAATTCATTATATTTAAAGTTTATAGTATCAAATGAGCTTCAAATAGTGCTTGATGTAATCATTGAAACCTTGGCAAATCTAGCGAAATGACACGCAATTTTTCAAGTAACGAAAATAGTAATCTTTAGCATAACTAATGAAGATATTAGAAGATAATAAGTGTCATTGTAACAAATTAATTCTTATTTAACGATAAGTATTAAATTATAAATTATAGTCGTGACTTAATATCTATGAAGTTATATAGCCTATTGTTACATTTCTTTTTACTGAAACAAATCCTTACGAAAGTCGTAATCCATATGCAATCCATATCTACTATAGTTACATTTCAAGGGAGAACAGTGTTGTACTAATCGTATGTCTCATTTGGGTTCTTCAATCGGAAGTATTCGTAGGTAAAGTAGTTACATTTAGTAAATTTGAAAAGGGAAAAAATCAATGGTTATAAACATCGTAAGTTATTGCGTAAAGCTATATCTTTATCATTTTGAAGTTTAATATTGTATTCGAATCTATTGGAATTATAACATGAGACAATTTATCAAGATTTTTGAGACGTTTCGTAAGGTTTTTACTGGTATAAAAGTACTTAACAATATAACAAGTATATTTTCCATTAAATTGATTGATGAAGTTCAGGAGTTTCGACATATAAATTAGTAGAAATTTCTTCTTTATTTCTAAAATTATTGGTTTCTGAGGGTACCCAAGTAATTTAGTTTGAATTCGTTTACGCTGGATTTTAAGTAGGACCTTGTGAAAGCATAAAGAGATATTAAGGAGTTTCACCGCTAACAAGACCTTTTTCTTTACCTTTTCATAAATCAAATATTATAGTTATCATGGCGTATTTGAAAAGTTTGATAGAAAAGTTGTTGTCATGAATAGTAAATACTCGGCGTTATTCCTTATTATTCAATTTTAATTTGGTAGGCTTCGGTAAGTTCTTCCACATTTCTATGATTCATATGTTCAAAAACCTTTCAAAGTCGTAATAAATGTTAACACCATTTTCATTATGTATATTGGAATGAGATTCGAAAATTTACAGGATTATGTGATTAATCAAGTCTTCTTTTAATGAGTTTTCAACGATATTCTTATTCTACAGATATTCAGTATCATTTTTACTAAAATAAGTTCCAATTGTTTCAGGTTATTGTCTCCAGCCATTTTAGTAATTCTAGCGACAGTTTTTTTAACAAAATTTTCAGAATTATTTAAAGATAAGAAGGTTTGAACCTTATTGTTTTTGTAACAATGACTGAATTATTCGTTCATTTTAATATGTTAATTACTTTAGTAATCGGTTTTTAACTTATAAAATTGAAAACCTTAGATAGTGAATCTTAACGTTTAGATTTAGAAAAAGACTCAATTAAAAGTTCTCTCTGATTTAGTGATATACTCGCCACTGTTAGGGTTCTATGAAAATCAACATACCTTAAATTCTCTCTTTTATTGCCTATGAAAAACAGCATAATAGGCGGGGTATTTCGCAAAACCTTTTCCACTACCACACAGTATTTATAAGAAGGACGCTTTCTTCTTTTACCTAGATTATATGTACATACTCTTATTAGCACTAATTTGTATTAGTAGGCCTTTATTGTTGCAACGTAATCGATTGGAATCTTTTGTTGAAGTAACTGGTATATTACATTGAAAGTAGTAATATGTTACTTCCCATTTGAAAGACGGCCAGCCGTTCCACACACTAGTTTGTATCGGCAACTGCTTGGTTCATGCCATACATTGAATTGGGTACTTCACTGAAGTTGACTTGAAGTTAATACAGTCAATATGACTGTACTGCAATTGCTTGTTATTCTAAGAATTGCAATTGTTTTCATGTCAGTTAAGGCGTTACCCAGTCAATACAAGGCACGGAATAAGCTTTGGTTCATACAAATTATGGTGCAGACCGTCTAGCGGTATATCCAACTAAAACTCTTGCACACAACTTTTATTAATGTAATACTACTAGGTACTTTGACCATAGGAATTGCAATCGACTATCTTTATAACGACTAAAGTTATACCAACACTCATTAGTATATAACTAGTTTGAGAATAAAAAAGCTACATAAAAGAAAGGGATACGGCTTTCTGAGTAACGGCAATTCAACGTACAGAAAAAATAATTTAAGTCGAAAATATTCAAACTATTTATATTAGTTATTAATGGATTTTCTACTAAGTCCAAAGGTGGTATTAATACTATCATTGACTGATATATAAATTTTAAATATGGTTTCTCTCCTATGAAACAAATATTATCATGATACCTATCAAATATTACGGTATATTAACGGATAACAACGCTTTGTATGAACCAGGAAAAAATGTTATTCGAGATACTAGAGAAAATCTGTAGCTTGAACTAGTTTACAACAAATTTACGAACAAATTTCTGACCAGATACAATGTTAGGCTTCTACTTAAAATATTTGAAATTCATGTTATATATAAAAAGAAAATCAGTAACATTTGTACCTTATTTGGTAAAATCATATATAATTCATGAGTTTACATGTACAACAAAGTAGATCAAAAAGAAAAATTTGAATTAAGGGTTTAATTAATTGAATAGTACTACGTTTTTTCAACTGATATGCTTACATTATCTAATATCGTATACAATAATCATAGTGCGACTGAACTCCCAAAATTAATTGCCAAATTTCAAGTTCTCATCGCGTTTAAAATCAAAATCAAAGCATATAAAGTTATTAACAACTGCCAATATATATGTCTAAGAAGTTTAACACTAAATTCAAGTAAAACCTCAGTTTTCCAAATCTAAATTGTTAATTTTATAACCCGAGGTATAGTAACTTTCTTATTCGATAATATAAATGAACTCAAAAATAGTAACAATACTGGATACCTGTTTAAATGGGGACACGTACAATGAATAAACTTAAAAAATATTATTCGATGTATTTTTATGATCTTGATTAATTCCTAACTTATTCGTCTTAAAATTAACGCATAAATATTGAAAAGTATAACCGTGTAATTAAACCCAGAAAACCAATCAAATCGTTCCTAGTTTATATAACAGTCTTGAAAAATATATACGCGCAAACCTACTACTAAACAATTCATACGCTTTTACTTTCCATATCAAAACGTATATACATATCTTAAACATTAATACGTACAATTTTTTGGAACCGCATAAGAAACATAACCAGTACCTTAATATGATTCCGAAATATGTATCGATATTGAACATAGACTATATAAATCGAAACGGTTTTTGAAAAGGGCAGGAACACGAAAATATATAATATAAAGTCTCATATTATCATCGATGTTAACATAATGCTATTCTTCAATATATATGGCTAAATAAAAACCCAATAATAATAATTTCACTTCTTCTTTCCCTATATCCTTTTATAAGAAACTGAGAAATTCTATTTAACCCGTTTAGATACCATTAATTCTTTTCGCTGAATATATAACATCATTCAAACTCATAACAAATAATATATGTTTCTAGCTTAATAATACACAGATTGGTAAATAACATAATATACAACAATATTAAAAAACATGAAAAAATATAAAATATAGATGCATATATTTAATATTATAAATCTGGCAGTAATCTACTATAAAAACAAAAATATGGTCTATATTAAGAAATCTGTATTTTACGAGAAATTTTATGTCTTTATCATGGACGTAATGACTTTTTTTACTTATTAAAATACTTTAATCATAATAAGAAACAATTGTTTTTGTTAATTGGACTCATTTATTACCATAGTTATAACTCGTATGTCAAGTTTAGCTATCATATTCCCCTTGAGTAATAGATTTATCAATTGGGACGAGTATGAAAGCCTGGTCTTTACGTATTATGTTAAACGTAAATATGTTAAACCTTTGCAACCTTTATAACATAGAATTTTGAATTGGAAAACAGAGTAGAAATGTTGATAAAAATGATAATTTGAGTTAAATCAACCTTTTATGCTTTTAAGCTACATGTAGAAGCTATGAGTTCTAGTAATAAGTTGTCGATTCTTATTGTAGTCACAGAAACAGATGGTATTACCAAGTTAAAGGGTAGATGTAAAATATAAGTTGTATAAGCTACTTAGAAACTTCTACCTTAACTTATATAGGCTTAAGCTTGGAATTTCTCATTGCTAAATGTGGTATTCAATGATCGACTTTTAGCTATTATAATTCATTGTTTTCACAATACTAACAATTTTTGTTTTTGTGGTATTAATGTGTCCTGCAATTTACTTAATTTGTAACAACAATATTTTCCCTTTTTCTTCTATACCACATGTATAATAATCTCATTACCTATCGTTTAAAAACCAGAAAAATAGGTTTTTAACACTCTTTCACGTAAAGTATCTACTATTTTAGATAACGAAGTTAACTTCATTAACCTATAAGTTTTCTATTTTTATAAGTTCCTATTTTTTTTCTTTCTCATCCATTGCTATATGAATTAGCTTCATCAGGTAGTCTCATAACTCAGAGTTCAATCCAAATAGTTTACTTATTGTTATTTATCAACTTTTTTTTTAAAAAAAAAGTAATGTGACTTTCGTTGTAACATTGATTGAGTTATCATTGCTATCGATTCATTGATATTTAGTGATTTTCCTACTTTCGTAAGCTTCATGAAAAGCTAGTAGGTTGATAATTAAACGCCCCGTATTCTCTGTTCCAAGTATAGAAAGTCATTCGAGGAGGATTCATAAATCTATGTAGATAACAACTGAAAGTGGTATTTTTTCTACTATTTAGTAACAGTACTGTTGTACACTTGCATCGAGGGATATATACATGCCGTACATTTGTAAGGAAGGAAGGAAATAGGGAAGACACATACCCGTGCCTGCGCCTACATACTCAGCTTTTGCTAAACTTCTAGTTTTAGCTAGTTTCTTCCTTTTTTATCGTTAAAATACTACACTATTTGAACATTACGTTACCGCCTTACATACGTACCAATAATTGATAGCTGTAAGTAAAAGAGTTGAAAAACACCAGATATTACCCTTTCACCAGTCTAAACATGTCAAAATAGAAGGAGTGAAGTTACTATTTCTGCCTCGTAAAAACAAAGCCCCCTGCCCTACCAAAACCTCCGCTTTTTAAATCTACGATTTTTCAACCTCTTCCCCCCACTCTTTATTACTTCCACTATCGCCGCTGCTGCTATCTTCACTTCCGTTATCTTACCGCTACCGCTGTTATCTCGTCGTCACCGTTGTCGTCATGGGTTTCACTGCCGCAAATTCCCTATAAACAGGCGCAAATTATGTATTCTAAGCCTAAATCCCCAATTAATAACTTTTTTCCGTACGCGTAATAAATTTAATAAGTCCCCTATTTCTTTAATAATTACCTTTGAGCCTCTAGGAATGGAAGTACCTATTTCTACCATCTTTACTTGTTTTGCTTTTTTTTCGTTTATACCTATTATTTCTTTTCGGATACCTTAGTCGTTCATTCCCTTTTTTCATAGTTTCGTTTCGTTTTTAAACATTTACCCCACTACAAAATAAGATATATTTAGTGCTTAATTAGGTAAAACGTTCATTCAAGCCGATAGCTGCCATACGTAAAAAGAATACAAAATTTTACAAACGTTTTAAAGTTATTAATACTAGCCTTTAACAGCAGATTATGGATAACTAAACTATTATGGAAAACCGTTTGAACGTCATTTCTCGGGACCGAAAACGACGTTCTTGCTGAAGCAACGAACGTTCTCGTAGCCTGAACCGTCCGGCTCGCGAGTAATAACGCCTTTATCGCAAATTTGATCGAAACACTCCAATTACTCAATTATCAGGCATTAATGGTTTGTACTGTCTAAATCGTGAGTAAATATAAGTATTAACTCTTAAATATATTAATCAACTCTATATTGAAATAATTATTTTAGGTAAAGTTATTGTTTTCAAAAACATCTAAAGTTTCTATATTCTTTTCGAAAGCTTTACTAAGATTAATCCAGATGTAAAAGATGTGATTGTTTTTATGTTTGAAACTCTGCTTTGAGGCTTAGTAATATTTTGGCAAAATACGAAATTGCTTTCAAAGAAGCGTATAAAACTTATCAACGAAAGCCTCGAAATTGTTATAGATACTTTTACCAACCGTATTTCAATAAAGAAAGTTTGCATTATGAAAAAGTTCCGCAAATTAAATTTAACTTTGCGGGACCTAATAGAATACGAGTATAGACTTCTCGAGTATATTTGAACCAAGTTGAAATATACGCGAATTATATATTTCGTCAACTGAACTAATAAAATCTGGTGTGAAATTATGATTGAGATTTGAACGTTATTTAACTTAGTCATACAGCAAAATCTATGACTTCCCAATAGCAAGCAAACTTTGTAGAAATATATGATCAAAATAAAAGAAGCTAAAACTATTTTACTAAAGATTGCGAACCATCGGTACCCTTTACATAAACATAATATTAAAATCGGACGCGAGAAAAACTATTCGTATATATTTTAGGAAAGGTTAAAATAAGAATAGAAAGACAATGAGAGGTATTACGATGAACTTAGCAAAAGTGGTTATTGTATTTGCGACATCGAACGTAAGCCCCGCGAAAAGTGTTACGAAGATAATCGCTGCAGTAACCGTAGGGTTCACCATCGCAATAACGATAATCGTTGCCATCGCAATCGAAGTCGAAATCGCCTGCGTAGATGTATCAAGAATGGTTAATTTGACTCGAAAAATAATTATTGAAAGCAAAGAGACGCTAAGTCTTTCTTCTCGTTATAAGCGAGGAGTGTATGCCTTATAAAAGAAACCGTAGATCTCATGAATAAAACGTTACCGAATCGTCTAATATACGTAAGTTGTAAATATGAGCACAAATCTTGAAATATGATTTTTAAGTACTTCAAAGTCTATTATAAGACGAGCATATTATCTTTACAAGCTATAAGACAAAGAATAATGTACATGGATGAAAAACAACCCGTAACCTTAGCCAAATAGCCAACGTTACACAAGATTTTGAAATTATCGTAGCTAAAACCATTTACAAGGAAATATATATGTCTATAAAAGATTTTCTTTTACTACAAATAACTATTCGCGCTACTTCATCCAACCTAAACTACACTTTTTGTCTTGATATAAATATTGATAAGAATCTCGTAACCAAGTCATTATTTGCCAAATATTTCACAAATTTTATTAAAACTGAAATCTTGTCAAGCTAAACCATATGGAAAATTATAAAACCCCTAGTAAAATTTACCATTAAGGCTTATTAATTATTCCCGACTTATAGATACAAGTTAAATAGTACGCTTGATATTCTCAGGAACACCGCAAAGATATGAATTATCGATCGTCTTGACGTAAATGCCTTATTTTTAAACAATTGGTTAAAGCCTCGTAAGGCTAATATTTTCATATCTAGAAATAGTATCAGTTTCAAAAACAATTATTTCGAAGTACCTTTTACCGTTTACAAGATGGCAATGAATCTAGTAGTTTGCAAATTGTTTACCAAAGCTTTTGCAGGCTTTATCATATTGGAACAAACCATCCGTCTTCTAATGGAGTACAATAACCTTCCTAAAGGACCTTTTTTTCGTGTTTATTGCCTAATATTCGTGTACGCGAAAGACCAGTTGAAATTACACTACGCTTTAGGTTATTCAACTTTATAATTCCACTGATACGCCAATTACTATCCCCTAATATGTACTTTTGGGCACTATTACAAAATGTAAAAATACCGTGTATTTACTTATAAATTGTAACGAAGTTATGGAAATATTAGTATAAGTTACTGGAGTAGGAAATATGACTTTTAAAATTATGTAGCCCACTCGTAAAATAGTTGGTAAATATTATATAAAATTTGTTACCACCAGCGAAATGGGTTCGCTAATAGCCGAAAAACTACCTATAGTATCGAAATTAAAATTGGATTCTTATACCGCCGAAATAACGAAAACCTTATCACGATCCCCGCTTGTTTGAAAAACATTCGTAAACCGACAGTTAAACACTACGTTTTTTTAATATAATCGTTTATGTTATCAAAGACAAGCGAAATGAAAATTTTGCAAAACAATAGGATAAGCTTTGTTTTGAAGAATATTACATTTGATCTAGTATCAAGAATCATAGCGACGTTCTAATATTAAAAACCAAATATATAGTATATGTTAATTTTATTCTCGCTTTCAATACGTATAAATTTGCTTGAATTTGCGATAAATTTACCGATGTATGATACGATGCGATAGCAGTTAATTGTCCCATTTACCAAATGATAAAGTTGTCTTCAGTTGAAGGCGAGTGAAAAGCAGAATGAAAACTTTACCTTTACCCAATCTCAAGTAAAAACAATCTTTCCACAAGTAATAGTTTAAGGACTTACACGTAAAGAATCGTTATTCAATATATTAACAACTTATCTCGATTTATCCAACTGGTTTTCTTCGTTTAGAATAAATTATACAATTTTGAGAAAGGTCGTATTACAATTAACATTAAATCTTGTAAAATGGTATATGGTATTCAACAATTCCGTTTTACTTTTACAGGTATATGATATTAAAATTTTAAAAGGCGATAAATATGTTTTTGTAGTAACTTCTACTAAATCATTGTTTCAGATTTTCGTAGATTTAAAATTGAGAAACATTTTTACTTCTGTAAGTTTTCGGGGATTTTAACGTAGGTAAGTCGTCTCTTCTGAATTCAAAAACTTAGCAGATTTTGCTCAAAGGTTCATAAATCGTAATTTTAAGATTTACCCCGTACTTTACTTAGTATTTATCGATAATATTATCATTGTATTCGAATATTTTGTGAAAATACGAAAATCACCTCGCATAAATCCTTACTTCGTTTACCAAAAACGAAATTTCAATATTCTCGAACAAATCCTATATACGATTTCAATTTATGGAATTACTAATATTTTTCCCCAATAGCATATTTGTGTGAAACACTGTAGAAAATACTTAGGCGTATTGGATAATCTTCTTTCGTATCACCCCCAGGGCCTTGAAAACATACTTAGGTGTAATGAGGTTACTACGTCTTAAAATACTATATTTAGCCAAATTATCCGAACTATGATATAAATGAAAGACTTATTTACTAACACTGAGTCGTAAAGTTTCCTACGTGGAAAATAATAATGATAAAAAGAAAATACACTATATTGGAACAACTAAAATTGATCCTACATACCAAGAAAAGAAGTTATTGGTCATTTTATAGGAGTACTTATACAACAGGTTACGACTGTATTACATTAAACCTATTCGGTCATTATTAATACAAATGAATGAAAGTATTGAAAAAGGTTTCGGTGTTATGTTATTTTAGTAGACGTTTAATTATATATGCAAACAAGGAATATTATACCAGCTACTACCATTTAACCTATCATTTTTTTGAAAAATATCTTAGAAAATACGAATTGAATTATGAATCATCAGAGTATGAGGTAGCATACCTCGTTCAAACATGTCAAGGTTACGGAATCACCTTAATGGGAAACCCACATTCCATTATAATTCCCACCGATTATAAGTTGACTATAATGATCATTAATCTAGTGTCTCTCAACACAACTTGTACGGACAAAGTAAATAAACGATTTATGAATACGAAAATTTACCTAGACTCATATACTTTGGATACTTTATATCTTCTTAAACAGTTCAATTTGGTTCTAGATACGATTTCACGCTTCCCAATAATAAATAATGTAAAAACCAGAGCTTCGAAAGAAATGGTTATACTCGACCAGATTTTCGATGACTTCAATATAATGTCTAATAAAAGCAATCTTACTTTGTTGACTGCTAAGTCTATATTACCTGATAAAATACACCTTAGATTTTGGTTGGTATTAATTCTTTTTTTTGGTTAGCCATTATAACTAACTTTATAAAAGGGGAAAACAAAAAAAAAGGTGGTAAACTGAATAAAAATTGGCTTTTCTTTTCTCTTAGTAAACCGCTTGCGTTACAACAAAACAAGGTAAAATCTAAACGGCTTATAATTTCCAGCCGTTTTATTTAAACCAAGTTCTAGAATGCTTATGATTATAGATACCACTTTAAGCCAAAAATGTTGGAATAGTAGTAATTGCAGTGCAGTAGGTCAACTTTACTTACAGTAAATTTTACTATACTGACTGAAAATTGAGTGTATTGTTTTGTATGAGCCTACTGTATTAGCTGCAAGTCAATTACAGTATGCGCCTACTGTACATTATGGTACGAGCCAAGAAATTGACCATACAATTTACTGCATAGACCGGCTAGCAGTTTGCCAAACCTAGAATATTACATCCATGATTTGATCACGTAATACTACTATTACTTCAACCAACCGAATCGATAACGTTGTAACGTCTAAAGCCCTACCCACACTAATCAGTACTTATTGGCTTAAATATAGATAAGCTAAGTAAAAGAAGAAGCTACTTTATGGTTACGCTTTACTTTAATAAAAGGCGGTTGGGGTAAAATAAAGATTATTCTGAAGAGCCTTTATTAGTATTACACCGGTCTATAACGGTAGGAAAACAGAAAAAACTTTTAGGTTGCGTTAGTTTGCAACGGTAATAGGGAAGTAAGTTACGGTATTTTTATTTTAAAATACTAAGAAATCTTTACGGATTCTTTTTAAAAAGCGTTAAGATTAACCAAGAAAAGTCTTGAAACGAAAAGTTGGCAAACGGATGAGTTATTAATACTATAAGTGTTACTAATATAAAAACTACTAAGTCTTATGACTTAAAACTTTTAATTTTCGACCTTTACTAATAATGAACGACCCTCAACCTTAAGCTCTTCACCAAACTTTTACTTCTACTTCACTTTTGTTCTCTTTCTTACGTCAATTTAATTGCTCAAATCTCTATTTTAGAAACCACGAAAAATTACCAAGTCGCGCTAAAAAAAACCACGTTGCGCGACCTTATGCTAAATTACCAAGTTTATACGCGACTTTACGTCAAGTCGCTAAGATAACACGCTACCAAGCCAAGCTTAACTTACGTTAAACCACCGAGTTTTACATAGGTTGAAACATTAACATGCTACCTAATTTAAAGCGAATAAAGGTAATTAAAGCTTTTAGACTTCTTTTCTCAAGGCATTTCGATAAAAAGATTTGGGGATCATACGTTAATAAAGACTTAATAGAAAAATACCTGGTTAATTTCGTCAGTAGTTATATTGACAAACAAAACAGCAGTAAATAATTTAACTATACCGACTAAACCTTTCATAAGTATCGTAACTTCTGTAATAACTAAAATATTAATTTGTGAAAGACTATTCTAGAAGAGTTCAATTGAGGTTTAAGTTAAAGCTTAAGCCACGAGGAGTTTACATACCAGTACAGGACGCCGTAAATCTAATATGAACTCTCTTCAACCTAACCCAACTTTAAAAATGGCTTTAAAACCCAAATTTTAGGATAAAGGGTATTAAGGAACCTCAATTCTCTTATATACGTTTTAGGGAACCTCCTTTTTACTCTTAGCTAAATTAAACCTGTTAATTTTCTTGGTAATCCAACACCTCTACATAATAATGCGGAGTACTTAATTAGCGGTGATTAGGCGTGCGAAGTCGCTATCACTAATAAGACAAAAGGTATTAACGTTAGGGTCGTTTACCAATTGATCAAATAAAATCGACAAGTCCATTAAAACCCATAAGCCCTTATTATCCCCCTACTTTTTGATCAAAATAGCCAAACCACTTGAAAAACTTTCTATGGTAGGTATGACTATACGCGATAGCCTATAATAGGTTTCACTATAGGACTTTACTCTTCAGGCCAGGCGATTGGATATTACCCTTAACGCTGTAACTCGGAGACTCTAAGACTTAAATTAAAAGGAAATACTAATAAATACCCAGACAATTATCGCGACCTATCCCTAAAATCTCTTGAAATGGTTAACATTAATCACAAACTTCTTACCAATTTCTCCAAAATCTGAAATAAAGTAAAAAAGTACGTCGAAAAGCCCTATAATCTTTTCGACATAAAGATAATACCCTTTTTAGATATTTGCAAGTAAATAAAGGTTTTACCTTCTATTTTAAATGTATTATCTTCTGGAATCCTGATAAGGCACGCCAAGGATTACTACGTAACCTTTTGAACCCGAGTAACGACTTTCCACTAGATCTACGATAATAAAAAATGCTACTTCGAATATCACATCAACCTTATATAATACTATATGGATTAGGGTACCACGAGGTGAACTATGATAATAATAGAGAAAATAAATAGGAGAAAACACTAATAAATATACTAAATCAGATGCTCAGTAAGCTTATATTATGCTAATAGGTAATGTAGAAGTCTTACGTTGGTGAAACCACACTTCGTAAGAAGGTATAGGCAGTCGTTACAGGTGTTAATAAGTTTAAATACGCTTCATAAGGACTGGATACCACTTACGACAGCCTTTTTAACTAGTTATTCTCCTCGTTTGCAACCTTAATAACACATTTACCAAATTTACTTGGTATATACTCTTAAGTTAACGACTTTTGTAACGTAAATAAAGAAAACCATACGGTAGTTACTTAAGTCGGCCATAAATACGACTATAACACACCTAACAACCAAAATCATATCTAATAAACCTAAATTAAAGGTTATAACCACATTAACGTTAATAAGGGTAAAGTTTAAACGAATCTATCGACTGTAAAAACTATCTTTGTAATAATAGAAAAACATACTAAATTTAAAACAAGCCCCGTAATTAGTCAACTCGCTACCCTCCTAAATGGTGTAATAACAAATATATAATATACTACATCTAATGACCTGTTTTTTTCCGGCAAAAATGATATAAACCATACTGAAAACTTTGAAGGTAAAAAAAATATCGAAAACGACAATATCTCTAAGTAAATGAAATAGCATAAATATATTAATTTTAATGGGGTTTAGTAATTGGCCGACTACGCCTTTTTATATCGCTCAAATGGTGAAGACTTATACATTTACCCTAATTAAATCCATAACCCCTTATATATATTTAACGTTTACGATCGTTATGCAGATCATACGTTTTGATGTATCATATCAAACACTGGGGCAAAAAAGTATGTAACAAAAGGTTATTCGCAGTAGGTAGTATTGTAAGGGGAAAACAATATGGCTATTGAAGTCAACCGTTGAAATATCAACAAGGTTAAAGTTGACTTCAACTCAAACGAAAAACTATCGTTATTACAAATAACGGTATTTCAAACTATTGTTAAACTGACTACGTTTTATATCTTCAAGTCCCTAAACTCTTTCCATCTTTATTTAAAGGACATAAAAACACTTGGCGTCAACGTTAATGTTAACTCTGATAAGATGATTAAAAATAGCTAAAGGTTTCCGCTCGCCTCCAAATGTGAGCACCTACAATTTCATTTTGGAGCCTAAAAGTAATCGTATCAAACTTGACAAAGTTAAAAAATACGTTAAATATAACGTCATTTTAACTATCTAACTATTATCAGGCTTAATAAAGTAATGAAATTCGCAGGGTATATATATGTAGAATACTCTACTTTAAAAGCCGTCAAAAAGCTCTGTTAGTACTACCAAACGTATATCTAAGCCACCTGAAAATTTAAATTTGCACTAAAAAAAGACAAAGACTTTAACTACGAGATCTTTATTACTATCATTTACTTAAATAACAAGCCTGTTTTTCACGTCGTTAATTTAGCAACTTCTTTTCACGAAGCTAGGTTTTTAAAGTCTCTATAAAAAAGAATACAATGGAAACATTAAGGATATTGTATATTAATACATAATCAGGCCCACTTAACACTGTTGTTTACGATATTAGCATACACTTTAAGGCGGTAAAGTTCCATCAAGATACTAAGATAATAGGGATCCAGTACAAAGAAAATCCTATAAAGGCCTACTAGATTATTAAAAAGGTTAAAAGGGCACATATACTACTTATCCGAACGTATAATATCCTTACACTATAGATTAAAAGCTTTACAGATCTATACACACGTTTTTGAATGGCAGTAAAGAGCTTAAACGATACTATAGACCCTCACAGCTTATTATCAATGCTACTGCTCGTTGAAGCGTATCCAGGTTTAAAGAGTGAATCTATGATATCAGTATATACCCCCAAAATACCGTAGTCTATAGAAAAGTATTAAAGAAATTAAGAAAAGAATCGACACGGCGTTAAGTTAACGACGCTCTTAACACCAAGAGCGGCCCTATAGTAATCGACCGACTTACTCTACCGTTATAGAGTAAAGTTCTCGTGTAACTGGAGCCAGGAAAATAGAAAGTAAATAAGAAAGGTTAAGTATCGCTAATTTTGAAGTAATCATTAAAACTATTAACAGTCTTATAACGTTTCTTACTACCCAGGTCACGCCTTACATTATGGAGACTAACTATAAAAACCTTTAAGTTAAACTATCGAGCTAGTACAATCCTTTTACACCCGTTATCAACAAGTTAATAAATCTTTGTCGACGCGGATGATCCCCCCCCCCCCCCCCCAGGGAAAAAAAAGAATATTAAAAAGGAGACATACATAGTAACTCCTATTTTAATATTACTTAGGTAGGTAAAAAAAGAGAAAAACGACGAAGACTTGACCCTCAAACTTCGATTATAGGGTATTATAAAAACCTTCGACAAACCCTTCAAAAAAACTACAAAATCGAAATTAACGTTCTTCTAACTCGAAATTTTTTACAATTAGTACGTAAAGCCGACTTTAATATTTAAAACCCAAATATTATAACTTTGAAGTCGAGAATTATACACGAAGTGAAAGGTAAAACTATGGGGCGGCTGTACGAAAAAATCATGCTTAATCGCTTGGAACATGGTAATAAAGGCAAATATTAAGATTTTACGCTGTCTCTAAAGATTAAAAAGATTAGCTAACGCTTAGTGGTCGCCTTGATAGTAATTTTATTAGCTGAAACTAAAGTAAAGCTTATACCTAATAGGTTAGATATCACGTAAACGTATATGTAATCATCAACCGACCTATAACAGATCGTTTTATTGGAATTGCTATAAAAACTACGTGCGACCTACCCTTCGAAAATGGTAATACGATGTATTAAGCCACTATACTAATCATATAAAACATGTATTCATTAGTTTTTAACCTATTAGTTGCATTGTTTATGAAGGCTAGGCATAAAGTGTTCAATATACGACCCGTACCTACTGGTAACGTAAAAGGAGACTTCAGTCTGATAAGTATATAAATTGATGATACCCTTTTCATTAAAATGGCTTACTTTATGGCATTAAAAGAGAAGACTATTAAGGACTTTAAATTATTAAATTGTAAGCCGGTTATGACGTTGGTAAAAAGCAACCAACTTTACTTTAACAAACAGGTAGTCCGCAAGCTTAGTGTTAATACTAGTTTCAATTTCTACCAAAATGGTTAAGGCGTTGTTTTATCCATGATCGATAAAACTAATGTAGTTAAAACTTAACGATACCTGGAATAACGTATCTGTAGTAGCTATATAGCCATATAATTCTAATCGGACTCCTTTTACGATTTATTTATTAGGGTATAGGTATAGGATTTAATACATGAAGACTATAACCGGATAAATAAGAGGTTGAAATAACAGATACGAAACTTGGACTGAGAAATTGATATAATCCCGATTAACTTATTGAAGGCTAAGTTAATGATTTTTATGAATAGTTCATTCCTAAATAACACTAATTTATCTTCACAAATCGGCTTTATGATAAATTGTGTTAGTAAATATGGCGAAAGGATCAATTTAATATTATGGGTAACTTCATCCATCAAACATTTGTCAAATATAAAAGAATTATACGAAACGTACTAATTTTAAAAGTTTACGGTATAGTAACTAGCTTTAATATGGGCATAATATTATAGACAACCTTCAACTTTATTACCAAGTAGTTAAATATTCCTTTTATCTCGGTAGTAATTTGTACCAGTCGAGGAGCCCATTCGAATGCCTTTGAAAGTTCGGAACTACTAGTAAAAACCGCCTGATAATCAACGTGATATCACTCTGCGAAGCCTATAAAGAAACAGAGATCAAGGAGTTCCGATGGATCGATGGAAAATATAATCCTACTAACGTCATAATGAAGGCGTCGCCGAATAGGACATTTAATCGTTTTTTCATAACAAAAGGCTGACTATACGTATCGAAGATTAAGTTAATAGGTCACTTGATAAGACTAAGTCACTTACCATCAAACAGAGATACGCTAGCAAACTAAAAGACTGTAAGGAAACTAACGATATCAATTTTTTTAATTAGCACGGCTAAATTCAAAGTTTACATAAGTCAATGGGAGAAAATGACATTGTATACAGATCAATAAAGTTGGATCTCGGAGCCATATAGCAATTTAAATGAAAATAGTGTCAATTTAAATACAAATAGGGTCAGTTTAGGTGTGAATGTCAATCGGAATTAACCGGGGTTTGGCCAGTGAACGACGATGCAATTTAGCGGTTACCGTAATAGATTGGTTGATCATACTGGCATACGCGTACAAAAAAACGCCAGTGCTGGAATATTAGTAATTACAGTACAATAGGTCTACTTTACTTTCAGTAAAATTGGCTATACTAACTACAAGTTAAGTATATTATTTTATATGGGCCTACTGTACTAGTTGCAAGTCAAGTTTAGTATATACCCACTTCATACTTGGGTACAGACGAAGGAATTATCTATACAATTTACTGCGCAGATCGGCTAGAGGTCCGCCAAACCTAGAATAATACATCCACCACCTAACCATAAAATACTACTGTTGCTTCGACCAATCGAATCGTCAACGTTACAACGTCTAAAACCCTACCACAAAAACTTATAATAATGACTCGAAACATATTATATTTTCGCTTTGAGAGAAAAATGATAGAAGAGTTCTATCGTTATTAGTCTCGCTATACTCAATTACTAAACAACCAGAATAGAGTGAGTAGTTTTCATCTCATTCAGGCTCGTAAAGATCTCATATTCATTTTATACATCATTTTAGTCACCGATTTTTCAAGCATATTATTCGCCACTACATCACAGGCATTACCCAGCTATAATAAGTTTAATGTAATTTAACCTGTTGTTTATAAAACTTCCAAACGTATTCTTCTACTCCCAGGCCATGCTATATATACAGCCGCATATTAAAATGCTATTTTATATCGCCATTTATTGCTTTTAAATTAGCCATATCCAGAAAAAAAAACATCTTGGACCGCGATGCTAAGTTTTAATCCTTATTTTAACAAGCGTTGTTGGAAAGCTTTGATAAAAAATTAGGACTAATGACGGTATATCACCTCTATGCAAATGATGAAAAATAAAAAGTAACAAGTAGTTAAACTGACCATGAAATATTATAGCGCGGTGCATCTAAAACAAATTGACTTAATATATAAATTTTCTTTAATAACAAATTAATGCTCATTTTATGGCTTTTGACGTTAGCTCTTATCAATTTCTATTATATATTAAGTTGCGCACTCATGTGAATAACTGAATGATTACGTTACCCAGGAAATAATCGGAAATCCGTTTTATAAAGGAACATTTATATAAATATATGTGATCTACTATAGACGTTATAATTTTCGAGGCTAAGCGTTATTATAACAAGAATTATCGTTAAATATTATTAATGTTGAAAATCGTGTATGGTTACATATAAAGAAAGCTTACAAAACTCTCTATCGATTAAAAAAACAAAAAAAAACTAATACCGTTTAAGCTAGGTTCTTATATGGTGGAAAAGATTGTAAAAAAATGGTATATAAATTTGATTTTCCAACCAACTTACAAGTCTATCCTACCGTTAGCGTTTAATATTTAACGACTTACAATAAGCCGTAGAATAATCATTTCACTCGCGTTCCTCCATTACCTAAACCAATATGTTACGAAAAGACCTCAGAAAAGAATAAATAGGAAATTGAAAAAATAAAAACAAACACCTGAATCATCTTCGTTATAGGGGTTACTAAACCCAATATTTGATCGTTGAAAATGATGTTTACCAAAGCATAACGCGTAAAAGGCTAGAAATAAATTTAAGTATTGTAAGGAATTTATTAAAGCATAAGGAAAAATTATCCGTAAAAAGATTGTCTTATAGAAAAACCGTCTCGTAAGAAAGCTGTTTTATGAGAATTACATGTCGTGAATTTTTTTTCGCGTCTCGCGTCTCGCTTCTTGCGTCTCGCATCTCGCTTCTCGCGTCTTGCATCCCAAGTCTCGCTTTTCGTATCTCGCGTACTTGAATTATATATGTTATTCAATAAGGACATTGTCTTTCCTTTTGGTCCCGGGGACTTTTTGTACACTTATATGCGAGGATACTTATATGCGATACATGCGGAAGGAAAGAAGGAAATCGGGAAAGCACGTTCCCGTGCCTACACCTAAATGCTCAGCTTTCGCTGAGCTTCTGGTTCTAGCTAGTTTCTTTCTCTTTCATCGTTAGAATACTATACTGTTTCAACATTACACTGCTACTCTACATGTTTAGCAACAGGTATGAAGAGTTATCTACATAGAAATACCCGTATTAAAGCTTATCATCATACTATAAACTTTCAAAACATTGTTTCGAGCAATCTTTTTGCATTGGACAAACTTTTAATGGATCAAGTTCCTAGTGATTAAAAACTGGTTATCTTCCAATAAATCCTTATCAATTATTACTATAAAAATTCAAATTTACAACGACAAATCGGCGTTATTAAGAAGAACCATTGGTGAAAATCATCAACTAAGCAATAGATAAATTCATGAAAACCAAACTGATTTTCCGTTCCATATAATTTATTTGTTAATTTCAACGTTAGTTTCAACCGTGGTTATATATGTCAACAAGCATTCAAACTCATCTTGAAATGAATAAGTTATAATATATCTCCAAATGTTTTAAACCTACGATTTAGTTTATACAAATAACTTTCTTGGGGTATTTCTGTGTCCTCATAATGTTAATTTTGTCTTTTTTAGACAATACAATTTCTTCACCTTATTAGTAAAAGCTGCAGTATTCCGAGTTGAAATTTTGACTATTATGTAGGCGGATTAACCATATATTAAAGTTAAAGTATTTTTCTTCAGCTATTGTTTCGATAAACCTTCGATTACAAAATTTTAATAAATTAATTTTTTTTTCTATCATTACAAAGTTATCAATGCCGACAAAAAAAATGTCGTTAGTTTATATATCTTCCATAGATATATATTTATTATGTATTTTAGCTATTCGAAATTAATGGTAATAAGTTGAAATTTTTATTAACATTTTAGATTTTGTTTGATTACGGTAGAGTACTGCAATTAGTCTGTCCACCTGTTGTACTTGAAAGTTTATTCACTTGTCAGTAGATTTAGTTTTTGTTGTTATTTAAACCAATAGTCCAAACTTAGTCCTATTCTCTTAACTTTTTCTACTATCACTACTACAATACCAAATTTTGGCTTTACTTTATACTGTTGTAAATTGTTGATTTTCTTTTTGTTATTAGATAATTCTTTGGTTTTTTTTGATCAAGCTAACACGTTACCAGTAACAGATGTAACATTAGAAATATCAACATAATAATAAACTTTCTCTTATCAATCATCATTAGCTTAAATTTCGTTTTAGTTTTTTTGTTAACTTTGACTACATGGTGTAATGTGAATTTAAAGCTTTGTTTGATTGAAAACTAGGGATATTATCATATATCTCTATAGTTAATAAATGGCTTCTCTACAAGTTGCACCCTTGCAGAGTGTACAGTAACGTGCCACTTTGAAAGGTGAACTTTTGCAAAGTGCATAATAGTGTGTTACTTCCGAGGAGGGGCATTGTAAGAGTGTAATATAAAGTGCCACTGCCTAGAAGAGAGATTAAAAGAGTGCATAGTAGAGTGCCACAATCCGGGTAAGAGCTCATAAGCTCCCACTTAGGGCGTATACTCTCCAGATACCTCTCCTCCCTTTACTTTATCTATTTTATTACACTACCAATTTAATATTGAGTCTTTTACAGTTCTTTTTACGTCAACGTATCCAGTATAATAGACTTTACCAGTACTAATTAATAGCCGACTCGGTCAACCACAAATAGTTTAGGAAAGTAAAGACGAATACAAGTTAAATACCTATAACGGGATACTATAGCGGTTCCAATTCACCGTGTTTCAATACTACGACTTACAAAAACTATACGGAAGGATGGAAATACGTAAAAATACTTTTAAAATCCGAAGCGTAAAAAAAACTGTAATATACGAAGTAACTTTAAAAAGAATAATTTTAGTACGATATTATTAATTCGGTAAGTACACTATGAATTAAAGGCTCCTTTACGATTTTAGTTAAATAACACTTATGCTTTAAACGTTCCCAGACACTTTTCAAAAAGCTTCCTATTACGTATTAGGCTATGTAAGCCAACATTACTAAGTTTCGGAACCTTTTATTAGAATATATCCGATTTAAATACAGTATACGAACCGCTTACAAAACTTTAAAAGCGGAGAAAACGTAATATCCAAATCGCTTGAAAACTTTAAAAGCAGCTAAAACATTATATCCAAACCGCTTACCAAACATATATCGCGTGTTGAATACAAGATTTAAAATATTTACCAAATTACCACAACTTATTGAAACCTTACATATCATTCAAAATCCAATACATATACTTTTCTATATCTTTTCCCTTATTCGAACTTCCGGTTCGCATTTCATCTCTCGTTTTTCCCCATTCGCCTTTCCTTGTTCGCTTTGTATTACATCGCTAATTTTGGTTTATTACTTGCAACGTTTAAGTTTATTATCCACTCAAATTTTTCAACGTTTATAAACCGTTAAAAAGCTCATTTATAATACCTAACTATCTTTTCATTACGTTGTATTTACATTTCATTTGAATTTCGTTATTACTAATATATGTTAAACGCTTAACTTTAAACGTTTTATCACGTTTTATTCAATATTTATTTTTAAATTGTGCTCTGTTTTAAAATCATTTCATTTCGTACATTTTCATTTGCCTTTTTACGGTCAAAACACTCCAAATACTGGATTTCAAATGTAACTAAATGTTAACCACTGAGAAAAATTAACCTTTGTATCTCTCTAAAAATTCTATGAAATATCTTAACTAGCTTCCAAAACGCCTCGATCTACTTCGCATTTTGAACACCACAGATTTACTAATAATGAAACTGAAAGAAATTAGCGAACATATGAATAATTCATTTATAAATATATCATCTTGCAAAAGAATCTTAAAACCTGAATCCTTAATATATCTGATAGTATAATCGAAGCACTCAAAGAGAATTTAAATCCTCTTACAGTAAATACAAACATCATATATATAATTTTAAAGTATTTTAATGAATATATCCAAAGAAGCGGATTTTTTCAATATGTAAAGTCAACGCCAGAATTATAGTGTATAGTAAACGGTATAATGTCGAAAATACTTCAAAGGTAATTACAAAACAGGGATATCAATACAACTGGTGGTAATAACAACCATATTACAAAAGCGTAGTTGGTGAAAACCTGGTTAACTAAAATTCCCAAATGGATCGACGATACAGTGGTAGACGTAAAATTTGTGAAGAGATACTTGTTGCAGAATAGTTAAAAACAGCTTTTGAAAATAACTGATAAGAAACAAGAAAATACCCCGCAAACACAGTAAGTAAAGCGTTTAGAAAAATGAAACCCACGCCTCGAAAAGTAGCCGAAGCTTAAGGAATAAAAAGAAAAGGTTATAAAATTTATCTACTACTCGATTCGAATACGAACCCTTGTTAAAACACTTTTTAAAAAGAGATATAAATAAAACTTCTCCCTGGATATAGTTAATAGCCTTTTCAACCGAAATAAAACCGACACGAATAAGAATAACAGCTTGTTTGGACAAATGATAAACGATGTAAAACAATGATACGAACCTTACGAACTAATACCTACTAATTATGACCCTTACCGAAAACTCACACCATATCATTTTACTACTAATTAAAGTAACTTTATAAACTTACTAATTTCGCTAAACTAAGAGATAAGAACGATAATTATAGTAACGAATTATGAGACATATTGGTAAATACAATCCGCAGAAGGGTAAATTCTAGTAAAAACCAATATTCAACTATTATAATTCTATATAATCTTATCCGTTATACGAATGAGATACTATAAAAAGTAATACATATACTATTTCATAGAAATTAATAGATTTTACAAGTATTATAATCGTTTAATAGTATACTTCAATACGTAAATAAACCGCGAGCTTTACGATATATATTGAACGGGTATAATGTGAAGATCCATAAGATATCAGCGTAAAAAAGTCAACAAAACCCTATAGAATTTATTTACCACTTTACTAGCGAAGTTACGGAAATATAGCTCAGCTAGGAAACTAAAATATAGGAGAGAAAAACTATTTATCCAAATAATTACAAAAACGTACCGATAAAATCCAAACTTTAACCTTTCATTATTTTAATTGGAAGAAACTTAAAACATTTTTTATAATCTTTAAGATATTATTTGAAACCTTAATACTCCAATAAATAAATTTTGAATTGACATTGATAGCTAAAAAGGCTTAAGTAGCAAGCTAAATTACTAAACTAAACCTTACCGAAATGATCTACCACGCTTTAGATTCAGGGTTTAAAGTATACCCAAAATAAAATAAAAACCGCCTTGAATACGGCTAAAAGAACGAAATATACCAAAACGGCAGCCCCGAAATCCGAGGTTAAAACAGTTATGAGCGAGAAAAAAAACAATTAAATAAATACAAAACCCACCACCTATCTCATAGTACTTATAGAAAAGAATTCAAAGGTTTACAGGATTTCGAAAGTAATATATTAAATATAATAAGTTGGCTGTAAATCGACCAATTATCAAGTATAAAAAAAATCGGACTAAAATCTAATTTTAAGTCGATCACCCACTTGAGAACTAGATAAGGGCTAATTTGATAATATACGTAGCCTTTTACGAAGGCGTAAAGGAGGAATTAAACGCGTAACCTTATGAATACATTTTTGGAGAAGAAAACGTAAAAAAAGATAAGGTTTATTTAATACTCTAGGATAAATAAACTGACTAGTAAGTATCTACAGGCCTATAGAATACCTCTTTCTTACATATTATAAGCCTAGATTACGGAAACTGAATGTTAAACGTTTATATAGCGTCATAATTTACATTTTCCAATAGGTACTGTAACTACTTTTAGGGTTTTATACTCAACACCGACGTAACAATAATATTGATTGCCGGAAAACGACAATTCGACCTTTTTGCAACGAAATTTCCTAAATTTTGTTCGACCGAATGAAACAATACCGGAATATTCTATTAGGTAAAGTAAAAGCGTTATTATCTAGTAGAGTTGTTGTAAATATACGATTCGAACTATTTAAGTTTTATACACTAGACTTGAAAATGCTATTATTATTATTAAGAACCAATATAAAAAAATTCGGAATTAAGGCTCTAAATACAACCAATGAACTCATTTGCGCCTCAGATAGCGTATCCGTACCACTTCGTTTTAAATTTAACCACTTATAGTTTTTCTCCTAAAACGCGTATAATTAAAACTATTAACCTAACGTAACCTCAAATCAAGATATTATACCTTTAATATGGATACCCGGTCGCAAAAGGACTTTTACGACCATTCCACTTAACAGTATATATAAATTTAGGAAAGGAAGCGTGGGAAGCTATCGGAAGGTTTTGTTACAATTGCCATTTATACTTGTAAGCCTTACAGCTATTTGAATTCCGCCTTGAACATAATATGAAATTTTATTAATAGGTTATTATAGATATAATATACTTTAAAGTCTAGCTAATATTATACGTTGTTGACGTAGCAATATTATTTCAACTCGTGAAATTTACGCGAAACGTTTTTGCTACGGATTTTTAAAAAATTTTGATAGATTGTCAGTCAAATGACTATTTAGGGCTTTCGGACTTGACTATAATCGATATAGGTATGGTTTTCAACTCGGCCGAATAACGTACTAAATCTAAAATTGCCGGTTGTAAGTGTAGAAAAATACTAGTAAAGGTACTATAAGGCATCGGAAAATACCTAAGATATTACGAACCGCTTAAAACAACGTATACGATACTTTCCAAATTTTTTTTTACAAGGTATTAGTTACAAAACACTAATCTTATAAAAATTGGTAAACGCTGTAAATAACACTTTTAACCCGAGTAAACTAATTCAAACACTTATTTTTTTCATTATTTAACTCAAAACCCATGTAAATTTCATGCCTTTACCAACCATAGTATAAAATAACAATATTATAAATAAATCCATAACAGCATCAAGTTCCTGACCAACTTAGAATAATATTTTAAAAGTATTAGCTACGAAATACGGCCCTCCTAAAACTGGATTTTTAAACCTTTTATCACAGTTTGACGTCCTAGTTTGGAAAACGAGGAACGGATGGACTATCCCTTGGAAAATTAACAGATTGAAAAGCTAAGATATACTAATGAACTTGCTAAATAACCCGAGTTCATTTCGTTGAATAACAATACAGGAGTACAAAAAGGAAAGGGTAATCGCCGACGGTTTAAAAACGTAATCCTAAAAGTGATATTAATCAAACCACTTTTATAATAACAAATTCAAACCTCTTTTTAAACCCGTATACCCCCCGATAAACCTTTACAACTTCTACTACTTTACGAAAACAGCCTATTTATACTGAGAAAACCAGTACTTCGTCGTCGAAGACGTTAACTTAGATAGAAAAATGAAGAAGAAAAAACGTTTTAAAGATTTTATTATAGATTCCTTCGCTACTTAAAAGGAAATGGCGAACCTCGAGTTAAGTATAAATCTTCGCCGAAAAGGCATTATTTAATCTTTCGGTACCCCTTTTAAATGACTAATACAAAAGGAAATTACAACTTTAATCGAAAAAAACGTTTTTTACTTTAGAAGATTTTTCACCGCGGTTTACGGAGCCTATTAAACTTTTCCCACTCGTTTGGTATATAAAATGAAAGATAAAACTAGTAAGCACTATACAAAAAGCCACCTTATAGTCAGGGGTATAATAAAGCCGGTAAAAAAGGATATTGTAACCTAGTCACCTACTTTACAACCAACGAACTATCGTTTAATTTTGACGTTAGCCGCCTTCTTATATGCCATTTACAACGTTTATATTAAACTTTGTTATAGTAAACAGATTTACATATAATCGAAGGAGCAACTTAAACAATGTATTCACACCTACATACCTACAAAACTTTGAAAGAATTATTCACCAAAAACAATCATATGTATTCGGAAACCTCTTTACGGGATTTTTAAAGCCAGGGTTTATAAGTATAATACTAATTAAAAGCATTATAAAAAGTGGTTCTAAATAACTAGCTTAACTTTCGACCTATACCTGTTAATTTTTATACCACGTTCCAAGGGATTTACACTTACTAGAATGTAAACAAACGATACACTAACTTTGTATAATACGAATTTTTCAATTCAGAGGAGAAGAAATTTCAAAAAGCCGGCTTAAAAGTAAAACCCAAAGTATACCTAACGGAGAACCGTATAATTAAATTTAATAAAATGATAATCATGCCCTAAAACAACATTCTAAACAATGTATAAAATGGATAATTAGATGAAATTACCCTTATTGACCTAACTGATACGAAATGAACTAACGAATATAAATAATAACGTATAAATGAAGCTTAGGTTATATTAGTCATATAATTGGATGCGATGTTGAACCTTTTGGTCGCCGTATAATGGTCGACCTATCCTTCGGATAACGTATATAAGGCGTTTAATAAACGCTCCGCGTGGAAAATAAGTCATTCGAAACGCGTTCTACGATTTATACCACTCGATATACGTATAAAAAAGGTTTTGTTCTTACTGACGGATCCTTCGTAAATAATACCGACTACAACTCATAAAAAAATCGTTTTCATTTTCCGTAACAAAATACCGGTTTAGAACGGATTTACCCTTCATGAAAATATCATTTTGGGGGGTTTAATAAAGTTTAAACGGATTATTCGAAGCTTTCTAGTGTTGGAAATTGAAGATATGGTTAGAAAATTCGATTACGGAATTACTATAACGATAACGGTACGGATAATTATTTCAAAACTTAGTTTAAACCACTTTCTTCTAATCGTTTATATTAATTATTTTCCCCTTTACGAATAACTTATCAAGTTCGTCATTACGAGCAGAAAGCGCCTTGAAACCGATATTATGGCTTTATGCGAATGGTAAAAGCGTCGCGAAATTGAAGAAATAAGGTAAATTAACTGGAAGTCGAACTCAACCGATACAATAACTAAAGACGTCCCAAAAAAGGTATCAAAAGCGCTTGTATTAATAAGAACTCTTTTTATTAGAGTTATGATCAAACTTTTGCAACCTTATCTTTATGATAGTTTTACTAAGTAAGCTCAAGCCGGTTAGCGTGGCTTTCATCAGCTGATGTGAGTTAGCACTCTTGACCGTTGCATCATGTCAAAAGTACTAATAATCCAGACGTCTTGGATTACGCTAACCATACTATAAGGGCTGGACATGACACACCATCGTGCACCTCACTGAATATGACTCATAATTCAGACTGACGGCTCACAGTCTAAGTCTATAACAATCTTGATTAAATGTTTTATAACTCGTACATCATTCTTACCCTTTTTTATACACATTTATACTGTTTTTAACTTTTTTATAATGATTTGATTTATTATTTGTACCGCTTTTAACAAATCATTAATTTAATTTTCGACTCTTTACTCTTTTATTACGAATATTATTATTCCTTACCGTCAAAGTTCATTACTATCATTATGAATTTTTTTTTGAATAATTTCATTATTATATAGCGAACTATACTTCGTCTGAATAAACCTGAACAAACATAAAAAAACAAGCAGATAATTACTACTAAAGGGAGATGGGGAAAGTGGCGCCGCGTCTTTGTTGTAATCGTTGCCATCATCATCCTCCTAGTCGCCGTCGCTGTTGCTGTTTCTACTAACACTACCGCGACCACCTCTATCGAAGCCGCTATCGATGCTGCCAGAGGGAAGCCATTGAGCCTTAGGACACATACCTTTAGGTAAGGGACGCAAGGGGTCCTTACTCTTTTTACGGCGACGTGCAATATCGTCGTCGAATTCGCCTACATAGTATATATGTAATCCCGCCTTTGAAGCGGAGATAATGGTGGCCGTTTCCTTAGGCCTCTGGTTAACGCCTACTATTAAGTAATATAGGATTATTTTAACTATTCAAAAAGTGATTGTTTTTAACAATGCCTTGAATAAGGTGTTAAAATAGTGGATAACTGTTAACTTAACTTGGATTACCAATTTGAAAAGATCTTACCATAAAGACAGCGGGCTTGTAATACGGCCTCGGCCTAAGGTATTAACATTTCTGGAATAGGGACGTATTCGTTATTGATCCGTTTGTAACGGTAGCAACGGGTCGACTAACCCCCATTTTAATGGTAATTGTTTATAAATTTTCCCGTGGCCGCAGATGCAATATATAGCATGTAAGGCGTATTTATTAGCGTCCCAAAGACATAATCCCAGGTATGTCACTTGAACGCTTAACGCGGTAAAGACGCCCCGAGATGTACCTTAATAAGCTGTAACTCGAAGCAGCGAGTCAAATCGGCTGCTTCAACCTCGTTTATATATAAAAAGAAATCAAAAAAATCGCACAAACTAAAGAGTAAATTAATAATACGAACTGCTTGAAATCTCAGCTAAATTACAATTTTAGTAGTGGGGGGTAACCTTTACAGGTAAGGAGGTTTTTACCCGTAACAAAAAGGTAAGGTTAATAACCTTACAAGTCCACCGCTCCTCCCCCTGTAGAGTAGGGGGGAGAAGTGAGGGGGTTAAAAGGGGAAAGAAGGTAAAAGCCTTATAGGAGGCGGTGGCGTCAAAGGGGGAGCCGAATAAAAAGGCGTTAATCGACGATATGTTACCAAAAGAGGCAGGGCTAGAGGTAGTGTTAACGGCGGTACGGTGGGCGATAAACAGCGACGACCTCCTTCCGCTTACGCTAGGGCGTCATACAGCGCCTAAGGAAGAGGTTCTTATGGATTATCTGTTTTTAACAACGGATAGAACATTGAGTTCGTCAAATAACCTACCATTAGCAACGGTGCAAATGATGAAAAATATTAGTAGTTTAAATGTATATGCCTCAATTTATTATTTGGGGACATTCGTTACATAGGGAGCGCGTCGTTAAAAAGAAAAGAAAAAGTTTTACCTAAACTGATAGCGATACATATTTTGATACTAAACTTAACATACGTAACGCCGACAATTCCACCTGTATAATTACACCCCTAAAGAAATTATCAATGATACCGCCACTAGTTACCTAAACTAACTGAGATTATATCAAAACCAAAATGAGGAACATTAATTCAAACCTCCAAAAATTTGCATCGTAACTATTACCGCCAACAAAACTAATAATTAAAATTTTGTTCCAACGACACTATAAACCAAACTATTACTATTAAATTACCGCTATAGGCTGGACGATAAACCCAGTTATTACTACTAAATTACGCTTATAGGCAGCACTATAAAACAAACAGTTTCTATTAAACTGTGGATATAACCCATATCACAAATTAAACTTTTCCAACTAAATTATGAATATAGGTTGCGTCGAAAAAAAAGATTAACTGTGTAAATATTATTATATATCTTTATAGTCAATTAACAGATGCGTTGTCAGTTACACCCATGTATAGTATACGGAAACGTGCTACTATATAAGGTGTACTTTTACAAAGTGTTTAATAGCGTGTCACTACCTAGGAGAAGCATTAGCAAAGTGTATGGCAAAGTGCCACTACCCAGGTAAGAGCTTATAAGCTCCCACCTAAGGCGTGCACTATCCGGATACCTCTTCTCCCTTGGATGTATATACTTCAAAACACTACAAATCTTATTATTACTCTTCTACTGTTATCTTTAAGTTAACATAACCGGTACAATAGACCTTACCAATAAAACCAGTTTGTAATTAACCTTTAAAAACCGTTATTTCGGTTCTTAAACAACCAAACAACTGTCAACCTTACCTAGCCAATTCATAATATCTATATTACTAAATTCATCGCGTTCTAGTATCTATATTTTTATATGCCCTAATTACGCAACTATAATAAGTAACAGCCCACTGGTTTCTATCTTAAAAAAATATCGTTTTACGAATAAACACTTATTTCCATGAATTTAAAGTAAACTTCAAAACATTAATGAATTTTATGATTTTTCAGGTTGAATTAACAAGTTTATGTGAATTTAAAAGGAAATACGTTGTTTTTGTAATTGATTTAACACTTAACAACGCTAACATCATAACCTAGAGTTTAGTCCAAACAACAACGAGTTTATACGACTTGAAGATAACAGAAATATAAGATATTCTTTTGCGCCCCATTGATAAAACTTAATAAGCAGCCAACGCCTAAAATATAGAAATGTAGGTATTTTCTGACCGAATTTTACAATCCTAATAACTTTAATATTATTATAATAGGTACAAACGTGGTCTTCACAAAATTTATAGTTATGAAAAAAGTTTTAATAGCTTTAATAATCCAAATTGAAGTATTAAATGTTAACTTTAAGAATTAATTTCTTCAATACTTCAGCGCTATAGAGTATTTCAGTAGAATACAAAACTAACCCCCACATTCTGTTATGTTAAATATACTCGAAGTTCAGGCGTTATAATAAAAACTGTCGCTTAGAAATTATCTATAAATACGGGAAAATCCAATGAAAAGGTTCGAAATGTTAGATTTAAACTTCTTAAATTTTTCAAAAAATAATTCAAGCGGCCAAAGTATTGATAAATGAAAACAAAGTATTAAAAATACATGAATACTATTTAATATAACAAAGTTAATTCATGTAATATTATGATTTACATTTGAGGTAGTATTAAACTTAAATATACAGTAATATCTATCACTTTCGGATTAAATATAAGCGACAAAGTATGACATAATTGAAAATTATTCAATGAAAACAGTCTCAAAAGTTAAAACAAATAGAAATCATTCCTACCAACCGGAAACGAGGTACGTAAATCGCAATTGTTACGATTCTTGTTGAAAATATAATACTCGGGAAAATACGTACCTAAATAACAATCGAAATATTAAATGTATGAAAATAGCTACACAAAGTTCTCGCGTCAATCATCGGTGCGGTCGCTTTAATTGTTGTACTTACATGGGAGACACAGGAAACATACATAATGAAAGCTAGACTGGTACACACCAAGTTGGACAAGGTACGTGTCCATGCCTATACATCTTACATGCTGTTCCTGGCTCTAGTTTCTTCCTCTTTCATCGTCAAATACTAAAACTTTTCAATCAACTACATTTCCCTTACAAGCCTACTAACACTGAAAACTGTTGTTTTAATCGCAAGTAAAACAACAAGAATTGCAAGCTTAATTGTTATAACAACGTATAATATTATAAAATAGGTTCCGTTGTATTAAAAACCGATGTCGCAACTAATGTCGCCATGAAGGACGCCGCAGTAACTTTTGTGATAATCGTGATAATCGATGTAATGATATCAATCCTCATAACAATCGTAATAATTGTAAAATATACAAAAAATAAAGATGTTTCACCGAATAATTCTAACAATAAAATGAATTTATCGTTTTTTTTTCTTCAAAATTATCTTGCTCAATGATGTTGTGTAAAAGCCTAATGAAAATATTAATATATACCTTCAACCGTCTCTATATTTGTGGCTTTGGAGCTAAAACTTGCGATTCGAGAAACGAATTGTTTCTACGTCTTATAAAATGTTCAGTAAAACTTTTTATAAGCTTTTAGGTAAATAAAACATCGGTTGATTTAATTTCAAACTTTTATTATGTACCATTTTAACTTTGTTAATGTTATTCATTGCTTCAACCTTGTAATAAACAAATATATCAATAATGAAGTAATATTAACTACTAAACATCGCAAATATTTGGCAATTTCTTAAGACCTGAATAAGCTTTATTATATCTATTTTTAGAAATATATAAACTGGAAAGAACTCGTTTTACAAAGTCTGTTTCAAAACGATTTTCTTGGATTATATCATGGATGATATGGTTGGTTCAAAAATATTATTGACTTTATGAGGACGCTAATAAAACTTGATACTATGGCGAGAAAAATATTTCTTATCTCAAAATAAAATGTAAATATGAAACGAGGTTTATTTAAGCGCTATCTGGAATATAAATTGATCAAAAACTTCACATTAACACTTTCTTTACCCATAGATATCTCGATTTACGAAATGTTGACATATTAATCTCTTGAATAATTACCGCGTTCCAAAATGGTGAATTATTATATCTTTCATCATTAATAAAATTACGAAAAACGTAACTGTATGTTAGGTTATTTAAAACCAGAGAACAAACAATTGACACGACTAAACTATATCAATTCCTTTAGAATTAGTCGAATATTTATAAGGTCGATCGTTTATATTTATGTCATAGTACCTTATAACGTTGATCGTCGTCATCGACTTCCCTATACTATACAAAATTTAACTTTAAAACCCTTCGAAGATTATTGTAAACATTTTCATAAAATCTTGCATAAATAGCATGACAGAATGCAAAAATTTCGTATACTTCTAACTTCATCAATCGAGAACTTTTCGAAGTTTAACATAAAACAATAAAGGTAAAAAAAAGAAAATTTATTAATTACGAAGCCTAGGAAAATGATTATCGATATATATTAAGTTAATCTTGCCTTTACCAGCTGTTTCAACGAGATTATACCGTTATTGACCATTGAGACTTAATCTAAATTGAGTCTTAAAGTTATAAAGACGGTATCTTCCTTAATATGTCTAACTTCACTACATAAAATACCTATTCATAATACTTCCTTAAATTCTTTCACCAACTTAATTGTTTATATAATTGAGGATTTGAATAAAGCACACTTCTATAAACATAAGGAACTTCTTCGTAACTATAAAGGTATACATGACATTCCCTAAATTTGTTACAATTCCTTTGCCATCAAGTGAGCAAAATATATCCTTACAATCACATGTGTCTAGGTTAGTAATATAAATTCTATCAATAAAACTAGAGTTTTCAAATGGAATGAATTTATAACAATATATTTAAATTGAAACAATTAATAATGTTACTAATATTACTGAGTCGTAAATGATGAAAGTTCCATTAATAAAAAGTTAGCAACATAAAAAACATGATTAATATCTATAACCTATATCCAAACTAAATGAAACACATTTAAACTAATGGTTGAATGGTATTTGCAAACCCAAATACAAAGATTTCTGTAATAAAGTATTTATATTTACTTTGACCAATGTTATAGCTAAACATTGGATTTACGTCATTCCAAGAAGTCATAAAATTATATATATTGGGCTATGGAATAAATAAACCATTGATTATAGTTACCCATTACCCATACAAAACAAAGTTATTATGTTTTACGTACAAATAAATGAATTAATGTTGTGGACGCAACCAATTACTTTTTATAATTGCTTATTCACTCAAGCTTTTATAACCGCTTTATTTTCGTTCATTATAGCGATTGGAAATTATGTAAACTTATACTTATAAGTTTTTGGAGGCATCTGATATACGTCTTATTATATAAAAACAAAACGCTGGAATATATCCTATGTTTTTAAAATGAATTTATTGATAATGCCATATTTTTTTGAACACCTTTAAAAGAAACTTAACTATTGAAACTAAATTTTCCTAATCTTTTCAAAAATAAAAACCCAAATATCCTAAAATTTCCCCAGAAAAATGATTGATGAAATGTCAGTCGATTATACTACTTGAATTCAATATTGATAAATTCGGTATATATACTATAAAAAAATGCATACAAGGCTATCAAAATTTAACGTTTCTCTAGAAATGAAATTCTTAGTAAATATTCCTCAAAGCATCGAACTTTTGAAGACTTGTAATTCCAAACGACGTATGATTTACTAGTTTCCCTAAAATTTTTAAAAAAAACTTACCAGCTAAAGTTTACAAATTATGTTTTGAAGTGGTTAATGAAGAGAAACATTAATACTATTAACAATCTACACGCTTAAAATACAACAAAAAGTATAGAAATCCTTAAACTAATTGAAAAAAATTCTTTATATTTGATTAATGTTGGTATACCTTTATCTTGGCAACGTGGTTGATTCAAATATCAAGTCGAAGTAATTTTCATTGCAATTAAGGTGGTGATGTTGTGATCTTTAAGCTTGGGAGAATGCTAGGCGGTCCTCAAATCGATCTGTATGAATAATTGCTTGTATCGTGCCGTAGGTTCAATTGAGAACACCTTGTAATTAACTTATAGTCAACATGGGTAACTTTCAATAAGTATAACTAACTTACCATCAGTACAGTTCAATTACAGTTAGCATAGTCAACTTAGATTTATTGCTATTGACTGCTATTTTAACACTCTTAACTTTTTTTATACGTTCACGGAAGTATAGTTGTTAAATAATTTGTAGTAATTTCATATATTCCTCCCATTTTTATCGGCAATAACCCAACAACTTTTACATTATTTTGTACTCAAATTGTACTTCAATTGTAGTTATCCGCCTCATAGTTCCGCCTTATAGTTCCAGGTATTAATTTCATTCTTGCCTCATCCAAGTATTTGTTACAAACTTATATTCCATCCATTCTATACCTTTTGTTACTTAGTTTAAGTGCGTATTTCGTGTTTATTACTCTAGCCATCTTTCGAATTACCCAGGTATCCCTATTCTTTTTCGTTACGTGCTAACCAATTTATATATCCCTTAATTCATACAGTTAGCGTATTGCTATCTATAAACTTTCAAAGGCGTTATTGAGCGTAACTTTGGTTATGGCATCGGCGGGGTTATCTTTGCCATCGATCTACCTGAATTCCTTCATATTTAAATTTTTGTATGTATTCCTTAATATTATTACGTCTATTATCAAACGTTTTTATTAGTTTTTCTGAGATTGGAAAGGCATTCGTAAAAGCTTTGTAAATTAGTACAGATAACTACAGATATCGGTGGTAGTCTTAGTTGTTTAGTAACAATCCTCAAAGGGCTGTTTTTTACGATATTAATATTAAATCCTTTTATTATTCCATAAACTTCCAATGTAAGTACGCTTCGTGTAACGAGTTTACAATTGATGGATTTTTAGTGTCCAAGGTTTTCAGTGATTTTGAACTGCTTATCAAACCTGTCTTCATTAGCAAATATCATGAGGAATCCAATCTGGGAAGTAAAGTCGCTGTTGTTTGAAGAAGATCTGTCTTTAAAGATCATTAACTTAGTCGTCGTCAAGTTTATCTACTTGTCAGCGATCGGCTCGGGAGGGTTGTACTAACTAATTCGATTGGTTTGAGGATCTCTATCGGATTTGAGTTTTTTTCCCGTACGGTTTGACCTGTATAATACGGAAGGTGATAGGAAGTGGTTTCAACCATAACGTATAGGTTGGCAATATTTGGGATTTTATAGGGCTCATTTTATTTGCCTGGCTCTTTCTATGTAAGGATTTTATTTTAAAGAGGTAGAAATAGTATGTTTGTTGTCTATAGTTTGTTCCTGGTGTTAAAAGTGGCGTTAATTTAGCGGAGTGTTAGTTTTTTCTTTCATTACATTAAGGTTTTCATATAAGCCGTAGTTTTCTTTTGGGTTTTAAGTAATGGAGGCGATTTAGTCGTTATTCGAGGATACGCAACAAAGACTTACAAAGTTAGAACTTAAATGTTAGGACTCATAATACCGTTGAAGCTTTATAATCACATTTGAAGTTTTTTCTCTGAACTTATAAAACTATCAATTTTTATGGTAACGATATTGTAAGCGTTGCTTAAAAGAACATATGCTTTTTCAACCTTATCGATAACCTAAAAAACGTTAATGCAAACTTGTTCATATTAAATTACCATCGGTTTGGTATTAATTTGGAACTTTATAGCAGTAAAATTTGTATCAAAATAGTAAACTAGCATATTTGAAGGTTCTAGGTACGTATCAAATCATAGCATACGTAAGGCCTCCTATATCTTTATCACGAGAATGATTTCGAGTAATTTAATACTATAAAACGTGGTTACAAAGTCAATAACAGTGAATATAAGCTTTTTGTCCAAGTCAAATATGTTAACGAAAATTTCAAGGTTAAAGTTTTAATTTTCATTGAACGTTAATTTGATTTCAGGGGGATTTCAAAGTTCGTTTAACGGTGGTGGCAAAGATTTTCAATCCTTTTTAGTACCGATTAGTCTATTTTTTTATAACGGGCTGTTGAAAGAACTTTGGTTGGTGCCGTAGTATGCGGGCAACGCATTGTTGAAACAATATAGTATTGGATGATGATAGACGAAGAAACTAGAACTAGTGGCTGCTTAGCAGAGCTAAACATGTAAGATATGAGGGAACGGACACAAGCTTTCATAAGCTTGGTGTATAATAGTCTCAGTCTTCATCATATATGTGTTCAGTGTCCCCTATATAAGTACAGGTCCCCGGAACCAAAAGAAGGAGTACTGTCCTCATTGTATAATATACACCCCGTCGAGAAGAGAGACGCAAGAAGTGAGGTGTGAGACGTGAGATACGAGAAGCGAAACGCGAGAAATGAGTTGCAAGACACGAAAAGTGAGACGCGAAACGTGAGACAACCTTCTGATGAGATAAAATTTTCATGAGAAAACTTTCTTATAAAACGTAGACAGCCTTTTCATACGCCTCAATAAGCTCCTTATAATGATTCAAATTCTTTATAGCTTTTCATTCGTTTTCTTTCGATAAATATCCCTCTTAACGAATTCAATATTGAATTTGGTAAACAATATGAAGACGACGATCAAAGTGTTCGTCCACAATTTTCTCAACTTCCCATTTATCCCTTTTTGAAATCTTTTCATATTGTACTAGCCGAGGTTATAAAAATACGCGGGCGAGAAGATTATATTTAGGTTTATTGTAAAGCGATAAATAGTGAACTTCAACAGCAGGATAAAATTATAAGTTCACATGAAAATCAAACGTATATCTCGGGTCTCCCATACGTTTCATGATAGTGTATAGACCAAGCTTAGACGCTGTTAGCTTTTCTTATAGATAGAGGGATTTGTAGACTTTTTCTATGTATCACTATATACGATTTCTGGCATTGAATTCCATACAACGTTAGTTTAAGTAATAACGACTTTTAGCCTTAGCATCTTCCAAATCTATAGTGAAATAAGCCTTTTTTCGTAAATGCTTCCTTATAGAACGGATTTCTATTCGTTAATGCGAGAAAACGGTACTAAGTAAGTTTATAGAAGCTCGTAGGCGGAAATCCAAAGAAAGTATTCTTAAAAACTTATATTAATAGAGCGAAGATAAATATTATTGAATTTTCATTGCGAAGTAGGTATGCACTTAATTTACAAATACTTCATATATCTGGGGAAAATGATAACAAAGGGCGAATTCGATAACCTGATTTTTTCCGTTCAATTTATTATTAATTTGATGGTAGTATGTAATCATTATACGTCGTTCGGTATCCATTTTTTTTTCAGCCTCGCTGAAACGTGAAACGAAATCTAGAAATAAGGTTAGAAATAATTTTCTGTGAGTACAGTCACTCAAAAAGAAATTAGTGTTTGTGTACAGTTTCTACCTAAAAAGTTGTCTTGTATATGATGTAGATTAAAAGAAGAATAGTACGTTTCAATGTTTAACAGGTGACCGGTAAAATGGCGTCAAATTCCTGATGACATAGTAACGATTACATGGTGGTAGCAGATGTTACGGTTGATAATAAGGGGATAAAATCTATGTAAATTGTATAAATTAGCCTTTTGGAGGATTAGATTCATTGTAAACTATCGACAAAGTTTTGGCATTTATTATGTGATTTCATATAACAAATATAGTGCCAATGATATGTTTCTATTTTTTTTTTACTGAAAATGCAAACTATTGAGATAAATTATTATTTTCTTTAAGCTAAAATTTTGTTTATTATCATGCGTATTATGACGTAATTCCAGTATTTATATTTTGAGAATACCGAATTCTTTTCTAATAACGGAGTTGCGATTTTATTAAAGGCGATGAATATGACGAAAAGGGGATTGACTTTTGAAATTACCAAAAATCACATTATTAAATTTGTGATTACTATGTCCTTCGTTAAGTTAGAAATGATCGTGTGTAATGCAGCCATGTCATTTATATGTAAACCAAAGTAATAATAATAAGTAATGTAACAAATTCTTTGAGCAACTATAACGTTAAATTGACTCTATTTGATAATATAAATGTATAGTTATTTAAGATTTAGTAGAAAGGAGGTATTGCATTAAATATCAGTAACTTTTTGATTAAAAGTAGGAAGTTATCATAAAGCGTATGAAACTGAGTTGAGTCATGCTGGAAAAATAATAATAATAAAATTATATACGTCGATATTGGAACAGTATTAATTGCAATGCAGTAAGTCAACTGTACTTACAGTAAAGTTAACTATACTGACTTCAAGTTGAGTGTATTGTTTTATGAGTCTTCTTTATTGACTGCAAGTCAATCACAGTATGGGACCACTTAACACTAGGGTACAAGCCAAGCAATTGGCCATACAAATTACTGAGCAGACTGGTTAAAATTCTGCCAAACTTGGAACAATACATTTTTCACCACTTAACTATTATAATACTACTGTTCCTTCGACTAATCAAATCGACAAAGTTACAAAGAATAAAGTCCTACTAATATTTATTAGTGTTTATTAGGTTAATCGTAGATTATCTAAGTAGAATAATAGGCGAATTTGCGGTTGTTACGCTTTGGGTAAGATCAAGGTAGAAAGAAGACTTGTGCAAAGGGTTTTTACTACTGTGTCAGTCTTTACGGAAGTAAGTAAATCATATTTTCAGTTTGTGTTAGTTTCCACGGCAGTTTAGAGGTAATCGCAATATAGTTATTAAAAACAACAAGAAATCCTTACCTGGTTATTTTTAAGGACAAACGTTGAGATTGATCGTTAAAAGTCTCAAAAATCATTCAGTTGAACAAAAGTCAAAATCAGTAATATTTCGAGTGATATTACTAAAAAATTCATTAAATTCCACGATTTATGAATTTGAAGCTTCAAATATTCTTAATAATAAATAACCTTCGACCTTAACTTTTAGACCTAATTTTGCCATTAATACCAAGTTTTCCCCCTACTTTACTCTTTTCACTTCTTTTACGCTACTTCAATCGTAAAAACCGTTGCTCCAAGCTGAAAACATGAAAAACCTCCAAGTCGCCCTAAAAACAAGGCTCGTTGCGCAACTTCAAGTTATACTACCAAGTTTTTTCGCCCCCAAATTACTAAGTCCCTCTACTATTAAGATTGACCTTAGTGAAACTACAAAAATAACTCTTATTTAGAATATACTAAAGTTAATTAAAGACCTTGGATCCCTTATTTACAAATAATACGATGAAGAATTTTGACAAATAGATATCAATAAAATTTCAATTGAAAGGCATCTGGTTAACTTCGTCGACTATTATATTATTAAGTAAAATAGCGGCGAAATCTTTGACCACAGCGCCCTTTATGTTTAACAATATCATAAATATTTAATGATTATACTATTAATGCGTAAAAGGGGATTCAAAAGTGTATTAAGTTTAATTTAAAGGTGGAGTTTGAATGAAGATGAGTATATGTACCAGATGAAAACTCCACCAAGTTAATAAAAACTCTTTTCAAGTTACTCAAACTTAAGGAATACCCTTAAGATATACGAGGTAAAGGAAAAGGTATGAGAAACTTTTAATGGTTTTACACATGTTTTAAGAAACCTTTCCTTATTTACATATTAAATTAAACCTTTTACCTCTCCGCTAGTATCGAACTTTTACACGCTGACAATAAGATATCTTTGATTTGCTCGATAACCTAGCACTTTTATGTAACAACGTAAAATATAACTTCAGTTGCGGTAGAACGCGTGAAACGATAGCTTCCAAAGCGGCAAAAGAAATTAACGTTATCACCATCCGGTTAAAGCAATAAAATCGTCAAGTTTCGGAAAACCTTTCTTATAGCCAAGTAATCTTTGCCCCTTAATCCATCACTTCAAATCGCTAAGTTTTTCAAAAAAAAAAAAAATCCATAGCAGGCACGTTTACACGTGTGAGCCTACCACAAGTTTTTCCACAAAAATGTACCATTCGGGTAAGAAGATTAACAATTATCCTTTATATCGCGACTTTAAGGTCCTAAAACCTGAATTGACAAAAAATACCATTGACAACCAGAACGATTACCGACACCTTTCCCTTAAACTTATTAAAATGGTTAATATTAATTAAAAGTTCCTTAAAAATACCGAAAAAATCTTGAAGAACGTAAAAAAGTATAATAGGAAGCCCTGAAATCTTCTCGATGCGAAGATAGTACCCCTTTCAAATATTTGTAAGTGGATAAAGGTTCCTCTTTTTGGTTTTAATTCATTGTTTTCTCGAATGCTTACAATCTACACCAAAGATTACTACCTAATTTTCCCAATAAGATTTAAAACGTTTACGATATTTATAATGATATAAAAACCTTTTTCGAATATGATATCCACGTTATGTAATATTACATAGATTATGCTATAAAAAGATGAACGACTATCATATCCAAAAAGGAGGAAAAAGGAAACTTCGATAAATCTTCTTAATTAAATATTCAATAAGTTAATGTTATATTGAAAAATAATGGGAAATGCCTACGTCAGCTAAGACACGTCACGTAAGTAAATGCGAGTAGTAATTATTGGTGTAAACGAGTTCAGAAACGCTTTATAACGCACATATACCACTTATAAAGACTTTTTCACCAATTTACAGTCCTTGTTTACAACTATAATGACAAGTATACTAAGTTCGCTTGATATATACTCATAAATCAATAACTTCCGCGATATAAATAAAGAAAACCGCGCGATAATATATTGCATTAATTCGTAATTACGGGTGACTTTAACGCTTAAAATGTGGTAAAAGATCTTCAAACTAGAATCCACAGCTACAAGAACTCGGACAACGAGGGAAAAACTCAAAATAACCTTTTAACCGCAAAACCTATCATCGTGCTTAATGGTAAAAGATATTGGATTTATACCAATTCCAGCTATTAGTTACTTTTTTACCCGCCGGCTAAACTTTCAAAACAACAGGTATTATTTTACACTCAATACCCTACTGCGTTTGTGTAAAATTTCTTTAATTACATCATAAACTATAAAGGTAAAATGAAAGTAAATGGAAAGATAACTTTAAAAATATCAAGTAATATAAAGATATTATTTCTAATCAACCCGAAAGTTAACCAACTTTGCCTTTTTGAACTATTGAAGTAAGAAGAACTCCTACATTTGCCTTACCTACGCTCTTAGCCGATCATTATGCGAACCATACATTTTGATGTATTACATCAAATACAAGGGAAGCAATGTATTTAATAGAAGCTTATTAACGATACATAAGCTTACAAAACTAAAGTATTGTTATTAAAAAAATTAATAATCGAAATGTTAATGAACCTAAAGTTTTTTTCGGCTCTAGGGAATACCTATCATTATAGGGAATAACGATTATTTTGATTGTTATTACACTGATTATATAACACATCTTCAAATCCATTACCATGTTTCTCCTTTATTCAAATAATATAAAGATCCTTGGTTTTAACGTCGACGTTAACATTAAAGAGTTAATTGAGAACGGCTAAGGTTTTTCCCTCTCGTCCAACTGGAGGAATTTTTGATTTTATTTTCAAAGCTAAAACATAATGGTATTGAATGTAACGGAATTAAACATACATGAAATAGACTGTTTTTTTCATTATCCAGTCATCAATGAACTATATAAAATCTTAAAATCACCAAAGTATTAAAATGAGAAATTCTTCACTTTAAAGCTTGTTCAAAAGCTGTACCATTACTCCCAAAACTATAAACCTCCCCCGACAAAATTAAAATTTAGACTCAAAATCTACAAAAGTTTATCGATGACATCTTCTTAATGTATTTAACTATATATTAAGCCTATAATAACGTTATTCATTTTATAAACCTATTTTTCGGATTCAATGTTTTTATATCTTGACCAATAAAAAGTATATAGACAACTCTAAAAATACTGTAAATTAACATTAATTTAGGTTTAATTAACGTTGTCGTCTGCGATGTTGGTACCAATTTTACGACTGTGAAATTTTACATGAGCTTTAAGATAAGATGGATCTAGTGTAAACTGGTGTCTAGTAAAATCTATTAAAGTATTAGATAGGTTGAAAAGGTATATATACTACGTTACCAAATGTACAATATCCTTATATTGAAGATTGGAAGTTTCATGAATTGAAAGATATGTTTTTGAATGACGGTAAAAGGCTTGAATGATGTTATGAGCCCTAATAGCCTAGTTTTAACTCTATTTATCTTTAGAAAATACACATATATAATGAATAAATCTCCGTTATTAGTAAATGCTTAGAAAAGGATTATACCTTACATCAAATATTTAAAGGAATTACAAAAGGAATAAGCACAGCGTTAAGTAAATTATATATCTTATACTAGAAATAACACATTAATAATCGACGTTTTTACTTTAACATTATAAAGTTAAATTCTCATATAGTGGAATTTAGGAAAATATCATAATATATTTAAGATATGTATTATCGCTAATCTCAAAGTAGTTATCAAAATCGCCAACGATTTGACGAATTTTCGTATAACCAAAATCAAACTTTATAATATAGCAACTTATGGTAACGATAGCAATAATGATTTTTATCTTGAACAAATGAATTAATATAAACCCTTGCCTCATATAATTGATAAGCTAATAAGACGCCGCCGACGCAGCCGACGTTGAGAAGGGAAAAAAATTGGAGGATAAAAATATATACAGGGTTGGATTGATAATATTACGCGAGTTAAAAAATGGAAAAGAACGATTGAAACTTAGCTGTAAAACTCCGGATATAAAGTGTCATCAAACCCTTCGGTAAACCTTTTGAAAAACGAGATAAAGTTAACTTTAACGGATTATTGACTTAAGGAGTTAAAAAATTGATGCTTAAAAACAACTTTAACCTTAAAAATCCAAATGTTACGATATTTATCTCGAGGATAATATACGAGATTAAATGTAAAGACATGGGGTAACCGTAAAAAACGTCACGCCTAATTGTTTAAAAATACGGTAATAAAGGTAAAAACTCAATTCTTATATGATAATCAAAGATTCAAAATATTGATTAATTCTTGGTAGTTGTTTTAATAATAGGTTTTCCTATTAAAACTAAAAGAAGATTACATTTAATAGTAGTAATATAACGTAAGCGTACACGTAATCAGCAATCGATCTACAATTGATCGTTTCACTGGAATTACTATAAAAGAATACATGAAAAATACCCTCACGGAACGGTTATATGCTATATGAAGCTGCTATATAAATTAAATAAAACAAGCGTTATTAGGCTTTAATTTATCAGTCCTATTTTTAGTCGAAGCTAGGTATAAAGGTTTTAACTTCGAAGCTATATCTACTGGTTACTCATGGGGAAAAGTTTGTCCTGTTTGAAAAGTAGATTATTTATATCCTCTTCATTAAAACTGATAGCTTTATAGTATCGGAATATTAAGCGATTGAAAACTTAAAGTTTTGGAATTATAAGCCAGACGAAACTTTGACGAAGGGTAATTAATTAAATTTTAACGGATAATTAATCCTTATGTTTGATATTAACGATAATTATCTCACTTTTTGTCAAAAGGTTGAAAGCTTTGACTTAGATATAATTGATAGAACAAATGTGGTTAAGACTTAATAATACTTTGAATAATGCGCTTTTGGCAACTATATCGTCACCTTATGCAAATCGGAAACTTTGTACGACTTATCTATTGCGTTATGAAGATTGAGACTAACGGACGAAAATATTCATCGATGAAATAAGTGGTTTAAATAGTAAATCCGGAATTCAACCCAAGGAATTAATACGGGTTTAACTGACTTGTTGAAGGTTAAGTTAATAATTTTCATGGATGGCTTTGTTTACTAATAATATAAATATGTCGTCATAAATCAGATTCATGATAACCCTCATGAACGAAAATAGGTAAGAGAACCAGTTTAATATCTTTACAGGTCTAACTACTAAGATCTTCGTTAAATATGAAAAGATCATACGAAACGTGTTGTCTTTAAAATTTTATGGTATAATAGTTGGCATCTATATAAGTATAATATTATAGATAATACTTCATATAGTCATTAGGTAGTGAAGGATTTCTTTTATCCCAGTGGTAATTTATACCGATTCGTGGCGGCTTTGTGAACAACTTTTTAAACTCGGAACTATTAATGAAAACCGCCTAATAATCGAATGAATAACACTTTATAAAACATGAAAAGACATGGAGATTGAGGGATTCTAATGGATTGATCGCAAGAATAATCCTACCTATATAATAACCAAAATGTCGTTTAATAAGTCCATTAAAAGTGTTGTAACCATCAATAAACTTATTATAAGATTGAGAGCTAAGTTAATAGGCCACTTGATAAGATTAAGTTATGTACCAGTAAAAAGTGATGCCTTGAAAATTGGAAGATTGTTAGGGAATTAGAGCCGGCGACATCTTTGATTAATACAATTAGGTTAAAGGTTTTTATACGTTTGTAAAGAAATATACATTTGTGGAAATGAATAAAGTCTCAGCTCGAAACCCAGAGGTAAATGAAGACAATTGGGGTTAATTTATCGGTAAAATTAGCAGGGTATTTACTAGTCTATGAAAATGTAATTCAGTGGTAACCCAGAGAATTGGTGGACCATACTGGCGTACACGCACAAAACAAAAATCTGCGAGTGCTGGAATAGTAATAATTGCAATACAATAAGTCAACTTTACTTACAATGAAGTTGACTATACTGATTGCTAGTTGAGTATATTATTTTGTGGGTTCGTTGTATTGATTGGAAATTAATTAAAGTTTACATCTAATTCACACTAAGGAACGAACCAAGAAATTATCTTGATAGATTACTGTGCAGACCGGCTAGCAGTCTGCCGATCCTATAATAATACATTTTTCCCCACTTGATCATTACAATACTAGTGTTACTTCGACCAATCGAATTGACAACGTTATATAATCCGAAGTCCTACTAATAGTCTAGATAAATATCGGCATTAATAGGGAGCTTATTTTATCCGTTTGTTGAAGTTGTATTAAAAGACGTTTCATTGATGAACTTAGGGTAAATTTCAATTGAGTGAAAATATAAACGAAATGTATATTTACAACTAAAGTTTTCCTAATACATTTGGACGTTTCAACGAGGTAAACTACATCATATTCCGAGGGACTATGGTTTAATTTATCTTTGATATTGGCTTGACCTACATCCTATACTAATAAATACGTTCTCAGTTTTTATAAGAGTTTGGATAACTGAGCGTAGATTTTGGGATAGAGTCTTACATAGGACTAAAAAAAAAAATCCGAAAAAGGCGTGTTAAATTGTTGATTGATAAGAATTGTCAGAAGTGAGTGAAACTAACTTTTCTCAACCGTTTTCACACTATAGGCGTCCAGCCTAAATTAAGTGTTCATAGGTAGTGTGTAGGGTTTTAATTTATCTGTAGCAACGAAAGTTACTAAGTAAGTTTTAGTAGGTCAAGCAATATCAAGCGCAATATTACCTGCTCATATAACCTATAACAAAGTTTGTATAGCCTTATTTCAAATAGTATAAAAATATGACGTATTTTACATTTTGCAACACTACCAAAACGGATATATTCATGAATTTTTCTATCTAATGTCATGAGATTATCAGGGTAAGTTAGATAAAGCATAATGAAGTCAATAATTGCGTTCAAGGTGTATAAATATTGAATAATGAATATTAATACACGTTTTTTGATAAACTTAGTTTATTGAATAGGAAGATATACTATTTGACTCAGTAAAACTGCTCTGGCTATAGTCTGGATATGAGCTTTGCGTATAATAGGATTCGCGACTACTTTATAATCAATAAACTACATCTTGAAATAATTGTTTTCAAAAAGAATGATATCTTTCTACGTAAGGATATTAGCTTCACGAGCCTTAAGTCTGTTATTTAGATAATAAGGCTTTAATATTTACACGGTTTACCTTCCATATTTTAGCCGGTTTTGTAATAATATTAAACGTTTTATTTGATTTATGGCTATTTTCTATTAAGGTTTAGTGAATCTTCGTAATAAGATCTAGGGAAGGTTTTATAACATTCAAATCCTTTTGGTATTCATTTCATGAAACAATAGTCTCGATATAATTTTAGGAATTTTGTTTATATCGGTAATGTCTTTACCTATTTCGTGAAAGTAAACGAGTAGGAGAGTAAGAATAAGATTAGTATTGTTGTAGTAAAAGATAGATAAGCTTAGGAAGAAGTATTCCAGAGAGTGCACGCCACGGAAGGGAGGTTATAAACCTCCCATCCGGACAGTGGCACTTTTGCCGTGCGCTCTAGAATACCCATTTCAGACTGCTCCATGCATAATTCACTTTGCATTTTGCAATAGTGCAACCTGCAGCGTGACGCGTTATCGTGTATGCTGCAGGAGTGCACCTTACAATACAGTGCACTGCCACTTGGCCTATGTATACTAGCTGTGAGGGTATATCGTAATATCCACAATTTAACCATGTTTTCCTCAGGAGATTTTTTTTAGTATCGGTGTTTAAGTATAATATGTGTTTTGGCCCTAAAATTGTGTTACATATAGTAACCTGTAGACAACAATAAGCGTTTATGGTAAAGGTAATCTCTTTTTTTACTGGTTTGGCTATAATGACTTTTAGATTTTCCGTATACAGTGCAACATCCTTCTGGATGGCAAACTATGATCTAGTAACAGCTTAATAGTCTATGTAAAGTATTCTCCATTTTATGCCTTGTAAGGATATTTTGTATTTACGTGTAAAATTCAAGATGTCTGAAAAAAGTACTACAAAACTTATAAGTTTTTTTGTGATATAAATAGGTGCGTTGGATTGAAAAGGTGAGAGATCTTGTTATAAATCTCAACTTTCTCGTTTAGGGGAGCGAACAGAAGTGTTCGGATTTACTACGTATTTGATAGGAATGATTAATATTTTTCGAATCTGATTGAGGATTATATACGTTGCCTTCGCTTTGTATGCAGCGAAAATTATTTTTCTTACGGTAGCAACCTTTATGGTTGTTGTAGAGATTATTATTTCGGCCTTTTCGGTTAAGATCTTTTAGTTCATTGCGATTTTTTTCGTTTCCTGCGGTTACTATAATCGTTATTGCATTTTTTGCAGTCGCGGTGGTAATTATTTTTACCTTAATCTGCAGGATACTTATTTTCTTCCTGTACGAATTTATATTCTTATGTTATATTCTTTCTTCCCAATGTCGTCAGTTCTAATTTTTGAGGCTATCTTTAGTAATAAGTGTATAATAGGGGTATTTATGGTTTGTAACCACTAGTAAAGTTGTTTTGAATTTTTCTATTTAATATATATATTTACGGAGGGGTTTTTACGGTTTAACAGTCGGATGTTTTGTATCACATTGAGTTTTAATGAAGTTTCATGTTTAATTATAATTCCATAAAATGTTGGTTAGAGCGACCGAAAGAACTTATTTTTTATACCTATTTAAAATTAATTTCTATGTTTTTGTAGAGGCCGTATTAACTGTCCATAAAATCTCACAACGTAAACATTAATTTCCTAGACTGTTTTTCAATACGAACTTGATCTATCCGAAGGCGTTACATCAATACATCTATAAAAGCTTTTAAACCTGTAAATGTTAACTATATACGTTTTTTTATTAAGAATTTAAATATTTTACCAAACGAGGCGGAATTTTATAATAAGGTGTGAAAATTGTAGACGGTTTAGTTTTTTATGTGAGAGTTGAATTTAATGAAGCTTTTGAATCGTATTTGAAAGCTTTGTACGTCATTGAAAATTACATTACGGCTTACGGTAATAATGTTCATTTCGAATGAACTATGATACTGCGCATTATATGCGTCTACTTCTTCGCATTTAAACGGCGAAAGATATTAGTGGCCGAGGATTGAAAAGCCGGCGTGACCAGATAGTTATAGCTACTTGAACATTTATATTTACTATCTTTGGGACGAGCTGGTTTATAACAACGTTTTGGGTTGCGATATATACATTTAATGTTGCAGTAATGGTTGTAAAAACAAGGATTTTTTTTGCAAATAGTTGTCTCGAAACGACTCGTTGTAATAACTTAATAATCCTTCATTTGTTGTCACAACATGATGTTAAGAACTTTAAATCGTTTGTTAAAGTCTGTATTTATCCATGTTATCTATATTATAAACATTTAACCTATTTTTATTCGGGTAAAAGATCAATGTTGGTCTGTATACGATTGATAGACTGATGAAAGCGTGTAAATGTAATTGATAAAGAAATTGAAATTGGTAAAGGGATGTCTAAAGAAGTAATTGGCTTGTTGGTATTATTGCAAGTGCGGCGTGGAGTGGTAGGTATAGGGAAAGCGTTTGGATCGAGACCTACAGAAGCAAGTTCGCGTCTGTTTATAGAAAATTAAAAAGATAAACAACATAGTGATCAATACGTTGCTTAAGCGGCAAAATAAGAGTGATGATTGTTGGGTGTTAAGGGAAGAAGCAAAGGATTATAAAGTAAAGAAGTTTGGGGGGGGGGGGGGTTGTTCGCCCGGAGCAAAACTGGTGACTTTTCTTCTTCCGTTTTAACTCGTTTAGACTGGTGGAAAAGCAATATTTGGTGCTTTTCACCTTATATATTCATAATTACCAATTGTTGGTACCGTTGCATAGGGGTAACGTATTGTTGAAATAGTGTAGTATTTGACGATAAAAAAAGAAAAAACTAGAATGAGGGACTGTTGAAGAGATCTGAGCATTTATGATATGGGGATACAGATATGTGCCTTCACAAACTTGGTGTGTACCAGTTCTAGTCTTCAATATGTATGTGTTCTGTATCCCCTATGTAAGTACAACAAGTTTATGCAACCCATTATTTACGGTATAAGGAAACTTTCAGTGTATTTAACAATGTTCTAAGTCCGTTAAATTGAGTACATTTACCGTTGGGTGTTAAAAGTAAAATTATAGGTATTTTTATTTTGAATTGAATGGAAACATTGAGCTATTACCTTCAACAATATTGATAATACGAATATCAACGTCAACGCCGAAATTATTTATATCTTTTAAGTATTAGACGCAAAGGGTTAGGAATTTCAAAATGTAAAAAACAATTGGTTTGACAAATATAGTTACAATTGTCGATCTAAGTATTAAGAGTTCGTTTCTAAAGCTAAATTCAACTTTGGTTTTACTGGCGTCCATATAGTTAAGTTTCGTAATAGTATTAGTAACCCTTCGCAATACGACGTATTATTAATTGTGATGGTCTTAATAAATAAGCTCAAGCCTGTTAGCGTGGCTTCCATCAGCTGATGTTAGTCAGCCCTCTTTACCGTTGCACCATGTCAAAAGTACTAATAATCCAAACGTCTTGCATTACGCTAACCACACTATAAGGGCTGGACATAATACAACATTGTGCACCTCAACATGCACATAACTCATAACTTAGACTGACATCTCACAGCCTAAGTCCATACCATGAATGACCTTCTGTTAAGGATCGCGTTAACTTGGTATTTGGTATAATACTTCAAAATATTTGTTTGACTTAACGATCACAAATGATAAATATATGCTCAGGTTTAAAATAGTTATATTTATAACTAGAATATGATTTTTATTTGTAAGTCACATAAAAAGGTATAGTCGGCTAGTAATTACGTTGTCTTCAGATTATAGTTTGTATCTCCATATTAGTTCAAAGCATTAATCATTTATTACTCATTTTTTACTTCCGTTACTTCGAAAGTTTTAACACGTTGAGTTTTTTTCTCATTCAAAATAAAGGGGTATTAAGTTTCATATTTTACCGATTTCTACCAGCATTAGGAATTAGTAACGTGTTGACTGATACCATATTATATCATGTTAAATTTATTTCTAATTAAGAATACATGGGTATTACGTTTAATATATTTCCTGTTTTCATTGGTATCGGCAGTAGTATAACCTTTTGACTAGTAGCTTTGTTGTCCAGAAACCTAGTACCTTTCAACGTTGTTTTAGGAAAATTTACGAGGTTGATTTTAATTTAAGCTAGAGTATCCTTCTTTTTTTTCAAGTTACTATCGAGGTTTTCAATCAAATGTTTTGTATCATTCGAGTCATTTAGGTTTGCCATACGTACAGTCGATATATTAGGCATACGAGTGGTTTTTATCGTCATCGATAAAATTGTCAAGTAAGGTATATATGCTAGTAACACATAGCACCTGTCTTATGGCGGTTGTAAACAAGGAACGAAATTGTTTATAAATCCATTATAAGTGCCATTAAAGTATTTTAAAAATTATTTAAAATCATTGTAGCCTTTAATACCCCCACTGACTAAATGGCGTATAATATCTTCTATATTTTCTATAACATTTATTGCCTATTGGCAAATCATTTGTCTCTTAAATGTTCGATTAAAAATTATTTTATGTTGGAGCTGTTATTAATATCTTCACCCATTCAACCATGTTATTATGTTCAAATCATTAATTTTTTTAGCGAAGCTGACATCGAATTCTAAATAATTTCAATATTATTGTTTATCTCTCCAAACGATGAGTAATTTTGTTAATTGATGAACTTAGTAATCCTAGGCTTCGCTAGTGAAAATATTTGGATATAGCTAGTGAAAAAATGGTATCGTAATCCTTATTTTAGTAAAATGTTTAAGAATGGTCGTAAATTGATATCTAAAATGTTGTATAGCTTACCATTATATTTTTTTTATTTCACCAAACCTTTTCAAAAATCGTGATTTCTATGTGATCCGTATCTATTATAGTAATATGCCGAGGGGAAACAGTTTAGTACTGGTCGTATGGCTCTTTTGAATCTTTTGACTAGGTGTGTTTATATTAATAGGTAAGACCTTGGCTAAAGTTTAGAGGGAAAAAGCTAGTGGTTGTAAATATAGCAAGTTTACGCATGAAGCCGCTTCTTTGTTTTGTTTATGATCGATGGAGAACTTGGTAGAATTACACATATTAGGTAATTTCAATATTTTGGGGGACTTGGTAATGTTTTTGTTGGTATTAAAAGGCTTTTTGGATGAGTTTTTATTTCTTTGATAAATGAATTTAAGGATCTTTTTAGATGTGAATGAATCGAGTTTTTATTATTATTGACAGCCATAACACGTTAGAATGTTTGGAGATGTGTGATTCAAGAACATTTCTGGGTTTGAATTTGAACAAGATCTTGTAAACGTATATTCAAGCCTTCATAGATACTGTCGCTCGAAATATCTTTTTCTTTGTCTACGTATATTCATTAAAGATCTTTATCCGTGGTGTAATCAGAAAGTATCCTTCCCAGATTGATTTTATTTTACAGATTTCTTGGTAATATGACCCCTCGTTTACGTAGGTCAGCTTTTTAGTTTTATCTTAGTGTATTTTTTTGTCATGTTTTATATGTTTAAGCTAAAATCCTGGAAGAATTTATAAAAAATATATATAATTATTTCATAGTCCTGGCTGTTGTGGCTTACGTCAAAGATAAAAGAACTGATGTAATTGGTTCATTCTTTTGACATAAACATTTTATCTACTTTTGTCAATTATAAATTGTTATCTAAGTGTTTGGTGAATATAGTTTCAATGGTTTTCATTGGTTTCCCACTGGCAGAGTCGATAAACATGTCAATCTTGGCGCTTTATATAGCTATTTGGAGAGTGTAATATTTTCATTGACTATTTTGTAGTAGAGAGAAAATATTAATGTAAGAGGGTGGGTGGTAAATTATTTGCCGTTGAAATTGTTATTTGTTATTACGGAGGCATTAGCACTTCTCGGTTCACGATTTTTGATTACCAATACTAGTAATATCAGCGGCCAAATCATTTGATAACTTTGGTAACGATATAACTTCAGTGGTTGTTTTTTAACTTGAGAACTTGATGGTTTAAAGAATTTAAGGAAATTGTACTTTTTAACGGTTAATTTAGAAGCTTCTTTTTCGAGATTATATCAATTAATATATCTTGATATTTTGACAATACAGTCTTCATTTTTCGGTGTCTATAGACAGCAGGAAACTCAAAAGTTCTCTTCTTTACTGCCTGTACACATCAGTATAATATCCGGGCACTTTGCCAAAATCTTTCCTCAACCTTTCACAATTACAAAGCGTAACCAGAAAGTATTTTTTTTAATTTTCTCTATTTTACTTATCTTGATAAGGATTCATTAGTGTTGGTAGTCTTTTATTATTGAAACTGAGTCGATTCGAATCTTTGCGCTATATAATTGGTATTTCATTAAAGGTGGCGATGTAATTACTTCTAAGTTTGTGAGAATACTAGCCGTTCTGCATACTAATCTTCATGAGAACCTGCGTGGCACCTGACCAATAATGAATGGTTTACTCCCTGGAATTAACTTCAAGTCAATATATTTGACTTAAAATCATTATAATTAACTTATATTCAGTACAGTTGACTTAGCTATATTTCAATTAACTTCGGTTCTAACAATTACGTTTAGTTCACTTGAATTGAACAATTCTATTGTTTTTGGAAGTAAACAAATGTTGAAAACAAAAATGTGGAATTATATCTTAAATAAAAAAATGACTCTATTCAAATCCAATGGCAATACGTGTTTTGAAGTGGTTTCAATACAGAAACAAGACTTCATTTCGGTCTATACATATTAAAAATTTGTCATTTGGTATAAACTTACTGATCTTTACGTATTTTACTCATTTTTCATCTCGATCCATAAATTAATTGAAGAAAAAATCAAACAATTGGATAATTATCAATCAAATGTTGTTAAATGATACTTTTACAAATAAGGGACAACTTAAAAATTTTAACGAGTGTATTTACGTCAATGAATGAGCTCTAGATGAAATGTGTTTGTTAAAACTTTTGAATTTCATTTCTAATACATTATTTCGTTTCATTTCACACTGTGCTCCTAAGAAAAAAATAAAATAAAGGAATAACTAACCTATATTCAATCAGATTTCGAATGAATATCCTGCTTTTCCTGAATACAGTTTTATAACATTACTTATCATAATGTCCTAAATTAAAGATAGTCTCAGATTATGACTTGAGGCGTAATATTACAACAATTTTGTTTTCGAACCCATTCTACACGATATTATACATAACGTCAACGCTCTAAATATTTCCGAACCCGGGAAATCATATCTCGAAAATCTCCTACTTTACAAAAAAGATTCAATTGATTGGAAACAATCAATTATTTCCAAAAGGGAATTTTGAAACTTTTTCACAAATACAAACAATAATAGATATCATGACGATACTCAATTTAAAATAAAAATATTGAATGATCGATATACTCGTTAAAAACAAAAATTCATTGAAAAACATTAGAAAAAGTATCATAAATTCAAATAAGTAAACCAAAAAATATTAAAACCATAAGAAAAGATACAACCAATTTAAACTCTAAAAACCCCCGTATTTGCTATATATATAAATTTTATTATAGCTTAACTGTCGTTATTATAAATGTAAAAGAAATCAAATTAAATTAGCTAATGAATCATTGATATTATTATACTTATTACAACAAAAACTTTAAAAAGAATACCTGTTGTTATTAAGCAAAATATATATATAACTAAAACATCAAATTGTTCTCTTACAAGAACATTTAAATAAAACAATCAACCTTATATTCGGGAAATCATTTTTCCAAAACACCGCTCAATATATATTAGCTTTTGAACAAGCGTTTGCGAAGAGCCTTAATAAAATTTTTATGATAATTAATGTCGACAATCCGAAAATATACACTAAAACAGTAGTGAAAGATCAATTAGTAGAATTGACACAACAATAACTTATATTGAAACATGTTGAGTCTCATTAAAATCATTTCATACTTATCATATGATAAAACCGAAAAGCTTTTGTTTCAAAATTATTAACATTAATCCTCGCGATTATCTATAGAGTTTGAAATGTTCTATAATTATAAATTACCTCACATCAATGTTACAAAAATATGTAATTGAAATTCAATGTTCTCAAAAACACTGACGTGTAAGATTTTCAACTTCTTGAAAATATTATCAATATAACGAAAAAAATATCGTTTTAATATATACCATTGTTAATAAGATCGTAGAATCAACTATGAAACACAATTAGATACGTAAATAACGTAAAAATTGTTATATTGTTGAAGGAAATTAAAATTATCAAAATCTTTTCCATACATAGCAATCGTTACCGTAAAGTATTTGTCTTGTATGTTAGATTTTACTATTGATTCACGTATAGATTATATTATTAGTATCCAATTCCTAATGGAAAATTCCCCCCCCCCCCCCAAAAAAAAAAAAACTTCATAATCTATTTTATCGTACAGTTGTATCTCATCAACTGATGAAACATGGCAAAAACGAATTTCATATAACGAATTTTGGAATCAAGAGAATTTTAATTGAAAGTTTAAACCACCGAAGTCGCTTTAACTATTAGGTGGAATACTTGATGAAATTAAATTGTTTTCGAAATGAATACAATTGATCAAAATCCGTGGTAAATTTAGAGAATCATAATGAACTTACAATAGAATTTCACTAAAGGTTAAGTAGAAAACAAAGAGAAGAATATTTGAGTCTCACGAAACTTTGTACACATGAAAATGTATTCTCAAAATATTTTATTCTCAAAAATAATGATGAAGTATTCTTTTATATACTGCATTTATAGTACCATAGTAGGTTACTACAATTGATATATACACTTATTCCACTTTTAATTTTGCATACTTGCCAGTAGACTTAGGTTTTTTTCTTGTTTTTATCGATTGTTTAAGTTTTGTCCTCTTCTCTCACCTTTATCTACTTCCACACCTACGTTACTAACTCTGTAAAATTAATTCTATACTTTACCAAATAGACTGAAAATACAATTAATACGTTAGGATCACATAGATAAATATTTCAATGAATAGGTATTACTATTTAACGTATAGTATAATGATTACTAGTTCATACTTATGGAAAATCTTTTGAGGACATTTTGATAAAATAATTATTTTTAAATTACTAGCCAATTTTTTATACGTTTAGATAGTAGCGCAACCATTGATAGTAACCTTCCGTTCATAAATGTTATCTTATTCCGTATTCCATCCATTATTAACCATTAATTAGCTTTTGAAATCGGTGGAAATTCGGTTAGAATTCGTTTTTTTCTAATCTTTATACTCTTAAACGATTTATTTAGAATATTCTTTACAGATATCCGGTATTTTTTTATTCAACATTGTAAAGCTCTTTCTATTGAAAAATTGTTGAATTGATTCCATCTCAGATGATTTCGTTCCGGTGAATAAACTCAACAATTTATTATATAAAGAGTCTATAAAATTCAATCCTATTTATTTCCTTCAAGGGTTAATCTGGAGTGTTAATATTTTTTTCCAAATGTAAATTATCAGCTCAACCATCATAATCTTTCCTTTGTCTATTGACTTAGAAGGTTCATCTTTGGCCGTCTAAATATTTATCTCTTATCGTACTTCTACTATCCTTCTTTTGGGTTATTGATGATGTAGTCTTAGTTTTATTTAATTTTTCATTACTGGTAGAGCTGGGTTATATTCAGTAAACTGTTTTGTTTCGAAATATTCATCGGTAGTCGCGGTAATAAAGAATTTCATTTGCGTTATACGGAATATAGTGAGACCGTTAGATATTTTGACGGCTATATCTAACTTTACAATACTTGAAATCTTGAAAACGTAATCACATTTGCTTAATCTTTTCCACACCAAAACCATTTTTTACCATATTAAATATAAGATATTTATTGTCAATAAGGAATTCCCAAAATGAAAGCATAGTTTCCTCAATGATTTGCGGGCTCCCTTTACAACTACTCAAAGGTTTATTATTAAGTCATAGAAATTATTGAGGTACTCCCTATTAATAAATATTTATGCGTGTAGAGATGATATACTTCCGAAACTAATAAGTTTTATACCAGGATGTTAAATCTCATAGTATTATTTAAGTTTTGTTTTACCGCGGTTTAAAAACGGGTTCTCTCGTTTATAAAACTGCCGATCTTTAAGGAAAGGATTTCATATGCTTTTCCAAGTAGATATTATGCCCTCTCAATGTTTTGAATCCTATAGTACGCTTTAATAGACACCAGTTTACGTGAGATCCCCATTATTTACACATCACCTTGGAAATTTATTGCCATCAAGTTAGTTTTATATCGTGGATAATGATATTTAACGACTTACAATACATGTTGATTCATGATATTATTAATGTTTTTCATAACATTTTAGTTTTTAACGACTTAAACAATATGGAGCTATAGAATAAGATCGCCGTGTACACAATATATATAATAAAGTCTTTATACAAATTAAAAACATTGGTCATAATGTTGAAATCAAAGTCATGATTTTTTCTAGAATTAAACTTAAACTTTAAATATGTTCAAACGTATATTAAGCAATGATTGAAACTCTTCTTAATAGCTCTAGGTTCTAAATCTGCTATATCTTTATACTAAAAAAAATTAAATAGATTATATAACGTGTTAATAATCAGTACATCAAAGAGTTAGTATATCTAACAAATATAACGATCCGTTACATGTATTACCATTCATTTTGTTTTTGAAAATTTGACTTACTAGTGTTCTTATCAGAAGCAAGGAACAATCTTTGGCTTTTTTTTACTAATTTATGACTAATAAACTTAATATTAATACTGAAATTTTGACGTTTTTGTAAGTAAAAAAAATCAGAGTAAAAATATTTAAAATGTTAAAAGCTATAAGTTTAACTATTATTGTTTGGAAAGTAGTCAATTGTAGTACAGTCAAGTTGACTCTACTGATTGCAAGTTTACTATATTGACTGGAAGTCAATTGGAGTAGAGCTTTCAATTCAATGTGCGTTATAGGCCAAAAAAATTCCTATACAAAGAAGTATGAAAACTAGCTAAGGATTTACCAAATTTAAAAGTAACAACCATCCATCACCTGATAATTGCATTACTACCTATTATTTAGACTACGATTAGAATCGACAAACTTTTTCACGTTGAAAAGCCTATCGATACTAATTCATAATTAACGGAAAATCAAGCACAGATGAGCTATGTAGAAAAAGAAGCTACTTTCCGGTTAGTTTTTTTCATAATTTAAAAGTAGAGGAAAGATGATTTCGCATAGCCTCCGCAAAATTCTTCTGTAGTCAAGTAAACAAGTAAGAAATATTTTTCAGAATTTGTTAGTATTGAACAAAGTCTATAAATGGCAACAATCTAGCTACAGACAATGTTACAATATCTTTATGAAATCATTCTTCAATTATTTATACTTCACCGCTAAAATTTTGAAAAATATTAAAGTTAAAAATCGATTACCAACTTACCAAAGACCCTAAAGTTAGCAAACAAGCACGTTACTACTACTACCACCACCACCACTACTACTACTATTACTATTATAAATATCATACCGCTAAACTTAAACTCTTTCAACAACCAGAAACGACCTCAATAGCAAAAAGAAAAAAACTTATAACTTTCAATACACTTTTTACATTAATTTTTCACCTTTGTGAAATAGAATCAATTTAGTACAAAAACAAAGAATTACGCAAACAAAGAAATTAAGATCTCTACGCTAAGAAAAAAACACGAAAATAATCAATTCCTATGAGAAAAGACCAAGATCTCAAAATGATAACAAACAAGCCAATACTATAAAACAGATCTTCAAGTTACAACAAACAAAAAATACGGAAATCCTATACAAAGAACAGATAGGTTATAATAAAAGATTATGACACATTGCATTTAAATCGATATTTACTTATCTATTCCTAAATTGAGGTCAATTTTCCAACGAAAACTTTATGATAGAAAACGATTCAAAACGGAAAAAAAAAGGGAATTTGGGATTTTGAACAACTTTTCCTCAAGTAATACGATAAATACCTCTAGAAAAAATATATTGACAAAACCTTTGCCTCAAAATACTGAACCAACTTTGTCGTATAATACATCTCCGATTCAAATAACAGCGAAAATTTTAGGGGTAACGTTGAAGCCTTTCACTATGTGGGTAAGTCTTTGAAATACTGAATTATGAAGATGTTGAAAATAATTCAAAAAAAAAAAAATAAGGATCAAGTTAAAGGTAGATATTCGCCGGCGAAAGCTTTGAATTCCTGAAAAGACTATAAACTAGCTAGTAAGGATCTTGTTCGAATGGGTAAAAATGGAAAACTACCCTTAAAATACTTCTTCTTGAGACCTCTAGAAGGAAAGACAAGGTATAACTGGCAATAATTAACTCTCCTACACACGCTTGAAAGGACCACCCCCTATTATCCAGATAAGTCAAACTTTGAACCCTCTTTCATACTTTAGTAAAAAAGAACCTATTAATTTGTTGGCTAAGTTTACCCTTATATATAATATCATAGAGTAGTCGTTTGGAAGAGAATGAACGAGTGAAACAGTTTCTTATAACGCGGCTCGTAGAATTCATAACGGCGCGATCTAGCGTTTAATTAAAAATGATGATCAAGATTACCGAGGCAATCGTTTAAGTCGCTAAGATAGTAATGCTATGAGAGGTACGACTACGTAAAGGACTTGGAATCCGTTGAATTATCACCTTAAGGGAAGATTCAGTTATGCATGTGAAACTATCACAAGTTCTATTGTAATTCTCTACACATAATGTTCAGATTTTCCAAATGAACCATATCACCAAGATTAAAAAAGCCTGAATCTTTAGTTAACTATAAGAAATAGTATCGATGATTGTAACAACTATTGTAATTTATATTTTGAACTAGTTAAAATAGTGAGTATTGTTTATAAACTATTTAAGGATTTCTTTGAGATTTTCAAAAACGCAAATAAATGCCATGGGAAATATTATAAACTATTCAATATTGAAATAATGATATTATTTAACATTTATAAAACAAAATGGAGGATTAACCTGTAATTTTTCACTTGTTATTTCCAAAATTCCTTACGGGGTTTACAAAACACTACTAATAGATCATTCTTACCAAGATACTTATGTTTCCTGAAATTTTTAGTTGAGTAAAAAGTTACATCGAACACAATATCTAGTTAATTCAATACTATACAAACAGGGTTATAGTACGTTAAATTACGATAATAACTAAGGAGAATAAAAGGAAATACATATATACGTCCTTAATTGGATGTTATAAAAAGTGAGGTTTTACTAACAGGTATTGGGGAAGGCCTACATTGGAAAAGGTATATTATACGGACAGATATATTCAGTTGTGACAAGATTTAATAAGTTTGCATACGTTTCAAAATGTATAAACTCCATTTTTAATGTTTTTCAGTCAGATATAGTCCTTATTAACGAACGTAATAGCACACATACCCAACTTAGTTGGTATATTCCCGTCAAATAATAGTTCCTTTAAGTATGATAAGGAAAAACCCTTCATCTTGAATTATAAAGACCGTAAATATAGTAGGTTAAAAAACTTGAGATCTGGTTACCAACGAGTGAATTGAATTCTATAATGATATTAATCACGCGAATAAAATATGAGCGGATATAGCAATTATAGGAACTATCGTCGTAATATTAATAAGAAATGTTGGATATATGTTAAGCTTAGTTGTCATTTAAGTCGATACCCCATTGTTAAACATTATAAATATCAGGTGACATACCACATCTAATAACTTACATCTTTAAAAAAAAAATTAATGGAATTGTATTGTAGATTACGAAAGCCAGAACACATTTTTTGAAAAAAATATGGGGTATTAAAAAGAATCGCGTAAAAAAAAAAGTACTGTTTTAAAATAAAATAATAATTAGTCAATTATACTTTCTCATATCATTTGATAAGTGAAGACCCCTACCTCTTGATAATGATGAAACCCTTGACTACTTCACTTATTCAATTTTCGTTATATTTACGCGAAATATACAATTAAATGAATTATTCCAGATACAGTGGTAATAAGATATTATATAGAACAAAATTCGCAGTATATCGGTTTGTGACTAGAAATCGTTACTATTACGTAGATTAACTATAAAGATACTAGTGAATTCAAAGTTAATTTTGAACTAAGTATGGAAGTATATCTATTCCTATAAATAATTATACAAATTTTTTTTAGACTAATTACCTTCTATATTTCAAAATCTTTTACTATATTCAAACTTCATTTTGAGGATATGACAACACTCGGTATTAAATTGAATTTTATCTTTAATAAACTGTTTGAAAAAAGATAAAGGTATTCTACATCTTTCAAGTAGAAAAACGTATAGTTAAACTTTTGAGAGCGAAAGGAATGGTAATAAAATTAATAAAATTGAAGATATGTTAATGAAATCAACACTTTTATTACCTAGCTTTTAATATGTTATGTAAAGTTTTTAAATTTGTAAGCTATTAAAATATGGAATACCTAGTATTGAAAGTTACTAAAAGCTTTACTTTCATTAAAAAACCTACATTGATGTATTAGAAAGATTTAAGGTTACCTTAAAAGATAATAAGGGTTTTAATTGTAGTATTATATCTCATATATTTTACTAAGATCATAAGATTGTTCTTTGAATTGTAAATCAGGCGACTTATTTTGAACATATTACTTTTCTTGAGTTTATGTCAGCAAATGATATTTGGAAAGTGTTAAGGATATTATATAATAACATGTATATGGGGACGCGAAATATCATTGTCTATAATATTGGTGTTAACATTAAGCCAATGAAGTTTCAAACCAATACTAAGATAATGGAGATTTAATATACATAGGTTCTCATTAAAACCCATTGGAGTATCAGAGAAGTTGAAAGGGTATACGAGTTATCTTGAAGGGTGTATAAGATCTTTGTACTAGAGATCGGCAACTTTATAAACAAGAATACAAGTTTTTTAATAGCGGAAAAGGGCTTGAATAATACTTGTATCCTTGATTGCCTAGTATCAACCTTATTGGTTTTTAGCGTATATCCTCGTTTGAAAAATAAATATCCTTCATTACCAAATACTTAAAAAAGTTCTACAGCGTACGGTAAAGCTTTGAAGTAATTTAGAAGGAAATCCGTAATAATTGAAGTTAATATTGCCTTGCACATCAGGAAAGATCTATCAACAATTTATGTGCTCACTTTACGATTACTAAGTAAAGTGTTTCATCGTAAACAAGGCAAATAAAATGTATTATTCAAAGTATTACGTATCGTGAAACTAAAAGTAGTTAGTCAAACTGTTAATAGTCTTGCAATATTTCGCACAACTTAGGTTAAACTTTAGATAAGGGTGCTATCAATAAAAATCTATAAACTGAGAGAATCAACCAATACAACCTGCCACTACTAATAATGAATGAATTGATAAAGAAGTTTGGTGCGCTCGACTGCTACAAAGAAATGATTATAAAAAGAAAAATGAGGAACACAAGCCGAGTCGTATATAAACAATTACTTGCTATGGAAAAAATAAGAGGAATGGTCGAGTTGGTAGTCAAGTTACGTATATAAGTAATGATTAAAATTTCAAATAAAGTTTTTGAAGAAAATGATAAAGTTGAAGTTGATAGACTTATTATACGAGAAATATTGAATTTGAATTTAAACGCGACCTTCTATTTTAGTAAACCTAAAACTAATATTTCTATGTTAAACATAGTTCATAAGTTTAAAAGAAAAATTATGAATATTCCGTAAGAAAAGTCAAGATTAATCGTCGTAGAATATGGTGATAAAAGAAAAATCTATATCTTTACGTAGTTGTTAACGATTAGGCAAATTAGTTGAAGTTTCGTAGTTATTTTCGAAACAGGATTGTTAGCAGGTACGAATAAGGAATTTACCCTTAATTGTTCTAATAATATTGAAGCCTATACGTAATTTCTTACTTATTTACAAAGTATTTTCTTATTAGAATTGATTTTGAAACGCCGTAGCAAATATCTATTAGAAATAGTAACACGATATGTTACGGCACTATATGAACTAGCTAAGAAATGAATCTATTAGTTTCTAATACACTAGTCTTATTTTAATCATGAAATGGGTATAAAATTCTCACTTTATAATTTGTATTTTTGAATTCAATAAATTGATAAATGTTTTGGAATAGAAGGTATATGACTTGACGATTTACTTTTCTAAGGAAATATTAGCTTTGTAATAGAATAACAACATAAGATTACTGACTCGAAGTTTTGAAATTTTATACATATTTTAACATGTGCTAAGATAAATACCGAGATTTTCATGGATTGGGATTCCTTGCACATAATGGTATCTATACTAATACTATTTTTACTTTGTTAAGGAGATAAGGAATTGGATTCGCAAATATCGACGAAATTAACGTCGTTAAAGCTTTAAAATACTTGAAATAACGTATGTATAACGATTATTATGCCATATTATATTAAATGAAAACATAGTTCAACTAATTTATACGGCACAAACTTAAAGCCTAATGGATCAGGATTAAAATCATCCGAATAATCAATTCAAGTAGTAAATGAAAAAGTTCAAACAAAAATTCAATATGTTCCCAAAAATTCATGTAAAGGTAAATTAATAATCCTGAAAATCAGCTCTTTTGAATATAACATCAACACTTAGTTAAAGATCCAATTTTACACTTTAATCGTTAAAGAAAATGAATCATAAAATCGCTAATGTACTCTTACTGTGAACTCAATACATTAACTTTTTATCAAAAGCAAAGCATTTAAACGTAGTATACATACTTTCCAAATATGAAATATAATAACTGGGTTTTGTATAGAAATTATCATGTCGAATACCGTTCATATCAATATTAAATAGTTGAAACTCCTATCAATTCCTGTCGTTATACTTATCATTTTATAAAAACTATTCGAATACCTTTACAAATTCGGAATGAATAACTACAAAAAGACTAACAATTAGCTTGATAAACCTTTAATAAGCCCAAGAAATCAGTGAAATTGGAAATGTCGATAAATCTATAATAAGAATAATCTGACCATTATCATTACGAAGGTTATACCAGATAAAGCCCTTAAAATTTATAAGTAGTAATAAACCAACCATAAGAATTGTGGAATACGTTGAATAGGCATCTAAAAAGGTTAAAACACGTAAAATAAATGAGGGGAGAGATGAAGAAACACAAGGAAATTAGAAGACAGCTATGTTAACAATACTAACTTTATGAACTGACATGGTTAAATTGTATGTGTGTTGAGTAAGAGAAGTGTAAAAATGATAAAACACTGGTAATTGTGACTACAAGGGGTAGAAAATTGAACTTATAAACAAAAAACAATAGGAAGAACCAAGGAAAATACTTATGTTACTATTTGATTATCCTATTAAACGCACTAACACCACAAAACAAAAAGCCGCTTGTATTAGGATAATATTCAATTGCGATACAGTTGAGGTAACTATATTAACTGCAAATTAAATGTATTGACTACCAGTCAATTACAGTAGAGTGCCCAATTCAATATGGGTAATAGTCTAGGCAATTGCCCGTATAAAGTAGTATGCAGATCGGCTAGCGGTCTGCCAAACTTTGAAATAACAATCATCCACCACTTAACCTTTATCATACTACTTATTAATTCAACCACGATTCGAATCAACAAAAGTTGAAACATTGAAAGACCCATAAAAATTAAAAATAAAATTGTCGAACCAAACAAAAATAATCTTTTACTTAAGCCAACGTTGATATTACCTTCACTGATAACTTAATAATTTATTTTAATAACGATGATATGGTCCCGTCGTAAAGTAATATATTGAAAATAGATTTTTATTTAGTATCTTGCCACTACTTCATCTTTAATAATCACTTGAAACAGGTTCTGCATGTAACGATCGCAAAAGTTAAACATATGTACAGGATTATCGTTATTGTCGTTTGAAAAATAGTGTGCCTATTTAATCGGTGAACGATACATAAAAGAATTATTGGCCAATTACTGAGTTGTTTAAAAATTAGTATCTTTGTATTTTGCGACCTTTTTATACACTTCGTACTTTAGTCGGAATTTAGTTTCAACTTAATAATTTATGACGTACTCCTAGTAATTCCAATTGAAAATGATAAAGTATTCAGTATGATATAATATTTTCTATTCATACATTTTAATAATTGTGTGGTGGCTTTAATTATATATTTACTTTCTGTTAATTGAATAATTTTCATTGTTATTACTATCAAGATTTTTTCGGTCATCATATCCTTTTCATTCTTATTCGCGTTACCAGTTTTACTGTTAATTTAGAAACTTTTGGTCAAATCTTAAATCTTGCATCGTGTTATATTTACAATCGATGTGTTATATAATTGAAAAAGTTTCATCGTTTTAATCACAAAAACCAATTTCTTAGAAAAAGAAGCAATTGATTTAGCGTGTATTAAATGAAGATTGTAATTTGAAACTGTAAATAGTTGAAAAAGCTTTCACAAGTGGTATTAAACCATTTTAAGTAACATTTAAACTCTCTAAGATCTATGATAGCCGCGCAAACGTATTTGAGTAATATAGATTTCCTCAGATACGATTTACCTCTGAATTACTCGCGAAGCATCGACTTAACTAACATTTACTTAAAATATATATTAATATTCTTTTTAGTGTTGTCTCCTCTCGTTTAATGAACCAATCTTTGTAAAATAAATCAAAGAAGAAAAAGAATTTTAAGTTATATTGTATAACAATGAATTTTTCATGAAAGGCCTTGGTCTCAATTAAAAAAATAAAATCACAATACCTAACGTTCTTAGGAATTATTTCTGGGAAAAGCGGATGGAAACCTGACTGTTCAACATGTTTTTATTTATAGATCTTAATAAAGGGTAATATCATGGTTTGAAATGAATTATAGGGTTTCTCATTCAATATTTCTATATCGATAAAAAAAATTTGCAACATTTATAATGAATTTATAGTTCATGACAACCATTGGAAATAATTTGGTTAAAATATAGAAAAAATTGTTTCAATCTTCGTTAGTATTTTTAGTTATCGGTATTTACTAATATTGGTAATGAATCTTATTAACAATGAATCAACCGGGAAATCAAATCTTTATAGTAGAATTTATAGTGGGTTCTTGTGTTTGATCTTAATTTTTTTCGTTGTTGTTAAATTCAATAATAATTAGATAAGTTTGTAAAGGTTTGCATAATTATACCCCGCCGGCCTCAATTATTTTAACGACTTTAACGGCTACCGTGATCTTTCTCAACTCAATGATTTAATATGTCTTTGTTAATTTTTTGAGCCGTGTTAACAACGGCTTCTTTGCGTTTTTTTTTTTCTTTGAACTGGTATTTGACGTTATTACGCCTTAAAATGAGATTTAACAATTAGTTCATGAGTTTATTTCAATAATTCAGGGATAAAAAACATCATTTAAATTAGGGGTTTGATTTATTTAACGATTAGGGGCTGAACCCCTCAATTGTATATAAAAACGTTCAATGTTAGTAATATCATTCCTTTTGTCTTGAAACCTTCAATATGTTTAACTTTGGGATCCTAAATTCATTCCTTTATTTATAAGAATGTGAAAATATTGTTTATCGAACTTCACGTTGTCTTATCGTAGACAAAATTACTTTCTTTACGGGCCTTCGTTTTCAACATAGTTTTTACTATATTTGGAATCTTACCACACATTTTAATCTACTAACATTTAAAGTATTACCAAAGGCTTTATGAATCTTATTATCTTGGATTGGTTCTTTTATTGTTTAAATCAAATATTCATTAGCTAAACATATTTCTATTGTGTTTTTCCATCAATTTTTCGTTGATATCTCTGAACCAAAGTTTTTCATTATTATAATTGGAAGAACAAAGCACAAAAAACACACTTTCCTTTATCTTTGCATAGTTTTTTATTATATTCAATGATACATAATATTAATTTCCACTGTTTATTTAGTATTTATTACTTACTCATATTGAATTAAATAAGGAAATAGCTGAACCAAAATGAATAACTAAACTACGATAAAGACACTATTTGTTGGATTGAATGAGCATGTTTATTAAAACTTAGTGATTTATTCCGCTGCCTCTTCTTCATTCGGAAATTGTATATCAATTTTGATTTTTCTTCCAAAAAATGTAATAATTTTAATTTCTTCCACTTCATTTGGAAGTTGAATACTTTTCAGCGGTTTTTTCAAGGATATAATCAAACTAGACCTCATAAAAATCTCTTAATAGTTTAATAATACCCTTACCAATTTTCATTTTCCTTAAAAACTAATGTATTATGAGAAGACTTTCCAGCTAAGTGGAGTAGGATTGACGTAGTTTTTAACAGCCTTTCAAAAATAGAATTTTACTATCACAAATTATTGATGAGAAAAAAAAGTATTTTTTTATCTAGATTTTTGCGTTTCACTTGCCATCAAGCACTCATTAATATGAGCAAGCATTTTTTTATCGACTTTTAGTTGTTTCAATGAGTAATTCATTCTAAAAGTAGTATAAATAACAGATGGTATTGCAAATTTAAGTGGTGGATCCATAATCTAGGTTTTGCAAACTTCTGGCCAACTTGCAATCTAATTTGTATAGATCAAAGCTAATCTCCCTACCCTTTGTTGAATGGAGTACCCAACAATTAACTTGAAGCAATTGAAATTGACTTTTGTCTATATAGCTTCATTATTTCTATTGAAACAATATTAAATGATATTAGACTTATGATACGTTTGGATATTGATAAAGATACTATATTATTGCTTAATGTTAAATGAAAAAGGCGACGTATTAAATTTGATATCATATGACTTGAAACTATGATTACGTTCAATACGTTATAGATTTTAAATATAACAATGCCAAAATTGAAGATAGGATGATTTCAGATGTTGTTGGTTAATATAAAAATGTTGTTACGGGTTTTAAAACAATATAGTCAATAGATAATTATTCTTTCTTTTATGAACTAATTAGTAAAGACCTTTATTATTGATAAGATGATTGTCGACGAACGTATTTATTTACTCTCTGTAACTTTTGTTCACAGTCAGCCTTTGAAAGTTTTATACTACATACCGGGTTAGATTAATACTTAACAAAATGCCATACTTAATATATTATACCACAATTGTACTGTATTATAATTATGGTAATTAATCATGAAAAAGTTGATTGCCAGAAAATTAAATTTACCTCGGAAAAATAACCGTCTTTAGTCTGTTTAAGTGTTATATTTACAGTTATAGTAATATAATGATCACAATAAATACCCGTGAGTAAATAGAAGGTGTCAGGGGGTTTATATTAATAGTAAGGTAGTAGAGGTAACAAAGGTGCAATATCAGAAGCTGTTTGTCCGTACTGCAGGATGATCATTAGCCGTTAGGCTATTCAGATATTTAGACTGAATACTTAGATTGACAGCTGAAGAGCTATGGAGGAAATACTATCTATGTGGTGCTGACCGTATCCTTATATCCTATGGCCTTCATACCATCTTCAGTACTGAAGCTCACCGGGGCTCACTCAAGCTCACCGGTGCTCACTGAGGCTCAATGAGCACTTGTGATCTAGATAACACTAACCCTGGAGGGTTTCCTAGTCTGGTGCTAACAAAGAGATGTTCTCCGCCTGATCTGTTGGACTTCAGGCTCTTGGTAGCTCAGCTGCATGCTGGCCTGTTTCCTGACCCGCTAACGTGCTTGGGTCATAAAAAATACCCATTAATTCTCATATATCGAAATGATTCACCCCCACATTTATTAATTGAAATATATAATAATAATCATTGTCAGTATGCATGAGATATTTAGCAAAACAGTTCAAAACAATAACCAAAGGTTTTCGTTCGCCTCGAAATGACGACATTTGAAATTTTACTTCCGAAACCTAAACAAGGCAGTTATAGACTTAACGGAATAAAACATATTTTCGCATCACTAAATATTCAATCGTCAAGTTGAGAAGAAACTATAAAAATTATATACAGGCACAAAGTATAAAAATATATATTATTTTACATCAGAAAAATTTTAAAATTCCCCCTAGTACTATGAATCGTATTCGAAAACGAAGTTCAATTTTAATTCACATAAAAATATTTCAAACATTCATTCTCAGGTTTTAATTAACATTTTATACTCAAACAATCAACTTATACTTTATGTCATATATTTACCTACATTAATTTACAACGTCACTAAATGTAAAACTCTAGCAATAAATTAAACATAGAAGGTACTACTGAATCTTTATATTAACGCGTACCGACGATCTCTAAATATGAATATATACAACAATGATACCAATTTTACTACGACAAAGGTACAAATTAATACTCAAACCATTGGGATTCGGTACAAGTATATATTCATTGAAGACTATTGGGGTATTAAGAAGACTAACAGATTATACTCGTTATTATTCAAAGTTTACAAAATCTTTACATTAAAACCTTTTAATTTTATGCCTCTAGAAGCATCACTTTAGATATTAGTAAAGGGTTTGAAAGATATTATCAGCTTCAATGGATTGATATCTACTCTACTAGTTTTTTTTCTTTCTCTACATATGACAAGTAATTTTCTATAATTATTCAATATTTTCAATGGATTTTAATAGATAGTAAGCTATTAAAATTACGGTACAAAACTATAAAACGATACGTGAATACCATTTTAAACATTGATAAAGGACTGTTAAAAGCAGATGTTCCATTTTTACAATTATAACATAAAGTTCGAGCTTAAAAGAAGCCTAGTATATGAATCTATTGCTTGAGGATTTCAAGTATTTTAAGTTCAGAAGTTACAGTTGAAACAGTTGAAGGTTTTGTAACTTTCTGTATAACAAAAGTTGATCTGTAATAAAGGCACCTTATTAATAAAAGTTTTTAAATCTAGTAAAGAAATTAATACAACCCACTAAGACCGGTCGTTAATAAGTCAATGAAACGGCAACCTTACGCACAATCACCTAGAGAGAACACATGATAAGGATAAGTATTAAAAAGCTAAATAAAAATACACTATAATTTATGTTACTCAAAATAAGAAAAAAAACCACAAGCTAAGTATCGAACTCCATTATCAAGGTAATAAATATACAATAAAAAAACTATTTGAACAAAAAACAATTCAAATTGAAAACTACGGATGCTTTACTCGTGATGTAGTTTGGTTTATATTATTAATCAAATTCGTCAGATGCAGTGTAATAATTTTGAAATTGAGAACAATTTGAAGGTTAAGCGTAAACTCGCAGCGAAACCATTTGATTCATCACAGCTAATCGCTTAAAGATACGTTAATATATATCAAACCTAGATTCTTACATAATGTTTCATAACCCAAAAGACTAATTGATAATTAACTGTTGCAATTACTATCAATTTCATTACTGGAGTAAGCCGTGAATTCGTGTTCATTAACCTAGATATTATGTAAACGTACATTCAATCTTCCATAAATTTATATCGGATTATACTACTAAGACCTCATACAATATTTTTGAGAAAAATCAATCAAAAACAGTAATACGATATACCAAACTGCTATACGAGTTAATTAAAGTCGGTATCTATTGGTTCATTATGTATTACCCGTATTTTCAATATCAATTCGATATAGAACTATTGATTTACAACCTATATTCATTCATCTTATAAAACGATAAAAATTTCCCTGTGACTAGTATTTCAATAAGAAATACGCTATTTGTGAATACTCCTGGCTCTGTAATGGTAAAGATAAGTATATAAAAACAGAAAAACTCTAGAAGTTACAATCTATCGAAACGTTAACTGAAGATACGCAATTGGGTTTTAATGAAGCATTAGTTCGTATATATGATGCTAAAAACATCTATTACATGTATCTAAGCATTAAATACGATGTATAAGAAATGGGTTTGGTTATAAATAACAAACCAAACAATATTAACAATCAATGATACATTGAATGACGCATTTACAAAGTTGACATCGTAACTATTTACCCATCAGATACATTCCTTTATTTTCAATAACTGCTTAAATTTAAAACATTAATAATTGAACATTGAACAATTGAAATATACTTCTTATATAGTAAATCGATAATCTATGTAAAGGTATTCATGAGAGTCTATCACTCTGAGGAAAGAAAATTTAATAATTGTTATGAACTTTGTTTTTACTGTTGATTCTAACTTACTTTGATAGATGGGGTCTTTCATAATTTTTGATAACAAAGATAGATTAAACGGTTAGTCCATTATCATAACTGATCTTATTCAGTAGTCGTTTGCTCAATATAAAAGAATTACACATAACATATTAACGTTTGAAGTTTATAACATGATAATAAAATTTTATACAGGCATGTTTACTAACGGAATCCTCAAAATCGTCTCATATTAACCTAGATTGGTAACGATTTTAGTAATTATTTTCATTGATTCCCAAAGTTTAACCCAGTATTTATTTTTCAATTCAAAAGAATTACCAAAACCAAAAAGATGTGAATGATCAATATAATGGCCCCCCTAAATGTATGTAGAGTTAGAGAAATCGATAAATTGAAATGCATTCATGGTAAGGATAATCTGTCTAACATTATAACGAAAATTATACGGAATGAAACATGAAAAATTTATGGATAGCAACAGGTTAATGGTTTGGATCGAAGGTTATTTTGAAAAGCTGGCACGTAATAATAATATACTTTGATACCATAATAAATTGGGAAATTGCTTACGTAATATGAATAAAAAATGAAACCGTCAAACAAATAAACAAATAATCAAGTACTAATTACATACATGTATTTAAAGCTTGTAATAAAGTACTTTTGTACGGTATTTTGTATAGTAAACATTGGGCGCTACAAGTTGGATGTTTTTAATTAAAGGCTGATTAAGGTGTAAAATAGGCACAGATGGATGGAAGAATACCCACCAAAAATGGGTGCGATTGTTATCGTTACCGGAAAACTGTATTACAACACGTTCTAATACAGCACAAAATATAAAATCGCTAATATCGGAACAATTATTAACTACACTTATTTACACATTAATTAATGTTTTTCTAAGTCACTACAGGGCACAGACAAGGCTTGGTCCAAATAAATTAGGGTGTAAAACGGCAAACAATCTGCCCAACTTAGACTCTTACATACGACATTTATCAACACAATACCACCAGTTACTTCGACCACAGTGATTGGAATCGACTATCGTTGCAAAGACTAAAGGCCTACCAACAGGTATAGACGTAGCGGAGACCTGATGTCATGACCCAGACAGCGGTTGGGTCAGGAAATGGGCCAGTATGCAACTGCGCCACTGAGAAGCCTGAAGTCCAACACATCAGGCGGGGAACTTCTCTTATGTCAGCAACCCCGGACAGGAAAGGACCGATGGGACCGACAACGACTCCAGCGGTCCAGTACTGAAGACGGTATGAAGGCACGGATATATAAGGACACGGTCATCACCACACAGATAGTATTTCCTTTATAGCTCTTTAGTTGTCAATCTAAGTATTCAGTCTACATATCTGAATAGCCTAACGGCTAATGATCATCCTACAGCACGAACAAACATCTTCTTGATATTGCACCTTTGTTACCTCTGCTACCTTACTGCTAACATACACCCCCTGACACCTTCTATTTACTCACGGGTATTTTGTGTGATCATTACACCTGAGACCTGATTAGGGTGTTATTCGAAACCTTTTGCAAGCTTCGAGGTCTTTTATATGTACTTGACTAGAATACTTCTGTTTATTGCCGACGCTGAGTGACAAAAAAAAAGGTGCCTCGACCGATTCCAGCGGCCAAGATGAAAGAGCGCCTCGCCACAGGCTGACCAACAGAATTCAACCAGCCCGATGCAGGAATTTGCTCCGAAGGCTGGGGCGGCGTTGCGTTGCAGCCAGTCACTCACTGCCCTTCCCGTTCCAGTTCCCTCCCCACATCATCGATCCGGATCAAACAGATCCTCCACCAAGACCGCATCGCCATCGGTGCCGACAGGCTCGATCTTGAACCGAGCCTCGGCAGCAGATCCCGCTTCGTAAATGCAGTATTCCTCCCACACCCCTCGCCCGGCAGGCCCCGGCTGGTCCATCTTCAGCTGCGCCCACAAGATGTGGAGATACAGACGGTGGGTGTATCGGTGCTCCTTCCGGCCGAAAACGAGCACCACGGCCCCGACAGCCAAGCAAAAGGTCTCGTCGAGCTCGCTGGCCGCGGTCACGGCATATTGGACACACGCAGGGGCCCCTCCGGCTCCGAGAACCCCAATGCGGGTGAACAAGGTAGCAGTTTGTAGGTTTCTAAGTGCCTGCGGGTTTCTCGGCTTGAAGACCAGACTACCAGCGGTTCGAGACGCCATGGAGAAGCACCTGGGGCAGTCGGGATTGGATTTGTGTTCAACTTCCAAGTACAGCCTGCAGGGCCCAGGCTATGGTCATGTAGTAGAAAGTCGGCGGCAGATAAAAAAGGGAGAAGCTTTGAAATTTCGAGAAGCAACACATGGAACTTGAAAGCACTGTGATGAGAATTGATGATGATCTGTGTTTGATACTGGCCAGTCAGGCCACAAGGTGACGTTATATAGCCCCCAGTAGCTAATCCCTTTGCTCCTGCCACAAACTTCAAGTACCTCTTACTACTGGCACAAGAAAACCCCAATTGCACATTCCTTGAGTCAAGAAACATTGGATATCACAAGTACCAGGGCAGATGGGCAGTATACACTTACCATCAAGGTTTGCAGCCACGACATAAGAGCCATGGGCCATGAAGAAAAATCCTCACGGCGTAGCCATGGCTGGCCATGGAGAAAAATGCTCATAGCATAGCCATAGCCGGCTATAAAGGAAATTCTATATGATATAACCATAATCAGCCATGTAATACAGAAAAAGAAAAATTATAGCGCAGCTAGCCATAAAAGAAAATGCTTATAAACTATATAGGAAGCAGAGCATTGATCTATGTAACGGTACGTATTTCAAACTATCAGTATAGAACCTATGTAAACCCGAACACTATTTATGTAACTACCTGCCAAGCTACTATAACCATTGTATATTAAACAGTTATGACCCAGACATCGATCGGGTCAGGAAACAATCCAGCGGGTCAGCTTAACCACTCATAGGCTGAAGTGTAACACATGAGGCGGGTAATGTCTTATGTTGGGAATAATATAACTCAACAAGTCACGTAACGGGACAGGTAATAAAATCGATAGATAGGTAGCAATCTAGGTGATTAAGGATCGTAGAACTCATTAACGATCCCAGCGATTTAATATTAAAAAAATGGATATATAAAAGACATTTATTACCCTATAAATGAACTGATAGCAATCATTTTAATTATTGATTTAGGTATTTGTTTTGAATAACCTTATATTTGGATTTACTTGATATAAAGTTTCAATACTATCTACCTCTGTTGGAATAGTATTACATGCAGTGTAGTAGGTCAACTTTACTTACAATAAAGTTGACTGTACCTCAAGTGTATTGCTTTATGCGGACTTACCGCATTGGATGCAAGTCGAGTGCAGTACGCTGCACTTCACTCTAGGGCACGGGCCAAGCAGTTGGCCATACAAATTATAGTGCAGACCGGCCAGCGGTTTGCCAAACCGAGAATAATACATCCACCATCTGACCACGCAATACTATTGTTACTTCGAAGGCTAATCGAATCGACAACGTTGCAACGTTTAAGGCCTGCTAACACTAATTAGTGTTTATTGGCTTAAGTACAGATTGGCTAAGTAAAAGAAGAAGCTACTTTCTAGTTACGCTTTGCATTAATAACAGCGGCTAGGGTGGAGGAAAGATTTTTTTCGAAAGGTCTTTACTGTTACATCGGTTTTTACGGTAGTAAGTAAAGAAGACTTTTAAATTGCATCGGTTTTCATGGAAGTTTAGAGGTAACAACGGTATCGTTATCGAAAATACCAAAAAATCTTTATTAACCTTTTTTAAAGACGTTTAAATTAACTATTAGAAGTCTTAAAGTTTGGTAAGTTAGCAAACGACTAAGTCTTAAGGCCAAATAACAAACAACTTTCGCCGTTTACCACTTATAAACGACCTCTGATCTTATTTTTTATACTAAACCTTTAACTTTTTTTCTTCTTTTTACTTCCTACGTTACTTTAATCATTAAAATCGCCGTTTTAGGTGAAACATTAAGTTACGTCGAAAAAGTTACATTACGCATCTCTACACTGAATCATTAAGTTCCTATATAACTTTACGTCAAAATACTAAGTCTTTACACATAACATTATCAAGTTATTTGCCCTACGCGTTTTCTATGTCCTATACAAGCTAAATCACCAAGATGGCTTTAAGTTTGGCATTTATGGAGAAAGTTAATTCTCTCGGATCAGTTTTTACCAAGTAATACAATCACGACTTAGGGATACGATATCGATAAAGAATTAACCGAAAAATATATAACCAACTTCGTCGGCTGTTTTATTTTAGAACATGATAGCAATAAAGACCCTAACCCTGTTTTTCGCAAGTTTCACGAATTTTTCGACGACTGGACCTTTAACATATAAAAGATAATTCAGAAAATCGTTAAGTATAAATTAAAAGCTTAAAATGAACGTTAAGGGATTTACGTGCTAAAAATAAGCTTTTCTAAGTTAGTAAAAACCCTTTTCAGATTGGTATAACTTAAAAAACTCCCTTAAGACCTTAATCTTTAAAATTCGTAAGAAAAAGAGAAAGCTATTAAGGGATTTTAACGTCCACCTACGTAATTTAGGGGACCTTTAGCTTAACTTCAGCTAAGTTAAACCTTTTTATGAGCTGTCGATAAGGAACTTGTTAACTTACTCAGTAGTTTATTACCCTCATATAACAATATGGAGTACGCCTTTAGCAGAGGCAGAGTACGTAAAGTAGCGGCCACCAATGCGGCCAGAGGTATTAACGTTGACGCTTTATACCAGTTAATGAATTAGAATCGTTAAGCCTCCTAAAACCTTTAAGTACACATCGCCCCTTAACAATTTAATCGTCAATCCCCTTAAAATCCTTCTCTCTTTAGATTATGCCTACGTACAAAAACCTACCATAGGTCCTACTTTAGGATTTTACTCCGCGGGCTAGGTAACTAACAATTACCCTTAACATCGTACCTTGGAATCTCCAAGGCTTAAACTGCCACGAAATACCATTTAAAGTCAGAATAACTATTGCAACTTTCTCCTAAAATCTGTTAATGTGGTCAATATGAATTACAAACTTTTTATGGATTTCGCCAAGATTTGAGATAATACTAAAAAGTATAACGGAAAGCCTTATAACCTCCTAAATACTAAGATAATGCCTTTTTAAAATATTTACAAGTTTATAAAGGTTTTTATTTTTGGTTTTCACTTACTATTTCTCGGAATCCTTACAAGGCACGCTAAAGATTACTACCTAGTATTTTTAACACAAATAACTACGTTTAGCAAAATCTACGATAGCATAAATGGCTACTTCGAATACGACATTTACTTTGTATAATATTTTATAAATTGGGCTACTACAAGGTAAACTATAATAATAATAAAGAAAAAAAAGTAGAAAACACTAATGGACGTCCTTAATTAAATATTTAATAAGTTGATGTTATGTTGGAAAGTAATAGAAAAAGCTTACATTAGCGAAGCTACACTTTGCAAACAGGTACGGGAAGCAGTTACGGGCGTTAATGAGTTCAAATACGCCCTACAACGCTCAAATACCACCTACGAAGGCTTTTTTTACTAATGACATTTTTCTCTTATCATAGTAATAGCGTGCATACCAAACTCGTTTGGTATATACCCCTAGGCTGGCAGCTTTATTGACGTGGATAAAAAAGACCCTATAGTGATTAATTACGTTGACTGCAAGTACGGGCGCCTATAATGCCTAAGGTTTAGCCTATCGATCTCGGCCTTAAACTGGAGGTAATAACTACGTTAACGCCTATAATATTCAGGTAAACCTATTAATAGTAAGTACTATCGTCATAATAGTATTAAGAAATGCTGAATTAATAGTAAATCTAGTTATCAATTAACTCGGTACCTTCCCATCAAACGTAATAATAGGAAAGTAATATACCATGTCTAATACACTATTATATTTAAATTATATTACCTAGAATGAATTGTAAACTTGAAAAGTAACGAGCCAATTAACGCCTTTAAGACCTCTAAGTAAATTAAGTAATACGAGAATACTATTTTCAATAAGGTGTGGTGACTAATCGACCACGCTTTCTTATATTGTTTAAGTGATCAAAACCCTTACTTTTACTCTAATTAAGCTCCTATCTTGTTACATACCTTGAAACCTGGCAATTGTTACGCAAATTATACGTTTTGAGGTAATATTTCGGATACAGGGGTAATAAGGTATTTAATAGGAGGCTATTTGTAATATATGGCGTTGCGGACAGAAAGCATTACAGCTATTAAAATTAATCGTTATAATACTATTAAATCCAAAGTTAACTTTGATCCGGGAAAGTAACTATTGTTACTAGAAAAAATAGTAGTTTAAACTATTATAAAAGTAATCACGTTCTACGTCCTTAAATTCTTTACCCCTTTTCCTTTTTGTTTAGATGATATAAGGACTTATGGTGTTAACACCGATATTGACGTAAATAAACTAGTTTAAAACTATTAAAGGTTTTTATTTGTTTTCAAATAAGGGCACTTATGGTTTTATCTTTAAGGTCTGGAAATAGTGGTATTATACCTAACGGAGCTGGAAATACGTTAATTATACCGGCGTTTTGATTATTCAGCTATTAATAAGTTATACAAAGTCCTAAAGTCCGTAGGGTATAACCATATAAAATACTTCGCCTTAAACGCTATTAAAAGACTTTGCTATTATTACTAAGCGTATGACTAACCACTTTGGAGATTTAAATTCACGTTAAAAAACGATAAGAATTTTAACTATAAGATTTTCATCGATATGTTCTATTTAGATCATAAATGTTGGAATAACAGTCAAGTGCAGTACAATCAAGTCCAATTTACTTGCAGTAAAATTGATTGTACGTACTGCAAATTGACTATAGATTGTGAGATTTGAATACACTGCACTGCCAGTGCAGTGCAGTAGGTTCCCACTTCAAAGTGGGGCACAGACCAAAGCCTTGGCCATACAAATTAGTGTGTAGACCAGCTAGCGGTCTGCTAAACTTAGAACTTAAAACACCATTCAACAACATCAACAAAACACTAGTTACTTCGCCCGCAGTGATTCGAATCGACTACGTTGCAACGATAAAGGCCTACCAACAATAAAACTATTTTTTTCGTCGTTAATTCCGCAACATTTTTTTACGGGGCTAAGTTTTAAAAGTCCCTTTCGACAACGGATACATGGGAAAAGTTAAGGATATTATAAATTAACACGTACTAGGGTTTACCTAACTTCGTCGTCTACAATACCTATAGAAACTTTATTGTGATGAAGTTTTAAAAACATGTTAAAATAATAGGGAATAAGTGTCAATAAATACCTGTAAAAATTATTAAAGTATTAAAAAGGTTGAGAGGGTATACTCTTAACTTCGCCGAAAGTATAATATAATTACGTTAAAGATTAAATGATTTATGGATCTGGAGGCCCGCCTATAAATAATAGTAAAAGGCTTTAACGACACTATAAGCCTTAATGACTTAGTACCAACGTTCCTAGTTTTTGGAGCGTACCTACACCTGACGAGTTAATCTCCGCCTTCGGCAAATACTTAAAAACGGGTTGCAGTTTATAACAAAGCTTTAAAGGAACTACGAAGAGAATCGGCACACCTCTAGATCATTAACGCCTTTAACACCAAAAACAGCCCTTTAATAATCGATGAACTTGCTCTGCCGTTATAAAGGAAAACCCTTATATAGTGGGAGCGGGGTATATGAAAGCGCCCATATAAAATATTAAGTATCGCGAACTTCGAAGTAGTTGTTGAAACTGTTAACAGCTCTATACTATTCTCAATTACCTAAGTTGAACCCTATATTAAGGGTACTAAAAATAAAAACATTTAAGTCCTTTAAGATAACCAACTAAGCTAATATAAACCTTTTTAACCCGTTATCGATAAACCAATGAAACGCCGCCAACGCGGACAACGTCAAAGGAAAAAAATGTTAAATAGGAGAAATATATACCGGGCTATATTTACAATATTACCTAGGTAAATTAAAAAGAAAACAATAACGAAGATTTAATATTAAAGTTACAAGCGTAAAGAATTATTAAGAATTTCGGCAAACCCTTTAAGGAAATTAATAGGGTCGAGATTAACGGCTTATTAATTCGAAGAGTTATATAATTCGTACCGAAAACCGATTTTAACATTCAAAACCTAAACTTCCCGATCTTTAAGTCGAAGATTATCTATAAGGTAAAAGGCAAAATTACGGGGCGAGCGTATGAAAAATCACGTTGAATCGCTTAAAGATACTGTAATAAAGGTAAAACCTAAATATTTACGTAATCTTTTACAATTTTAAAAAAATATTAACGTTTAATAGTCTTTTTAATAACAAGTTTGTTAACTAAACCTAAAGGTAACTTTATACTTAAAAGCCGTAATATAACGTAAGATTTCACATAATGAATAACGGATTTATAGCGGGTTGTATTACTAACACTATTACAAAAACTCCGTGTTATCCATCCTTTAAGTACGGTAATACTTTATATTAAACTATTATACAGCTTCGTTAAAGTAAACGATTACCAATTTATAATTTACCAGACGTACTTTAAATTATGACTAATGATAAAATCTTTAACGTACTTCCTGTATCTACTAATAATGTAGGGAAAATACTTCGGTTTAATAGGCATGTAAATTAATGATACCTTGTTCGGCGGAACGGTTAGTTTTACAGCACTAGAATAGTAAGCGATTATAGTCTTTAAACTTTAAAATTATAAACCGGTAACAATATTAACGTAAAATACCAACTTAACTTTAATGAATCGTTAATCCATATACTTGGTATTAATACCGGCCTTGACTTTTGCTAAAATAATCAAGTCGTTATTTTGGTTATAATGAATAAGATTAATGAAGCCAAACCTTAACGGTACTTGAAATAGCGTATTTAAAACCGCTGTATTACTACCTTATATTCACCGGAAGCTTTATACGACTCATCTATCGCGGTATAAGAACAAACGCCAAAAAAAGAAAGGATTTTAACCGGCGAAATAAAAGGTTCGAATGGAAAATAAGAAACTTGGACTGAGGAATTAATATAGTCCTAATCAACCTTTCGAAGGCCAAGTTAATAATCTTTACTGACGGGTTCTTCGTAAATAATACCGACTTATATTTATAAATTGGGTTCTTAATAACCCTCGTTAATAAATATTAATAGAAAAACCAATTCGACATTATCAATAACTTAATTTACTAAACCTTTATTCAATGTGGAAGAACTACACAAAGCATATTAGCTTTAAAGATTTACGTTATAATAGCGGTCTTTGACGTAGGTATAGTAATGAAGGAAACTTTCAATATTATTACCTAATAGCTAAATATTCCTCCTATTCCGGTAGTAATTTATACCGACTTCAGAAATCTCTTCGAATACCTTTCGAAGCCCAGAACTACTAGGTTAACTTTACTTATGGTAAAGTTAACTGTACTACAAGTGTATTGATTTATGCGGATTTACCACATTGGGTATAATTCGAGTACAATACGTTACACTTCGCTCTAGAGCACGGGTCAAACAGTTGGACAAACAAATTATAGTGCAGGCCGGTTAGCGGTCTGTCAAACCGAGAACAATACATCCACAATCTGACTAAACAATACTACTGTTACTTTGAAGACCAATCAAATCGACAACGTTGCAACGTCTAAAGCCTACCAACAACTTCTTTAAATTTATTATTAATTTGGGACCATGTACGCATTTATATTTTTATTTCTGTGGAGCTAATGAATATGATTATTTAATTGGAACAATATTTATTGAATGAGGTACGCTTAATATAATTTATAAATATATCAAAATACGACATTTTTATGATCATCCCATATTTCCAAAATTAATACTCTTAGCTTTTCGACAAATTGAATACAAAAGGAAATTATCAAATTTTTATATTATGTATTATACCCATAAGGCGTTTCGTAGGATCAAACTTAGAAAATTTATAAGCGCAGACCTTCTAATAAAACCAATGAAATTTTTTGGGATGTTTTATATCGTTTTATATTGACATTTCATTGGATTATCAACAGTTTATTTGTGAAGTTCATAATGTATCATTTGCGGTATATCTCTATAGAAGAAACTTTAAACTCAATAAAAACCTTTTTTCAGTAATTTTGAGGATAATGAATATAATAGCAAGAATAAATGCATTGAAAACTATGGGAAAAGTTTGAAAATTCCGAAAGATTGTTTCAACATACCATCAAAAATCATAAAGAAAAACAAGCAGAAAAACAATAAATCGCTTAAATTTGGTAATACAAATTAGCTTTTGAATACATAGCCATATTCAATCGAATATCTACCGACGTCAGATCAAAGCACGGTACTCTTATATCTCAATTTGATACAAAAAGACTAAATAGAAAACACTAGCTTAATAAAATGGATAAAACAAGCTTATAACACATGCAACAATGATAATTGATATCAGTAATTCATCATATAAAGCTAAGAAAAGAATATGAGGAATAACGGCTGAAAATATTGAAAATTTTCTAAGTTTGCAGAATGTTGAAAAAAGAAACATTATTATTAGTGATTTTACTATTGAAGCACCAAACTAAAAGGAATGAAACACCTAAAACTTATAAAATTCGAGGTAATAAACCGTAAAATGACCTTTTAAAAATGAGGAAAAGAATCTAACCATAGTAGATTAGACGGAAATTTCGCAGAAATGCCGGCAATAACGGTAAAATCCCGGGGAAAGGGGGGGGGGGGGAAGTTAAAAAAAACAATTAAACGTTGAAAAACGATACATCCTGAAATGAAATTATAGTCTGGATAATAAATACCTTACATATATTAACAAGAATATCATGTTTTTTTGACTTGAAACATACATAATATATATAATACATCTTAATTCATTAAATTCTAACGACCCAAATAATAAATTATTTTCAAAATGAATACCGAACTTTTCTAGTAAATTCTTGAGTTAAAATTTCATACCCTTTCAAATTACGTAATATAAATTATCAAAAAGAAGTTTAGGTTTGTTGAAATAGCATTGAATTCCAATGTAATTATGTCAAGTGTATTGACAGTAAGTTCATTTCAATGCGGTACCCAATTAGGTATAGGGTGCAGGCCAAGTATTTACCTAAACAAACTAGTATGTAAACCGGCTAGTAGTCTGCCAAGCTCAATAAAAGCCACCCACTACTTTCAATACAATAATAGTTACTTCCTCTAGAGATTCGAATAAACCATGTTACAATGATAAACGCCTACCAATCCTAACTTATTCTTGTTAAGTTAAACACAAATAAATCAAGTAAAACGAAACATACCTTTCGGTTATATTTCGAAATTACGTAGGGTGAAGGTATCATCTTTTCGAAGTATTTTTATAAATTGACGTTAGTTTTTGTAGTGATTTCATTATCTTGATCTCATTACCAAGTTATCACAATATTCGTATTGAGTTAATCACGAAGCTTAGACGTTCAGATGCACTGTTTAAGGTACATTTTTTTTTCTCATCTGAAAAACATTCTTAAAAGACTATCATTAAATCGCCTAGATACTCAAGGTTGGTAAACGGCCAAGTCAATATATTTCAACATCACCAAGTTCACAACCCTCTATATATTTAATGTCTCCAAATATAAAAAAAAACATTAAAATGATATTAAATCTATACTTTGCATTCTTTACTAGTTGAAAATACTACAGTCATAGTCTGTACTTAGAGACACAAAAAACTAGTACTTGGTATGTCTTAATACCAAGGATGAGGAATACTCGGTTGATGAGGATATCTACCAAAGCACTAGTATAAACACTATTGATAGTAGTAATGAGTATTTTATTAACATATAAGAGGATCTAGATAACAAAGATACACTTATACTAGTAGATACTAGTGCAGGGTACTAGTATTGACTACTATAGAGGATTGAGATGAACATAAAATTTACATATTAGTATTTACTAGTACAGGGTATTAGTATTTACTTGTACGAGATAATAGTATTGATTGGTACATAGTTTCGATCGTGATAATCAAGATCTCTATGATGATTCTTTTGATTATATAATATCTTTTTATATTGTAATTTAATATGTTCTGAGTACAATTGTGACCTATTATATTATTACACTAACTTTAGTTTAATATTTCCCTACAAGTAAATATTGAAGAGTCGATTTGTTCCTGATATTTTGAAATCTTTAAGAATTTTTTAGCCTTAGAATACCTAGTACTATATAATCTTTATACTTATTACTAAACATGTTTTATGGTAGTATTAAGTATGATGATTCCTTGTTCTAAAGGATTGTTATTGCTTCTGGTTCTTGTAGACCTTTAGGTTCCTTTATTTCTTCAATTGAATTATCATTTCTGTTGGTAGGCTTTAGACTTTGCAACGTTATCGATTCGATTGGTCGAAGTAACAGTAGTATTGCGTGGTCAAATGGTGGATGTATTGTTCTAGGTTTGGTAGACCGCTAGCCGGTCTGCACTGTAATTTGTATGGCCAAGTGCTTGGCCTGTGCCCTAGAGTGAAGTGCAGCGTATTGCACTCGACTTACACCCAATGCGGTAAGTCTGCACAACGTAATTCACTTAACTTGCAGTTTAGTATAGTTAATTTTACTTACAGTAAAGTTGACTTACTGCATTGTATGTAATACTATTCTAACACTAGCGGCTTTTTAGTTTGTGCGCGTACACTAGTATGATTAACCAATCTTTTCCGGTTAGCGTTGAATAGCGGCCTTGTACCCTCTAATTCCAATTGACTTCCATACTGTATTCTACTTAACTGCATGTAAATTGACCTCATTTGGCCTTAATTGCTCCGCCGCTCCGAGGTCCGAGTTTATCAACTCCCATAAAAGGTTTTTCCGCTACAGCCTTTCGTAACTTCAACTGTGCTATTCAAATAGTTCACCATTATCAATTCCATGGCAGTCTTCCAATTTACCAGCATATCCTCCGTCACGTAATTTGGGCTTTCTGGGCGGCCTATCCACGTAGCTCTTGATACGTATGGTCAGCTTGTTATTGTTTACAAATCTTTCTAAGGCTTTGTTTGGTATGGCCTTTGTCATGGTATTTTCGGAATTATTTTTTCCATCGATCTATCGGAACTCCTTAATCTTCCTCCATTCGTAGGCTTTACAGAGTGCTATTACGTCGATTATTAGGCGTTTTTCGCTGGTAGTTTCGAGCTTTAACAGGTATTCGAAAAGACTCTTCGAGTTAGTATAGATTACCACTGGGATAGAGGGAATTTTCAGCTGCTTGGTGATGAGTTTGAGGGTTTCCTATAGCGTTATACCTACGGTAAAGCCTGCCATTATGCCGTAGACCTCTAAAGTTAATACGTTTCGTGTAATCCTTTTACACTTAACAGAGGTCTAGTAGATCCGATTGCCGATAATGCTGAACTGATTTTACCGTTTATCTTCGTTAACGAGGGTTATTATAAAGCCGATCCGTAAAGACAAGTCGGTGCTATTTATAAAAGACTCGTCCGTAAAAATTATTAGCTTGGACTTTAAAATATCGATTAGTATCATATTAATTCCACGGTCCAGGTTTCGCATTTGCTACTCTAATATTTTGTTCAGTCGATCAAAGTTTTTATCCGTTAATATTTGTGCTTATACCGTAATGGATAAATCATATAAGGCTTCCGGTTGGTATTAAGTAGCAATATAGCTACTCCGTACACATTGTTCCAAGTACCGTTTAGCCCTGACTTTATTAGTTTTGTCGATTATGGTAAGAATAGCTCTGTGGCTCTTTTGGCGAAAGTTTAAGCCGGTATTAATACTAAGTGTGCGGATTAATGATTTGTGAAAGTTAAATTAGCTGTTTTCTATCAATTTCGTTACCGGATTGTAATTCCAGAATTTGGAGTTTTCGATCTTTTACTGTTTTAGTGTTATAAAGCTAGTTATTCCAATAAAAAGGGTATCTTTAGTTTACATGATTATTATACCGAATTTTTCTTTTTGCGTTATTAATAAGTACGGATCGTATGTTAAAAACTTTATCGTTAGCCGGGATTTTAAGTGCGACTAATAGGTTAGGAACCAGTGGGCGCTTACTTTAATTAATTTATATAGCGGTTTGACACACCGTATTACCGTTTTTAATGGGTAGATGGTACGAAGTTCTTGTGGTAGCTTTAATAGTATAATCCATTATAGATCTATTGTTAACTGTATGTAGGCTTTCGTAATATTAAGACTATTAAGTGTAAACTTGCCTTTAGTTTTAGCTAGTAAATTTGTCACCAAGGTGATTACCAGGCGTTGGCTAATCTTTTAAATCGTTAGCGACTTTGTAAGGATCCAATTTTTACCTTTATCGACGTATCTTTAAGCGATTAATTATGTTTTTTTATAGGGTCGCCCCATGGTTTTTCCTTTAACCTTGTATATGATCCTCGACTTAAAGATCGTGACGTTTATGTTTTGGAGTTTAAAGTTAATTTTTGGCACAAATTGTCCCACATTTCGAATTAATAGGCTGTCGATTTCGACTTTATTGTTTTTTTTAAAGGGTTTGCCAAAAGTTTTGATAATCCCTTGTGCCCTAAGCTTTACTGCCAAGTTTTCGTTATCCTTTTCTTTCCTGTTTACCCAAGTAGTATTGTAAATATTGCTTGGTATTTATTTCTCCTTTTTAACTTTTTCCTTCTTTTTCGGGAGTCGTCCGAGCCGACGACACTCTATCGGCTTGTTAATAACGAGTGGAAGAGGATCGTGTTAGCTCGGTCGTTTTGCTTATAAGGCTTAAGGGTTTTTATCTTTAGTACCCTTGATATAAGGTTTGATTTGTGTAATTCGAAATGATATAGGACTGTTAGAAATTTCAATAACTATTTTAGAGTTTTCGATACTTAATATCTTGTATGGTCCCTATCACTGCCCGGATTTCGCTATATAAGGACTTCACTTTAAAATGGTAAAGTAAGTACGTCGATTGTTATAGGACCGTTTTTGATATTAAGGGCGTTATTTATTAGACGGCGTACCGATTCTTTTCGCAGTTTCCTTAAAGCTTTGCTATAAGCCGTAGCATGTTTTTAAGTACTTTCTGAGGGCCAAGATTCACTCGTCAGGCGTAGGTACGATCCAAAGACCAGCAGCGTTGGCAGTAGGCCGTTAGGTCCTATAATATCGTTTAAACTCTTTACTATTATTTGTAAGCGTGCCTCCGAATCCGTAAAACTTCTAATTTCAAACCTAAAGATATTGTACGTTCGGCGAAATAGGGCATGTACTCTTTCAACTTTTTTAATACTTTAGTAGGCTTTTATAGGTACCTGTTTGTACTGAATACCTATTATTTTGGCATTTCCCTAACACTTCGCCACCATAAAGTTGGTATTGGTATCGTGGACGACGACTTTGAGTGGTTCCAGGTACGTATTAATCCACAGTATCCTCAATATTTCCTACGTATCCTGTACCAAGAGGGATTTTAGAAACTTAGCTTCGTGAAAAGAGGTTGCGGAGTCAACGACGTAAAGGATAGGCTTGTTATTTAAGTAAAACACATTAATAAAGATCTTATAAGAAAATTCCTTGTCGTCTTTCAGTGTAAACTTAAATCTTTGGGGGGCTTAGATATACGTTTGACAGTGTTATCAAAACCTTTTAATATCTTTTAGGGTAGGGTATTCCAAATCATTATACCCTACGGATTTCATGATTTTGAATAGTCTGTTAACAGCTACGTGGTTAAAACGCCGGTATAATTAACTTATTTCCGGCTTTGTTAGGTTTAATATGATTATTTCTAGACCTTAAAGATAAAACTATAAGTACCTTTATTTAAAGGCGAGTGGAAACTTTTGGCTGTTTTTAATTAGCTCGTTTACGATGACATCCACGTTAACGCTAATGGTTTTTATGTTCTTTAATAGAAGTAGAAAATGTGTAAGAGACTTGAGGATATAGAGCGTAATTTCTTTTACAATAGTTTGAATTACCGTTATCCTTATTAATGATAGTTGTTCTCCGGAGCCAAAGCTAACTTTGGCCTTGCTAGTATAGTGACGAATAATCTTAGTAGCTATAGTGCTTTCCCTTCGCAATATCACATACTGTGAATAGCCTCATGTAGAGTACTTTGCTGCCTTTGTATCTGGTATAATACCTTAAAATATGTGGTTCTCGTAGCAATTATGGTAGTTAAATGTGAATAAGGGATTAGGGGTATGGTTAGGGCAAAGTTAAAGGTTTTTACCACCTAAACAGTATAGGAAGACATAGTCAGCTACTTATTAGGTTGTTGTATTAAAAGTCGTATCTTTATGTTATTTGATTTGTTTAGGAGTATTGCTATTCACAGGCTTATCCCATTCGAAGTTTGTGACCTAGTTAATGTATTTCTGTTTAGAGATGGCGTGGTACTGAATATAATATATTACCTTTTTGTTTTTTCGTTTGGTAGAGTGGTGTTGGGTTCCATAGTAACCAGTTTTGCTATAACTTTATCATTTTTTTCTACTACTAAGATGATAGTGTTGGAGGTCAGCAGATCCGTCTGTTTCTAGTTAGCGTTAACGTAAATTCTGCCTTTAGTCCGGGGCTGAGGTCGATAGGCTAGATTTTAGGTGTTTTAGGCGTCCGTACTTGCGGACAACGTAATTGATTACCACAAGGATTTTTGCATCTACGTTAAGGAAATTACCAGCTTAGTGGTATATACTTAGCGATTTTGGTATACGTGTTATTAAGGTAACAAGAGAGAAACGAAATTGATTGAAAAAGCTTTTGTAGGTGGCATTTGAGCGTTGTAGTGCGCATTCAAACTTATTTACACCCGTGACTGCTGCCCGTACCTGTTCGCGAAGTGTAGCTTCGCCAATGTAGGCCTTTCCTATTGCTTTTTGGCATATTATTAGTTTATTAAGCATCTAATTGAAAACACCTATTAGCGGTTCCTTATTTTTTTTTTCTTTACCATTATTGTAGTTTACCGTGTAGTGGCCTAATCTGTACAGTATTATGCGAGGTAAACGTCGCGCTCAAAGTGGCCCTTTATGTTATCATAGATCTCGCGAAACGTCGTGGCGCTTGTTAGGAAGGTTAGGTAGTAGTTTTTGGCGTGACTTGTGAGAATTCCGGGAAATAGTGAGTGAAAACCAGAAAGTGAGGCCTTCATCTACTTACAAATGTTTAAAAAAGGCATTATCTTAGTGTTAAAAATATTGTAAGGTTCTCTGTCATACTTGTTTATATTATCCTAGATCTTGGCAAAGTTTATTATTAACTTGTAATTAATGTTGATTATTTTGATAGGTCTTAAAAGGAAGTTGCAATAGTTATTTTAGGCTTAGTTAGTGTTTCCTGGCGGCTTAAATCTTGGAGGTTTTAAGGCACGGTGCTAAGGGTAATTTCTAGTCGCCTGACTCGATAGGTAAAGTCTTATGGTAGGGCCTATGGTTAGTTCTTATTCGTAGGCAAGTCTGAAGGGAGAGAGTTTTTAAGGTATTTGGCGATTATAGTACTTAGGATCGATGGGGCTTTATAGGTTCTAACAGGCTTGACGATTTTGCTTAATTGACTGGTGTAAAGCGTCTATGTCAATACCTCTAGCCGCGTTGGTAGCCTTTGCTTCGCGTGCTCTTTCGTTGCTAAGATCGTATTTGGCGTTATTACGTGAAGGTGTTGGGGAACCGAACATATTAATGGGCTTTTCGTTCGCGCGTAAACAGGCTCAGCTTAGCTAGGTGTGAAGGGGAGGTCCTCTGGATCGCATGTAGGGGCGGTGAGGTTTTTCAATAGCTTTCCCCTTTAGCCATAGACTGTGAGAGTATTCGTCAAGTTGGGTAAATTAGAAGAGGTCTTGGGCTAACTTTGTAACGCCTTGTACTTAAATGAAGATTCTCCGTTCCTTTAATTCGGATTTAAGTTTTAACTTAACCCATTTTTGAATTGCTTTCAATATATCAATTGTCTAGTTGTTTGAAAAACTTATAGTATCTGTTAAAAGTGTGATAAGGGTTATAGCTGGTATTGTATTCAACGGAAAAGCATCCGAAGAAGTTGGTAAGGTATTTTTTAGTAGATTTTTCGTTAACATTTAGCGCCTAGAGATTGTTATCATAAAACTTGGTGAAAGCGTATCCGAGGGTTTTGATTGCTTTTTTCTTGTTGGGGTCGATAATGGTTTTAAACTAAGCGTTAGCGGTAGATATTTTGACGTTTCGGCCTGTGTAGAACTTTATAGTCGTTTAGGGTAAAGGCCTTTGTGATTTTTTGGCCGTAGGAACTTAGTATTCTGGAGTAAAGTCGGGTGTGAAATAAGCAATTTAACGTAGAGTTACGTGACGTGGCTTTTTTGGTGCAAATTAGTGTTTTTCGCTTGAAATAGCGAACTTGACGATTAAAGTAATGTAGGGAATAAAAAATAGTAAAGTAAGGGAAAAGATTTGATATAGAGGGTAAGAGAAAATGTTATTTGGTGGTGGTGGGTGAAGCTTGTTATTGTAAGCCATATGACTTAGTCATTTTTCTGCAGTAGTAACACCTGTAGTAGTATTGATTCAGCCGTTTGCTGACTTGCCGAACTTTTAGACTTTTGGTGGTTAATTTCAACGCTTTTCTTTAAAAAGAATTACAGAAGATTTCTTGGTGTTTTTAAGTAGCGATACCGTCGTTTACTTCTAAATTGCCGTTAAGGACTGACGTAACCCAAAAAGTCTTCTCTATTTTCCTGCCGTTAAGGACTGACATAGTACTAATTAAGGCCCTTTACAAGAATCTTTCCTTTACTCTAGCAGCTGTAGCCACAGAGCGTAACAAACGGAAAAGAGCTTTTTCTTTTATTTAGCTTATCTGTGCTTAACCTAGTAGGTAAGTATTGATCAGTGTTGGTAGGCATTAGACGTTGTAACGTTGTCGATTCGATTGGTCAAATTAACAGTAGTATTGCGTAGTTAGATGGTGGATGTATTGTTTTAGGTTTAGCAGACCGCTAGCCGGTCTGCACTGTAATTTGTATGGCCAAGTGCTTGGTCCATACTCTAGAGTGAAGTGCAGCATATTGCATTCAACTTACACCCAATGCGGTAAGTCTGCATAACGAAATACACTCAACTTGCAGTTTAGTATAGTCAACTTTACTTACAGTAAAGTTGACCTGCTGCACTGCATTTAATACTATTCCAAAAATTCATTTTTTCCTTTGTTTTAGAGTAACTTCTGTTGCCTTAGTGAGCTTAGACTATGAAGCTTTGTTGAGGAATGGGCGAAAAGATGTTCGCGAGGCCCATAGGACTAGAATAGAGCAAGAACTTCAAGATTTTGATGCTGTTGTTTTGGCTGATAAAGAGGTAGAGGCTAGAGCTATTAATTCTTTAGGCCACTTAATAAGGAAAATTCTAGATCATTTATGCCCATATATAACAGATTATACACTGAAATTTAGTAATTCCTTATGTTACTTTTCTAAATATTGAAGCCAGAACAAAAAACTGAGTTAATAGTAGTTAACATAAGGAAAGAAGAAGATATAACGAATCCAATTTCAAATGTAAATATAGAGAAGATAAATTGAGACCCTAAGTTGCAATTTTTGAAAGACTTTGGAAGGCTGACATTTTCAAATATGAACACATAGCTAATATAATCAAAACATGTGTTATTAGACAGAAATATTTTGATATTTTTGAGATGATTTTCAAATTTAAGATGAACACAATATTTAGGTAAAAGGTTAATCTTTTTGTTACACCTATCGATCATAGTTTAGTAAAAATATCAAAAATTATACGTTTACGAATTTGGGCTTGTAGGATGATTTTTTTTTTATCACTTTAGACTTTTCAGCTGTCATCGTTGGTATTGAGGACTCTTCTGAAGTTTTTCAAAGTTTTTTTAGCATATTTTAAGATATTGAACCGATCAATTATTAAGGATCTTTTACAAATTTCGTTTCCTTTACCTTTTACAATTCTCTGCCTTTGTTCCTTTTGTAGCAGTTTCTAAGGGTATAAAAAGAAACCATATCCACTAAAGTCGTCAGGTTAAGGATATAGAGTATTCGTTAAAATTATTAATCTGTATTGAGTCAAAATTTCCTATTTGAATAGTTCGAATGTGAAGTAAATTGATAAAAGCTATTCACTTAATATTTCATAAGTCATAGTCATATTTTCAAGATAATAGTCGTTTTTAAGGAGTTAAAGTAGAAAGTCTCATCCTCTCAATATCAAATAAATAGCCTCTTCACCGAGACTAGCGAATTAGTCATTTTATGAAGAATTGTATTACCGGAAAACATAAAGATCATTCAGTATATGTTTTTTGGGGTTTTTTATGCGAATATGCGGCCTTCCATTAGTAAACACAGAAACAATAGTAAATTATCCTCAAGTTAAAAGAGAAAGAATAGAATGTAATTGTATTTAAGAATGGTAAAAGTAGTGCCCCTTACAATTAACATTATAATTTTATGGTGTTTTCAACTTTATACAATATTGAATTTTGATTGAGTACCTTAAGAAACTTGTTGGACAAATCAATTAGCTAATCAAAAACAGTATTTTATTCGAGTATACCCTATTTCGTGTATTTATCTTCAACGTTAAAGTATTCATTTCTAATATTAAAGTTTATACTTTTAATGTTAATTTGCTGGAATGACTAATTAGAGACCATATTAAAAGCAGGTAGTATAGTCTTGAAGGCCCCATCTTTGACGTGAAATTATTAAAACTTGATGATAAGTTTTATTTATTTCACTTCCTTATTAAATTTTTATATTATATTATGATCGATAGTCTTTAGTCTTAAGATACTATAAAATGTAAACTATGTTTATTTTGCTTTATATTCAACCACGAGAAATGGTTTTTTTAACTCGTGATGCAGGGCAAGAACTACTACAATTTACGAATAGCGGGTGATGTTGTTTAATTTACAAGATACGGAATAGTACAAATATGAGTTAAATTTGAGGAAGGTTATAATACCCTAATTTTCTTTATACTAATTTATTATTTAGATTTTCTTATTAAACTAACAGAATTTTTCAAACTTTATAACCTAGGTATTAGGATTAGATATATATTTTTTAGTTTACTCGCTGATTAAGGATATAGTTGTTATAATAACTAGTAATTATATAATGATCTACGTGATAAAGTAGTGCTATTTTATCGTTATAGTTCCTTCAAAGTTATTCGATACTTCCCTTAGGTATATAAAGTTAGGGTACTCCAGTTCGATGTGAATGAAAGAATCATTTTAGTTGGTGAACAGTCTTAAAAAGTATTAAGAAAAAGAACATTTCGACCTTATTTTCGTTTCTTATAAGCTTTTTAAGAGTTTTCGATAGCAACTAAACTTCCAATACGGAATCCCAGAAAAACGAGGATTTATTAGGATCCTTAATATCTTTAAGGAAACAACTACTGTTCTAAGATGCGAACGACGTGTGTTGATATCTATCAAGGTTCAGTATAGCTCTATAGATTATAATATTGATATTATATCTCCAGGTAAGTAATCAAAGGCCGGTTTCATATGTTGAACAAAAGTTTTAAATTTATTAGGTATATTATTGACTTTTGAATCCTTGATGGAGGTAATAAACCTGTTTACCATTGAATTAGAAATATCTCCATGAATCACGCTTTTAAATTTCTGTTTTTCATAATATATATCTTTGAGAATGATAGGATTGCTAATCATTTTAATAGATTTATATTGGAAAGGTATTACATTATTATGGCTCTACCTATTTTAAGCAGTTGTTGTTGTTGTAATAAACTTAACGGTTAATTGAAAAAAACAGGATTTCACAAACTACTTTTTATAAGGGTTGTTGTTCTAAAATGCGTTAGGTTGGCAAAACGTTACGGTGTAAATTAATTGAAACATTTACTCCAAGTTATGTTTATGATTTGCGCTACTAGCCTTATACTTCTGTGCTTAACTGGCAGCCTATCCTTTTTATTGTAATCTTAGATACTTGTTAATTATATATGTGCATTTACGATAGGTTGAGGTTGAATTGCGTACTTTGAATTAACGTTTTAATTGACTTACACTTTTGAATGCCTAAATTTTCAATAAGACGCTATTCCGCTACAATAAATCTTACGTTACCTATAATAGGGTATCATCAATCTGTATACCAACTATATCAAATTCCTTTTTTTTGTGGTTAGTATATACAGGTTCAACGTTAATGGCTTTGTGTTTAACTTGGTTTAGAAGTATGTTTCGTATATTAGAAACAAATAAACGATTAATTTATAAGTCTGTGAATAGATTTGACAAAAGGTCTTAGCGTTTTAGTTGAAACCTTATCACGTCATCTTTGTGGAAAATTGAAAAGTACAATCCGTTTAAAATTGGTAATATATTATGTATATTTGTAAATCATATCGCGCTTATTAAAGGTTGAATTACCTATGTTTCAGTAATCATACTAATGGAAACTTCAATAATCAGTTGTTAGCTAATATTATGGATTGTAAATGATTAAATAAGGATTTAGTCTTTGCTTTTATTATCATAAATTGAAGATATTGACCATCAATCTTCCTATAATTAATTCGTGATTTTACCCTAAATTTCTATATGATTTTAGAACTAAAATTTGTTCATTTACATCCTTTAATATATTGTAATAGCTTAAATTAGACTGTATGAAAGATGAGGAGACCGTTGATTTGAATTTAGTGATATTTTTAAGTAGTTTATCTGACTTGTTAAGTATATCTTGAATGGTTAGTTTAGGAACTTGTTCGTTGTTGATTAATGTTATTATGATATTGAGGTCGTGGTATATGTTTGTTCAAATTTTAAATATTTATTCTCGGTTTCGATTTCTCTATTATGTATCCTTTTTTCAATATTCTGTTAGGATGTTGTCATTTTATACACTACTTAATGATCGGCTTAAGTAAATAACAGTAATTAATCCACTTTACTTTCATTCCCATCTTAATATATTCAAGTTATGTATGAGACAAAGTGATAAAACTTAAAGGATTGAAACGATAATATTTAGGTTGGTAATATATCAAATATTAAATAAATCATCCTTTTTGAATGATTTTACATATATATCAAGATTTTTTGTAATATAAAAGACAACACTTTCGTTATTAACGACGTGTTTTTAATGTTAATAATATCGTTTATCTAACACCTTATTGATTTCTTTTTAAACTTATACAGGGTTTTACTTTATACTACACTCTTATTTCAGCTGTATATCAATAAATGCGATTTATTTGTTATTTATAGATATATATCTAAGACTAATCGTGTTATTATTTAGCTTTTAAATCTAATGACATCGTTAAGACTCTTTACTACTACTTATAACCTTACCTTGAATCTGGTAGAATTACCGATCACAAACGTAATGATATTGTAATCTTTATTCAAAAACTCGTAGGGCTTTCCAACCTTAAGAATACTTTAATGTAATTTTATTTGTATTTATATACATTGGATCCTTTTTGACTTATACCCAATTGTAGATTTTACTATAGTAAAGTTAGTATTAATATCGCGAACTAAAATATTCGAAAGTCACGAGTACATGTTGATTTAGAGCGTATATAAGACTTTTCATATTTATCTTTTCGCGATGATGATGAGGAATTCAACGTTTTAAAATGTTTCTACCGAGTTAACTACGTAAAGAATAATCTTATCCTCTAAGTAGAATATGTTAATAGAAACCTTAAAATCGAATTTTGAATTATTTTGGACGTAAATTTCAATTTTCAATGCATTTGTAAATACGTTTCATAATAATAACAAGGTTCTTCAATCTATTTCAACACGGATGAATCCAGATTATAGTAACTAATCGTTTTCAAAATTTAATATAATTTATTAGTTCCGGGTTGATGCATGTTTCGTTATAATTAAAACATTCGATTTTAAAAAATTCGATACCTTTAACTTTAGCTTCTAAGAATTGAATTATTAATATCATTATTTAAAATTTAGTAGGAATATTTACCCTTTCCTTTTCACAATTTCATAAGCTTTAATGTTATGAATATCATTAAAAAATTATATCTTCCAGGTTCAAGAGAAAAGGAATGAAGAATTTCAATATATAGAAAAGAATAAGGTTAACAACTATAGTTATAATGGTTAAATAACATGATAAAAGCTCCTTTCCCATGCTAAATCCAACTTTAGCCTTACCACTTTCTGTGTAGATATTGTTTATATTAGTATTAGTATCCTTTTGTTTTATATCGTATTATCCCTATATTTGGAATGGTTGTATAATGAATATACCTTGAATAAAGATTGCAAATATTATATAAATCTGTAGATTCGTATGCATTATCATTATAAAGATAATGGAGGTATTAATTTGTCCCGCGATCTAGAAAGTTGTAATCGGCTAATTAATGAAATTATTTATGGTTATTATGTTTATGTCAGTTGATAGCCTTGAGCGTTATATTTCGCCTCTTCGCCTTTCATTTATGTATCTTGAAAGCTTATAATGTATTAAATATATCTTCAGTAAAACGGAAAGAGGTATGAAGTGTAATATTTCATTTGTTTCTATTTTTTTGTAAAATTAGTACATCGTATTGATTAACAGCTTTTTTTATAATATATTGAATATATTTTGATTTTTTTTTCCGAAACAAACCTGTTGAATTAAGTCGAATTCCATTTGGAGTATCTTTTCATATATGTTATTATGAAGGCTTTGGATTCATGGCTTTTCATTACCGGAATTACTTGAGTTTAGCATATTAATAATCAATGTAATAAATCAATGCGGGGTTCTTATCTTTGTCTCAGTTAACGATGTTATAAGCTTAGAGGAATATATGGGCCAAATTTTGTATTCGTACTAATACAATCGTTCATGAAGAGTGAAGTTACGGAAATAAAAATTATAGATGGTGTTAAGGCATTATAGAATGTATTGAAAAATTTGATATCTTGTAAAAATTGAACGAATTTGCTGACGTAATATTGTTTCAAGTTTTTACATTCCCTATAGCTTGTTGGAAAAGTATCAGCCAAACCAGTATTGAACTAAAAAAGTTTCTTTTCATTGCCTACTCTTATATGTGTTTTAGAATATCTTACTTCTTAATGAAATTTTCGTTTATATGATATTAGGGAAGGTGATTATTGTATTCGAAATAACCTTCAAAAGAGTCTTAAATTTTATGAAACGATAGGTTAGTTATTTGGTATCTGATATAATGATTTGAGATTCACTGGGAATGATACTAGGAAATAATAAATGGAAACATATCAGCTTAATCCGTATTTAACGGAAAATATTGAAAACTCGTCGTAACCTAATATCTAAAACTTTATATGACTTACAGTTGTACTTCTCCTTCATACCCCAAATATTTACAAAGCTTGTAATCATTACGTAATTCATATTTATTATTACATTTCGAGATGGAAACGTATTTTATTATTTGAATAGATCGATTTAGTTTCAATAGAAATTTTCAATAGGAAAGATAGGTTTTTTTACTGTTACCGGGAAGTGCTACCTACATAGTACAAAACTAGCAGTTATGAAATAATACATCCAGCTGATTTTTCAAATAAATTTAATCCATGAAATATTAGTAAGCACTTAATTTAGTTAATCCATACAAAGATTAAATGCATCGTATCACCATACCAGCCAGAAATTTGTCCTTCAAATCTTTCGGCAATTTGAACAACATAATCCGTTAAATATTCGTAACGGATTACATATACATTTGTGTTATGTTACGGCCATAAAAGGTCAACTTATCACTTATTCCAGCAATCAAACTAGCAACGAATACCACGATAAAACTCTAACTACTCTTCTGGGTTATGAGTAATTAAATAAAGAATAAGTATTGAACTTTATCATCGTATCCTGAAACGATTAATTGTAACTTTTTGTACAATTGGTTCGTAGATTTACGCTTAACCTTGAAGATTATCTACAACTTTAAAATAGTAACTTTTAAACTACTCAACTATGCAAATAATACTAGTTCAACAACTTTTTGTATAAAAAAGTCGTATATATTAACTCGGTTGATTTCTTGAAAAGACTTACCAGGTATTAGGACAGAAGTAATTACAGTTTAGTAAATGAATAATATTTTTAATTAAGTTCGACATACTTACAGCAAGTTAAGTGTATTGGTTGGTGGGTCGATTGTGTATATTGTTACGTTAAGTCAAATATATTCCTAATTTAGACTAGGATACGAGCCAATTAATTGTCGAATAAATTGATGTGTAGACCGGCTAACGTTCCGCCAAACCTAGAACAATATATATACCACATAACCATGTAATACTAGTATTACTTCAACTTCCATTCGATTCGAAAACGTTGAAATATCTAAAGTCCTATGATTGGCAAGGCCTATTTATACCCACTGGATCAATAACGCCTTTAATTCGCAACTAAAACGAAGTCTTTATTAATCATTTTGAAATACCCATACTGTAATACATATGTTTTCAAACTTATTGTTCTCTTTACCATCGTCTTGTTAATATATATCCTCTTTTAGGTGATTTTTCACGCTGTTGACATTCCATTGGTGGATTAAGCATCGGCCTGAAGTAATTATATTCATTCATTGGCTCGAATCGAAGGCATTCAATTTCAAAATCTTAATCGAATTTGAAAGATTGTTTAATACAGTTCAAATTATGTTATACGGAAAGTAACGAAACCGTTAACTGTTTGAATAATCATTTTTAGGTTAATAATACATAATATCTTGCAAATCATACTCTATTTATTCAGTTCTCAATATATAAAGATTTCATTTTAAAATAGAAAGAACAATATATTCAGTATAGATGAATTTTTTTATTCAAGGTATTATTCATCTGGAAATATGCCTATTCCTTCTTCAATTTCTTGAAGGCTTTGCTATATAATATAACTTGTTTATGGATATTTAGTAATGATAGCAACATAGTTGTTATAAGTAAATATGGTTAAAATACCACTAAAATTATATGAAACCATTGGAGTTCACAATATCGTTAAAACCTTTCATAAGCATTTTAGCCGTTTCTTTTTAACTTGTAAAACTTCTATTTTTACGGTACAAATGTTGCATGTTCTTCGCAAAAGTAAGTAGGTCTTCTCAATTTTAATAATAACCTTGTAGAATGTAACTAAAGCCCATTAACATGCAATCCCTATCGATTTAATATGAATTTGAAATTCTTTTACCACAAATTTCATACCGGTATCGTCAACTAATACTTTTAGAGATCTTAAATACATATTGATTAAAAAATGCCTGTTACTTGTCTCATATAGAAATAATCTTAAGGTATTTGATGTCGTAAAACACTGTTACAGAATTGATAACATCACATACAGGATGTTTGTCCAAGTAAAATATATTAACGAAAATTTTAAAGTTCAAATGTTACTCCTCCGCAACATAAACTTAAATTTTAGGAAAGGTTGGAAATATGTTGAACAGTAATAACAAAGCCGTTTAACAAAGCCGTTTAATCATCTTTAACGCTAGCAAGTTCATATTTTTGTAAGCAGCTGCCTTAAGGATTTTGAATAGCCTATGAGCCTCCAGATTGTTGAACCTTCAATATAATTAACAAAGTTATTGATAGGCCTAGCCTATTGATAGGAATTTATACGTTATAAAGTTGTCGATTCGAATTGTAGTCGAAGTAACTATAGTATTGCGTAGTCAAGTAGTGGATGTATTGTTTCGGTTTATCAAACTACTAACTGGTTTACATACCAATTTGTGTAGCTGATTTCTTGGCCCGTACCTTGATCTAAATTGGACACACACTATATTTTACTTTACCATCAATTCAATCAACCCAAAAAATAATATGTTCAACTTGTAGTCAATACAATTAAGTTATGTTATTTGACTGCACTACAATTACTATTAGTCTAACAGAAGTTTGAACTTTGCTAAATTGACCATTATTATATTAAGCTTTTCAAAATGAAACTGAAAAAATGCTTCATTAAAATAAAATAGAAACCGTTACCTTTTTTCAAATTGAACTAATTCGTAAACAAAAATATCGATGTTGATAAAGAAATTTTTTTTAGTCTCAAAACACGTAATAAAAGGGGTAAGGGATTTCAAAAAAAATCTAATAATAAGCTTAATGACATTAGAAACAATCATTATTACTATAAAAAAAAATCAAAGTTGAATCCAACTTTGACCTCACCTACATCCATATAATTAAATATCATAATAATATTATTATCCCTTCGCAACACAATGTACTATTAATAACATGATATTGAGGATTGTATTACTCCCGTATTTAATATAATATCTTAAAAAAATTACGTTGAATGACCATGTTAAAAAATAAGAAATATAAAAGATCAAGATTTTTTTTCGTTATAATAAAGATGAGGGTCTTAACTTCTCAGAAAATATTAGAAAACTTAGTAGGTTAGTTATTACATTATTTCCGAATTTGTTCTAATATCTTTATATCATCCGATAGCTTTATGCTTACTTTCCTAATTTTCAGCTTGCGTGTTTTTAAATTTTACATTGTATTCACTATATTCCCAATGAAACTTTGAGGTAAGCTATGTATATTTCATCATTCGTTTAGTTTCACGTTTAATAATAGAGTAGCTTTTCCACTATCAACCTACTTTACCTTAAATCCACTATTATTTTGTATTTCGAAGAAATTCATGTGATTAACATAAAGCTTTGAACAAAAAGAAATATTATTTTCCTTTTTACATATCCCAGAGATTGAGTTTTAAGATCGGTGCCTTTATTAACCATGGTACTTAAGCCTACCATATGAACAATGAATATATAATATATACAAATGGCTTTTATCATTATCTTTAAACTTATAATCTGAAAGGTATATATTAGTCCAATCTGGCATCTATACTACTATAGTTGTAAATAAGAACTGTAACTAGTCAAAAAAAGTCTCAATAGGTAGCGTTAAGGTATTATAGGGTTTATTCAATTTTTTTATAACACGTTATCGTTTGACCGTCTTATTGACAGAATAAGCTCTCGTTAATTCCTATATTCCCCATAGTTCATTGACAAAATATCTTTTTGTTAAGTATCTCATTAACTTTCTCTATTTTACTTTCTGAATCTTCATTACAATTTAGCATAGAAAATCACTGAATCATATTTTGATTCGTAAAATATTAAACGAAGTTAACATAATATTCACATGAACGTTTCAAATTATCGTAAATTTTTCGAAATAGTAAGGAGGTTGTTAAGTATGAGAAGTAATCATCTTTGGTTAAAACATTGGGAATACTAGGAAACGACGAGTCAAGAACTGATAATTTAATCTTTTTCTGGCGGTAAATATTGAAAAACGGGCGTAACTTGATTTCGAAGAGATTATACAGCTTACCGTTCCATTTATCATTTCCTCCTCGAATCTTGACGAACGTTATAATTACCGCGTAATTTGGATCTACCATAAGGATATCTCAAGGGGGAGGTTAATTTATTGGTTATAAGAACCATTTGAATGTCTTTAACGATGTTGTTAGGGTACATGATAATGTTGGTGAGTAAGATAATTAACTCTGGTAGAGTTTGAAGGGGGAATGTCAATAATTGTGCCAATAATAGGCTAATACATCAAGCCGTTTCTTCCTCAATTAATTTATTAAAAATGAATTTGTTACGAGTTTTGTCTCTAAAAAACGCAGGGATTATCGTAATGAATTTAACGAAAATTTCATTAATATTAAAATGTTCTTCAATACTTTGAGTAAATTAATTTGTAGGGTTGTAAACATGTTACACGTGTATAAATGAATTCTTGAAGACCAGTAATTTAAGCCAAAAAGTTGTCTAAATCATCCGAAACGTCGCCATCATTAATAAATAGCTTCAATACTTGAAACCTCATTCAAACGTTAATGCCAATAAACATCAACATCTTATCAAAACCTAAATTATTCCCTATTTAAAACACGATTTTATTTTAAATTAACATTGGATATAATACAAATAAATAACGTACATTATTCCGAAACATATACTATTCTTAAAGAAAAAGGGTAAACACTACGTATAAGGACGATTGGTTATACCAAACCAGAAATTTACCAGAGATTAACGTGACTATCTTTCACGTTAGATTCCAACGAACCAGCACAAATCAAACCATTAACATGTGACTTATATCTTTTTTCCTTTAAAATATCAATAAAACATTTACATTGAAACAAATTGTTACTATCAATATGAAACTCTGGAAAGTTTCTTTTGAAGATTATACCTTTATTCGACAAAATAATTAGGAACAAACTACCCTCTTATAGCTTAAGACCCAATAATAACATTATTCTATCAAATCATAATTAAGACCATTCTTGAAAATCCCTTGAAATCTATTATACTATACATTATGGGAAAAGATCCTTATATGAAGAAAAATATTAACTATATTATTCTACTAAACTATATCCGCATGAATAACTCTTTCATAAATACCCCCTTTTTTCTTAATTAAAAAAACCTGAAGTCGACCTACATTTCTACGTCAATTGTCAACGACTTAAAGTTATTATAAAATCTAACTAAATATATATTTTCTCTTTTTTAGTTTTTTTTCGTTCATATTGTATGAGCTATCCTTTCCAACACATTCATGTGCAGCCTCCACATTGGTCAATACTGCTACCAGCCTTATATACGATTCCTTAATATCGCCGGCAAAAACCTTTCAATATCTCCCTTTAAACCTAATGCCAGAGGGTCCAGACCGACCACACGCGCTCTTAACGCGTCTGCAAAGGTCGGGAGACCTTTGTAGAATACGTCAAGACTTGAGAAAAATCATTAGATAATTAGACCACCCATAGCAAAGGAGGACGTTGTTGTTTACCGAACTTAAAGTTTTAATACCGAGTTCTTTTATAGGGTTTTCGAAGTGTAAAGGCGCGATTTAAAGTGTATAAATCTTTTTATAAGGCTTTCGAATAGCTTATCAATGTCTTTGTTGTATGTTTTAATAGACCCAGAATTACTAAACACCTTTTTTAATATTACATATCTCGGGGTACGTTATCAACCACCTCGTAAACGGGGGCCTGAGAATGTAGAAAGGCGGGCCTATACTTATGCACAGGCCACCGTTTCCTTCTACTTCCCCTTCTACGCGGACGTAAACCGATTAGGCACGAAAGACCCTCTGAAAGTCGTTTCGTACGCCCTTCCTTGTGGCTTATAAGACGGCTTCAACATTACCGACTGACTCGTTTGTTGAAGGCATTAAACTCTCTATTTCTCCGAACTCGAATACTATATAAGCCACGGTAAAAGGTCTGAATGAAACACTGGTTATCTTAACTACATAAAAGATCTTTAAGTATACGAAAAGCCGTTGAAACTATACTTACGACTATCCGAAATACAACTTTACGTAACGTATTATACACCAAAAAGTGGGGGGGAAAGAAGTTTACAGGTTCTTATTGAGATTATTAAGGTATTGAAGCAAAATATTGAAAGATTTTCCTCTGGTACGCTCTCATAAAATTGGTATAGTTAAATTCATTCGTTATTTAATCGATAGATAAAACTTTTATAAGGTACATTATACGGTATACCAATATTGTAATTCTAAATGAACTTTTTTCGAAAAGATTATAATTATACTACTTTATATTTTAAAAGGTATCTTTGCTACGTTCGATGAGTTTTGCTGTATATACGGGTGGAAATAGTTTCACACAGTATCTCCTCTCTATTTCAAAAACAATTAATCGAATTTTACAAGGTAATAAAGAAGAAAATTATGATTTACGTTAAAATTATACCGATATAAGTTTATTTATCAATATGCTGTAAAAACATTTGTATAAGTTCCACAACTTAAATCGTTTCATTCCTTAAACTCGTTACGAGTTTTCGTTCTTTTTTAGTATTAATAAATACTAAAGGGCAAGGCATAAATTTTACCTCTTTTGATTGTATAACAATGATTTTTTCTAATAATATATTCATATACATTACGTTCGCCTAATTCGATACCTTAATTATAAGGTTTCGGTAAGAGATCATATTTTTAAACTATATTCGACGACCTCCTTATATTGCAATTTTTAGAACTCGTTTCTTTATATTTACAGAAATTAACCGGCGGCTTTTAAACGAAAGGGTAGGAAATACATCTGCTTTTCGAAATACCGGTTAGAAATATTAGATTTCCTAGCGAAATTTGCTACAATACAAAAGTGGCAGCGAAAACTATAATTAATGATACAATCGATACTTTTAAGCATACTAAAACAATTATTCACCTAGTTAGAAAGAGCCACAAAGCGAATTCTTATAACATTAATATCCGATAATATCTTTCCAATCAAGATACAACGCGATTTGTATTTTTATACAATATTTTAGAACAACAATTATATAATTCTGTACGTTGATATAATTCCGTTACGTAACCACCCTTTTTTGGATCTCGTTACACGCATAATAACCAGGGATTTCGATGTCCAAAAAAGGTTGTTACATGAAATTTTACTAATAAAGACCCAGATTTTTTTGGATACCTAAACTATGACCCATAAAATAAATAATGAATTTTCTATTTTGGGGAAACCCGACTTTCGCCTAATGAATGAATGAACTATCAAATTCAAATCTAATACGTCTATATGAAGATTATTTAAAGTTACGAAAGTTAGCTTCAAACCTTTAAAACCTCTAGTAACAAACGCCTGATCCATTTTAATAATTGTAATTAAGGCCTTTTACAACAAGTGTTTTCCAATAATAAATTCGAATACGTTCATAGCCGAATCCGAATTTACATGGCTTTTTAATATTAGTCTCATCAAATAAAACTTAACGAACCTTCCAAATTAAAGTGACGTATCGAACAAAGGTTATAACACCTATTAAGACCTAAATAATAATAACGTTTATAAATATTAAAAATGCCGATTTTGAATTTCCATAGAGCTATTAAAAGATATCAAACGCTGGAAAAAACACACAAGATTTATGATTATATAGGTAAATGTAAGAAAAATTGAAACTATATACCAAGATTTACTTATAGGATATGCGAATAAAAGTGTAAATATTATTACTATATAACAACCTTCATACGGCTAAAGAAATAACCAAGGTTTTATACAACGATATTCAGCTTACAATTTCTTTTCGCCTGTTCTAATTGAAAGAGATGCCAACCCTATGTAAGAAGGTTAATGTTAATTACTCTTAGAAACTTGTTTTAGGGTTTTTATAAACGTCTAGATAAAAGCCTCCTTTACCGATATATAATTAAAACCAAATCTCGAAACAAATTTTAGCTTTACATTAATAAAATGAATTCAATTAATATATATCGAAACTAATTTATTAATTAAATCATCACTAGAATATACGGCTAATTACTCGGAACTCAAAGCATTATAGATAAAGACTTTAATTAACATTGTATACAGCCGGAAGAAATCGACTTTGGGTAAAGTATATGGATGATGTACTTTTGCTATCTGGAATTCCATAATTAATTTACATTTCAACGGTAAGGTAGAAGTTTTTACGTACCTCCTAGAATACTTCCTTGACTTTATCTTTACTAATAATGCCAGATTTATTATATAATCCGACTTAATCTCTACAACAAGTCTAATTATAAATTTCATCCAATAAATTTCTTAACACACGGGCTTCACACTTTACCCAACCTACGAATTAAAAAACCTAAAATTAGTTTACCGATGTTTGTAACCAAATTTCTGTGAAATTATCCATTTTGTAATGCACCTTTTTTATCGAAAACGAAGCTATAATATAAGAATTAACGGTGGCATTAATCCGATTATACTTAAAAGCTCTTTACACGGTGGTCAAACTCGTTACCATGCGTGTTAAAGCTTCAAAATAATAAACTTCTAAATTAAATCACTTTTAGTACTATATAAGGAAAACTAACAAAACCCGGATACGCAGTGTAAGGTTTATAAAACGTAGGAATTTCCTAGCTGAAGTTTAGCAGGTACGTACTATTTTATAAAATAAATTATGAAGAGTTCGATTTTGTAAAGATATATAATATTATAAGTTAATATAAGTTTCCGTTGCCGTTTCAAATATTTTTACTTAAAGTAGATAGCTACCTCGTTTTCAACGCAAGTTAATAAACTTAAATCCTTCAAAATAATATACTTAACGATTTTTCAACCTCTAACGATATTGAAGACAACCGTTCAAATGATTAGAAAGAATTCAAGTGTATTATCCTATAAGGGTCCTATACATTTAACGAAAAGGTTCTTCGTATCACTCTCGAAGTTTGTAATACGTTTGCTGGGTTTAAATATATAATAATACGCATACTTAAGGTATATTACAACTTTATAGTAAGTTAATTTGGTATATCTTACTATGAATAATTCCGACAAAAGGTCGTCTTATAAATACAACGATAATTGAAATATTTGTAATATTAAAACTGGGCGACAGAAGCCTATTACAGTTACATTTATAAAGACCGATCGCTTTAATCCTGGCATATTCCAAGGAGTAAAAGCGTATTACAACCCGAAGAATACATTGTTTATTTATTACTAAGGGCTTTGTAAACTCCTAATACAAAAAGGGGATGATTGTATGAACCTCTGAAAACTTGGTTATATCTTTTACCTATAATATTAAATTCACCAGAACTGAAGGTAAGTTCGTATCAATTTTATATAATATATATAAAAGGAATTGAATACCATTTCTTATAATCGTCTCATTAAAAGAAGAGGCGTTGAAAATTTCATCACAAATCATTTTTCCACGTTAAATACCTTTTTATTAATGGGATGATAATAGTTCATTATAAAATAACGAGTATAAGGTTTTTCAATTTTAACTATGATACTATATAAAATTATTTTCCCTTTACAGTTCTTAATATAATTGATATGTTAAGTCTCGCTTAGTATATTCTAACCATATTTTTGTTGACGCAAATAACTATCTAATTTTGTAAATTTTAAATTGGTGAATCTTGAATATTACGGGATTCAAAACTAATTTATGGTAAACGAACTTATAAACGGCCGATAACCTATTAATTTTCGCTCCGAAAAAGTTTTAACTTTTATATATTATTGGATGTCGAAATCCTACAAACTTTGCAAAACGAGGAAATCCCTTCATCTTTATAACCTGAAACCTGATACATGTAATTATAAACCTTTTTCTCAAAATTAAGTTCTTTAACATACGATAGGCAAAATTCTAGTTCAACTAAGCTTTATTAGGACGTGGATATATTGAAAAAAACATTATAACGGCGTTAAAGTTTTCCCGGTGTTATAAGTGATTTTCGCGTATAAATTACGGGACGCCGTCCTACCTTTTACGTATAGCTATTTCCACCATGGTTATTTAGATGTTAACTTATTATGTTTAAAATTGGTATTCCAAACACGGGTAAAAAGGCTTCAAGAAACAAGTTACGATCCTAGTAATCGCTACCAAAGAAACGTTCGTCCTTTTATACAAGACTTCATCATATGTTATCAATTTTGAAAACTCCAATTAACCCTTTAACACAATCTATTTTTAACAACAATAACTTCGTTTTACTTATATCTTCGAGGCCTTAAACTTCGCATCCCCTTTTATATAACATATCATAATAGCATTTGATACGATAATACCGAAACCCGGACTATTAGTTTCTATAGATACATTTGTAAACAGACGAGTAATTCATCGTACAGTGGATATAGCCCAACGCTTTACGCGTTTCCATATGTTTTTAATATAAGATGCAATAACCGATCTCAAGAACCCTTTTGTTTACGTCGTTAACCTATCTTAACTAGGTTAAAACCATACTTACATAAATTAAATAACGAATTTTCCAATTCTCTACATTTCATTTTACCAAATTTATATTTATCTCCTCAATCCTTAAACTCTCTTTCGAATGAACGTATAAAGAAGAAGGTTGTTTTGATTTTGTATGTTTTCCATATAAACCTCAATGAATACGATATTGTGATATTAATTAATAACTCTGAATAAATCTTTAACAGTCGACGTTACGTTAAGTATAAATGCGTAATTCACTTTAATAAACGCGTAATTATAGAGTAGTATGGGATCTTATGCCTTACTATTTAAGTTTTTGATACGAAGGTTATCAACTCACCTCAAAGCATAAAAAAGACTACACGAATTACATTGGGTTGGTTAATAATGTACGATAATAACATCTTTATGATATATGGTCTGAATAGCGATTTCGCCACCTTTTTTCAATAGGTTTTTCGGGATTTCCATTCTGTATTCGAATTATATTTAAACTCGTTAGGATCAAATTAAGCTTACTGAATCTATATATTGACCGAAATTAGCCTTTAAATAAACCTAAAATTTCAGTATTAAGTTTTCCACCCGCTTCTATGATAATAATTTACTATTAGTCAAAGACCTATAATAGTTATTCCTGTTTTGATTAGAGACTGTTAAATACATCAGAATTTATAAGAAAAGGTTGAATTGTCCGTTAATTAAAGACGTTAAAAACTTATATATTCGACGAAACTAAAACCTAAATTCGGCAAATCATCAAAGTTGGGTACTTTCTCCTCTCTATAGTTGTTATCCAGATTCTTTTTCTACTGATTATTGACGATGAAATATAGATACAGAGATTTCATGTTATACTCTCGAAAATTTCGAATCGTTAAGGTGGCTACATATTACTTGCATTACAATAAAAATTAAAACGTCGCTTATTTAAAATACTACCAGATGTCTATAAAAGCTTGGAAACTTCATTTATGATTTTTTTTAAAAAAAAACTTAAACAACCAATACTTTTTCATCCCGATTCATATTCTACTAGTTGTTAACGATAAAATACTAGTACAGGGATTTTATGTTACATTCTCGAAAATTTCGAATTTTCAAGATGGATATATATTACTTTCTTCACTATAACGAATAAAACGTCGCTTCATTTGCACAATTACCATATTTTTTAAAATCTTGGAAAAAATGATTATTCTTTTTTTTAAAAAAAAAAATCTTAAATAACTGGATACGCAACACTTATATAAAATGAGTCCTTCCGATTTTTGGTAATTTACAAAGTGTTCTTAAAAAAAACTTAAGTTATATTTTAACCTTATAAACTAATGTTGTCCGCTGGCCAGCAATAAAATCATTTTATGCTGGCTAATATTTACTTATAACGCCTGTTAATCTCTATACATAAATTTATTATTACTATCACGATTATTGCATAACTAAAGACAAACCGAAGAACTGTAATGATCACACTAAATACCCGTGAGTATGTAGAAGGTGTCAGAGGGTTTATGTTAACAGTAAGGTAGCAGAGGTAACAAAAGGTGCAATATCAAGACTGTGTTCGTGCGAGTGATGATCAGAAGCCGTGAGGCTATTCAGGGTAGACTGAATACTTAGATTGACAACTGAAGAGCTATGAAGGAAATACTATCTATCTTGGTAATGAAAGTGTCCTTATATATCCGCGCCTTCATACGTCTTCAGTGTAGGCTCGACTGGCTCGATACCGAGTCCATCGAGTCTCACACCATGCTGACCCTAACCCTTGTGTACGGTGTGTCTGTTGTGGATCCCTGGTGCCTGCCGAGAGGCTGTGTCCAACCGATTTCCTTTGTTATCTGCTGCAGGGCCGCCGCTGGTGCGCCCTGCAGATGTTGGGTCATAACAAGAACATGTACTTTCACTCATCTAATTACGGCCGTTATTTTGGCTTTAATAACCGCTATCCGGTAAACCCGTACCTTTCTAAAAAGGGAAACGGGCTTCAAAAAGGGATTGGAGATTACGAAAATAGTGGTAGTACGGAAGGAGCTGAAGATGGCGACGGGAATATACTTATCTTTACGTTTGATTATTATATCTTTTAGTTAATGATAGATTCATTTACGCTTGGTGCTTTCAAAATATTTACGCGTATAATAAACGTATTTTACACTTTTCCCCCTACTAGTGTAAAGTCCATTATACACTCCCACTAATAGTAACCATACGTAAACCGTATAAATTTACTCTCCGCTCAAGGTGGCAGAGCGGGTGCTGGCTATGTAGGCTAAGGGAGAAAAAAGGGAAGAGGAAAAAAAGTCGGTCGAAAAAAAAGTAGGGGTAGTAACCAGAATGCGTTTGATCCATTTGAAAACCAATAGTTTCTGCGTCCATATACGCCGTATCCGCGCGCGTACGGTTCTTCTTCTATGAAATAAAGCTATTAATCATGATTTATATAGACATCCTGATAAAGAAAAATATAGGGATATAAGAGAACGTAATAATATTTACTTTTTTCAATTAAATTATTATTAGGAAAAGGTTAAAGTTAAGATTTCTATTAAAAAAGGTTTCCCTTTTATTGAACAATAAGAATTAAAAACCACCGCGCGTATTTTAGGACCCTATTGGTAGGCTTTCCTAGAAACTTAGGCCTTTCGTTGCAATTTAGTCGATTCGAATCACTGTGGTTGAAGTACCTGGTGCTGCATTGAAATTGGTTGTCAAGTATGATTTGTAAGTTCTTAGTTTGTTTAACCGCTAGCCGGTCTGAATGCTAATTTTTATGGCCCCAAGCTTTGGCCTATGCCTGACTTTGAAGTGGGTACCTACTGCACTACACTTGCAGTATAGTCCCACAAACTGCAGCTAATTTGCAGTCAGTACAATCAACTTAACTGACAGCTTAGTTTACATTACTTTACTGCATTTGATTGCTATCTAAACAGACCTTCCTATTAATATTATATATCTCACAACATTTACGCACTATTATACACGCGTTTTACTTTTACCTTTTACATGGTTTTTCACCTCGCTTTTTCATCTTTATAAGGATCTCCTCTTTTTTAAAAATGCGTAAATAGTCGCATCTCCAACACAAGCAAACGCCGGATGGGGACTAAAAGGGCCGTATATCACAGCTCGACTAAGGCTACAGTTTATACACCTACGGGTCTTTAAACAGAAAGGCACTCCATGGACTTGATTGGAGGGATGGAGGGGAGCCGTGGCGGCTCTTATAAGCCCTGCGAACCTCTTGTTACAATCCCTCCCGCTGATATCTACAGGAATATTTCGTAGAAGAAAGTTCTATACTTTGCACTAGATACTACCCGGTTATAGTACAATATAAAAAAAGTATTTTATAGGCCAAATGATTTATTAAATTTAACGTTAAAGCCGTTTTTTACAAGTAATGTATTAAAAAATGCGACTAATGGAAAACCGCGTTCCATACCGGCTTCTAGTATTTCGAATAACTAATTGCCCCTTTCAGCCTCTTCGAATCACCTAATATCTTGCAAATATATATCGATGATTCTTTATGCCCAGTTATCGATATTTTATATTCCGCCTACCTTCACAATAAATTAATATATTTCAATAATACTTCATTCGAGTTCAACAGCGGAATTTAATATATATTCACCGCCTTAAACGCGTTAAACCCAACCTCAGTATATCTAATTATGAATTCAAAGTTTCAAACCCTAAATATTTCAGATTTATAATCAAAACAGGGTTTAAAATACATAAAAATCTGTAAAAGCTACGCATTATATGGGAGTTAACAACTCCTAGATTTATTTTGAAAATTCAAAGCTTATTCAAATTCGGCAAGTTCTACTATTAAATTTTTTTAATTTGTTCATATCAACCGGCTTTTTAGTTAAATTAACTAAAAAGGGGTTAACTTTTGCCAAAATCTCGAGGAAATAATTATATTGAAGCAATTCAATCCTTTGTTCCTCTCGACACTTATTTTCGTGTTATGGAACCCCGAACAAAAATCTTTTTTTAAAGCTAAATACTCCGGATTAACCCTTAAATATGATTTACTTTAACGTAAGAATCGGAAAATCCTCCACCTCATAACTTATTTCTTTTTTATTTATTACCTGTCCGATATAATTACTAAATTTGCAATCAAAAACTTTTAACGATGATAAATTACTTAAAAACATAAAATGCAGAGCTTTGTAATGGAGCCTACCCATTCACGATTTTTACAAACATAAAAACTTGAAATACTTTATGATAATACTACTACTTTGCAAATGGAAAATTCGTTATTTAAAATACTTTTACATTCCGTTTCAAATTAGTTTATAATAAAAAAACGAATTTCCAACCGATATACTATTATAATTAAACTAGGATATCTATTGGAACTTCTATTACTTTCGCCTTGTAAGCCGAAAATTATAACTCTTTCACCCCAAATTGATCGCTTCTACACTACTCCTAAGCTCGCGTATCTCTCAAATTCCCATTATAGGCGAATCCATCATTAAAAGTCACGAACTATTTATCAATACCAACTTTTAAAACAATTAAAACGTTATTATCACCCGGAATGTTAGCTACCTCCAGTTGATTTATATAATACGTATATATAATAGTAGGTTCCTCTCTCATATTCGCGTTAACAAAAATCAATCACTAAAAAAATTCATTTCAAACTATACGATGAACGATAACAACATTTTACGTTTCTACAACCGCATTTGGATCCCCGATTACAAACTGCTTACTACTATGTTTATCCACTCTATACATGATTTATTTGTTACCAGTCACCCAGGCGATGACACTACCGTTTCTATACTATCTTAATCGCACCTTTCATCTAGCTTATAACATATGATTTGAAGTTTGTATTATAATTATAATATCTATGAACAGATAAAAATAATGACATCTTTTAAAAAGAACTTTTGACACCTTTACTGGCTTACAAATAAATTTACCTAAGTAATTAGTCGACTTTATAATCGATCTCTATTAAAAAATAATTGAAGACCTATGTTATCTTGTAACTATTATGAATCGTTTAAGTCGAACCGTTACCTCAAAAGCAAATGAGATTTCAAACATTAATGTTTTGAAACCGATTCCTAAGCCACCATTAATGATTCTATGGGTTCTACTTCGTAATCATTAGTAATCGGGGTTGGAAGTAAACAAATAGTTTTTGAAAACGCTTCTACAACTTAATAAGGGTATAATAATGCCTTAATATAGCATTCTAACCTGTAACGGACGGCTCTACCAAATAAATCAATTATAGAGTTCTAATGTATTTACATTCCTTTATTTTTTATACCTAACTTAACCAAAGTCGTATGTTACCCAATTATTAATTAATTTTGTAAAATTAAAATACTATTTATATCAATATGAACTTATTATTTATAACACATAATTATTGCGTCGACGATATGCACCCTATCTAACACTTCATTATCACGATCATAAAACCTGAAATGAAAACCAAAAAACTCGTTTTAGGTATTCGTAATATTACGAAATTCGCATGAGCTGTAATAACAACTACGTAACAACGTATTAAAAAACCGTTAGTAAATATCACTATTCATCTATACATTCTAAAATCGGAAATGATATTCAACTTCTTCTAAAAAAATCATGAATAGAACTAATTTTCTAAGATATTATATTTACTTTACGATGAATACCGTGGAGTATGTATTGTCGATTTCTATATTATTGAATTCAATGTTCCGGGTAAAAACCATCTTTGTTTTCACGTTAACCAGATCGTTCGAAAAGCTATCAACCAGCTTTCAAACCAACAAATTGGTAATTACAAGCCTCTTACCGTCGTCGTTATTAATAACAATGACGAAACCGATCCCGAATATCACGTCGAAAATATCTTACAAACCCTAATTAAACCTCAAATAGGTTGCCTTCAAACAAAGAATCCCTTAAAACAACAAATGTTAATGAAATAGGTTAATTACTTCCACTTAATTGAAACACCGATTTTAAACTTTTTTAATACATCTATTCTCAATAACTTTGAATTCCTTTACAACTCGGCTCAAAATAATAACAACTATTGCGTCTGGCTTATAAAAAAGCTTAATTTGATCTATTACTAATTATTGAATCGATTTAATACGATTTCATTGCTAATATCAAACTAAATAAATACATATTTATACTTTTAATTTTTTTACGGTTTATCCTACCGCAAAACTACTTAATTATATTTTTGTAATCGTTAATACCACAGTTAAAATCCAGTTTTAAACTCTTTTTTACCAACATATTTTGCTTTATACTTATTAACTTACACAACATTCTGTTAATACATTTAACAACTTTAATAAGATTTCCAATAACATTCAATTAAGTTTTTTAACCGCTCATTCAATGTTACATTCACGTTTCTTACCAAAATACCTAATTTGACCAACTTTTATACTCTTCCTTCAAAAGTTAAATAATATAAAAACCGCTTCAACAGATGGGCGTTAACGAAACCACTGAACCACTGTTACGTATATCAACATTACTTTACGTAACGCATCAGACCATTATAAACCTTTTTGCTAAAATCATTTAAGTTGATATGATAATAAACTATTTATTCACAAAAAAAAGTGGTTTAAAAATCGGGTCACTTATTCTGATTTTTAATGTTAAATACGAAATGAACTTTCAACAATTTCTCAAGGACCTCATTTATATCCGGATTAAGGTTCCAAGCGATACAAATGTAAATTGAGCTCCAGAACGTTGCACCGACAGCAGAGAACTAAAATTACATATTTATATTTAACCACTCATAAACGAATTATTTACTACCGTAACTCACTTTATTTACTTATAATATCAAAATGAAATTTTCAAAAGTTGAAAACCATACAATGAATACATTCAAAGAAAATCTACTCGAATGTACCATTAAAATATATATGAATAATCCATGTATAGATAAACTCACTATTGGATAACAAATGATAAACAGATTTAGAATATAAGAATTTAAATTATGAAAAGACTTATTAACGATCACAACAATGTTTACATTAATTTTTGCGAAAATAATAAGTCGAAGAAAACTAGGCAAAAAAGAATAAAACTAGGCAAGGGAAAATAGGTACAATACCAAGTCGAAAGTGGTTGTTATCAAAAAAGGAATTGTTAAAAGAGTAAATTTTGAATTGTAACATTACAGAGAGTACTATTTATAGAAATGGACAATAGTATTGACTATACTAACGCTGGCACCTTCCACAATATACTAAAGCTCTCCATGACAAAAGGGTATCTTTTACGCTATACCATAGCATTTTACGTCGTTTGTAAATAGGTTTCCCACCGCTACAAAATAGACCGGCATATTCCAACACCTTCCACGCTATACTAAAGCGTTTCATGGCCGATTAATACCTTTTATGGCTTATCATAAAATAAACGCCAATAAGTCAAGGATAATATTAAAAGCTTGTACCTAAGCTAATGGTTGCTAGGGATCTAGCCTTGGCAACAACCATGCTTTCATATCGCTCCTAATCTACTCCTAAACATACCTACACCACGCGATCAACCACGTAATCAAGCCACTTATTATTACCATATATATAATAGATCCTTATTAGGGGCTTCTCTTCTTTTTTTATCGATGATTATGAATAGTATCTAACCACCAGAAGCGATATCTATAGCCTAGTCACTTCATACTTCCTTTTTCATACCTAATTTGATTGAAGTTTTTTACTTCCAAATTATTAATTAATGTGAAATAAGTAAAATACCATAATTATTGGGATTTTTCCATCTTTATAATTTATAATTCTTACTTCTATCCTATTTGAAAAATCAATTTTTTTACTATTCTGGTTTCGAAGTTATATATAGAAACGAAAATATTTATTTAACGTATTTATAGAATAATTAAATTCGCGTAAACTATGATAATGACCATATTATAAAACAGGTAGGAGCTGCTAAGATCACATCGTTTTCTATCGAAACAATTCAAAATGAAAAAGAAAATTAAGGTCTGACTCTTTTTTTTCTTTTTCAAAAAAAACTATATAACAAATCAGTTTCAAAAAAAAAAAAAAAAAAAAAAAAAAAAAAAGGAAAGCTTTACTAGAACTCCCAAACGACGCGCTTTATTCATTTTCATATCGTTAAAGTTCTACTTCTGGCGAAAACCATCCTCGGTTTTATATTGACTAACTTGTTCAAACGGTTACCGACTCATTTATTTTCCAGAAAGGATTTCATAACCAACTACTAGATATCGACGTCGTTACCGAAAATAGAGAGTTCGAGCGCAAATATAATGTTGAAAGTATTTTTTAAATACGGATTACACTTTAAATTGGATAATTTCTAACATGTATCATTTGAAACGATAAGTAATCATTAAATAAGTGGTTTATATTCAACCAATTTGAAAATTGGTCGAAAATTTCCAGTTCACTATTATCTTTGATTCTTTTAATTCTTGATATAGCCGGTAACAAAATATAATAGATTCATTTTGTTTGTTCGAGACAAAACGAAAGCTTTTTCATCATTTCATTTCATTTGTTTTGATATTTGATCTTAAATAACTGGAAAGTTATTCCACCGTTATTTTTAAAAAAAAATTAATATGTTTTATAGTTATGTACTAAATATTATCAATTACTATTTTACGAAATTTACTCATAACTTTCATTTCACCCAGAAGATCTAATGATTCTATTTACCTAAATCTTATTTTAGTTAAAATCCAGCTGTTTTGATGGAATTTAAAATTCGTTTACAGGTTGTTTTTATTATCAATTTACGTATATAAACAACTATTTGGTGACCATGATAATAATTTCAATAATTACGTCAAAGTTATTGTTAACGCTTCAAAAAAAATGTAAGGAAATTCTGAAACTTCTTCTTACTAGCTTTTTACCCTCGTGTCAACCATTTAATAGTTACTTTATCATGGGTAGAAAAAAACTTACATCGCTTCCCTAGGATTTTTTCATTATCACAACATTATAGCAACCGTTAACGGGGGCGACAAGAAACCCAACGTCATAATTCACCTCAATTTTGCTCTAAACCTCTATTTTTATACGTAAAGCGCTTTAACTAACGACCATCTAAACTTTTACGGTGTTTACATATTCGTTAACAAGAATATGAATGTTTCGAAGTATAAATTTTACCATAATCATTAAAATCGAAATTATATAGGCCGGGAAAAGTTCAATGATGTTGTTGTGCATTTCAACTGTTAGGTTTGGAGTTATATGGGTATACCTATTGACTAATCCCGTGAAGGGGATATAAATATAATACCAATAAATATAACACTATTTATGATAAACTATAAATAAACCATTGATTATTTTACATTTTTATGAGGGCTTATATACTAATATCGTTTATATAGAATGAAGAGGAATCAGAACTTTAACGCGCTATGTATTTAAGTAAATACGTTTATAGATTTCAATCAAGTAATTATTAATAAATATTAATTGAAAGTATTGACAGTTTTGTAACCAATATCAAGCTATTTCAAGGATCATTATATACTTTCATAATAATTTTATCCGTTTTTCAATTTAAATTTAAATTAATGACAACTATACTACTAACTAGAGGGGTTTATCAATAGAAAAAAAGATATTAAAAGGTTGAATTATGAATAAAAAAGAAGGAGAAGTAGCTCCTTAATAAAAATTATTGTTAAAGGAAAAAGTTAAGGGTAAAGTTGAGTGAAAATTTAGGTGTTATTTATAGGGGAAGAAATTGTTATTAACGTTATACATCGCTATATTGAACAATTAACGGTAAAAACACCAGTACTAATGACGAGCAATTTAGTAGTAATTTTATAGGCTGATAACTACCTCAATAGTTGCTAAGTGTTTATCCCTTGAGATTATGACTTTTTTACGATACTCCTTCCCATATTTACACAACGTAACCAATTATATAGCTAGGGTATATTAAACGCAATTTACTAGCTTCATAGCAGCTTCATAGCAGTAGAGTTCCTTCTTCCTCTCTTTTAATCGAGGTTTATATACAGTATTCAACCTCTTTAAGCGACAGCTTTAGCTTGTTCAATTAACACTATTAATCTAGACCATGCTTTCACATGTCAAAGTCTTCTCTTTTCCTTCTTTATAAAATAATCAATATTCATTAACCTAACAATCTTTGATCTGTTATAGTTTGATTAATATAGCATTAAGTTAGGTAAATATTATATTTAAAGAGATTCTTATATTTTATCCACTTTGCATAACTATTTTGCGCGTATTTAAAACGTTCGTTCCTGTTTTAATTTCTTTTTTGGAATTATAACGAAGTTACCAAGTGAAAATTAGATAACAGTTTCTCTATTCAGTCATGATTGTCAAGAAATAGTATGATTTCAACATCGAGTAGATTGTAAAACATTTCTTGGTATTTCCCATTTGAAATCGAGATTGTTGGATTTTCCGTGGAAAATACTTATATAAATTTATTATTAATATGCGTTGGAATGTCAACTTGTGGTAATAATCTTATTACCTATTTTATTACGTTGATTGTAAGTCTCAAAGTTAAGTAAATGTTTTTATAATTTAATTCAAGGTTACAAAGCTTATAATAAGCTTAGTCGTGGTTTAGGTATTATTTACTTTTATTAGCACATAAACTGAAAATAATAATGATTTTAATATTTTGAAGGGCTTTATTATGAAGTTCCACTGTTCAGCTTTTAGTTATCAACCGAAATATGTTTTACTAACTTATAGATCAAGTAAATAGTCATATCATAAGCAACATTATTGGTATATACTTCGTGTATGCGTTCTTATATAAGCGCGTATTGAATATCATCCCAAACCATGGGTACATCCTGATAATAAACTTGGAAATGATTGATGTTTAGGATTCAACAGTTTGGGATTTAAATTTATTTTGATTTATTGGCTAGGTCTCCTTACTGCGTATAAAGATATGAACTGTAGTTTACAACTTTTTTTTATTTCTTATATTTTGAGTTTGTTTGAATTCTATCCATTAATATGTATTTATAAACAGTGTTTGTAGGCGTATATTTTCTATTGACCTCTACTGAGGATAAAAACTCTTTATTTACAGAGCTTGATTTTAAACTTTTCAGTAATTTCATTCATTATTTTCGATATATTCCAGGTTTAATCGCTAAATTAGTTGCAAAGGTTTTAAAAAACTTGAGGACCGTAGTTAATATAATTAGTGTTAGAATCTCAGTCACTTGCAATATAATCAAGTTGATTGTATTGAGTTCAAGTCAATTGCAATGTATTGTACAATTCAATATGTGGTAAAATCTAAGCAGTTGCCTATATAAACTAGTGTGCAGACCGACTAGGGTTTCCCAGACTTAGAAAAATACATCTAACACCTGATCTTTGCAGTACTACCTGTTACTTCTACCACAATTCTAATTGACAACTCGTTGCAATGCTGAAAGACCTATCAACAGTTAGGTTTTAAATCTAAAAAAAAGTACATAATGTAGTTTATTAGATAAATTTTAGTGAAACTTCTATCAACGTTTTGAAATCGTAATTTTTTGTTATACCATTTGGTATAAAAGCTGTTGCATAACATCTGTTAAACGTTTTAATAAATTTCATTTTCATAGTGATACTATCGATTGCTATTTCGATTTTTAATATTTTTGAAGAGAATAAATTTAGTTATTTCCTAAAGGTGGGCTCTTTATTATTTTGGAAGGTGGGTTATTTGTTATTAGTTATTTGGAAACTTTGATAATTCGAGGCTTTCTATTTTCGAACTTTTATTAGTTAATTTGAATGTTTTAGTTTCGAGACAGGTTCAATGAAGATATTTCAATAGTTTGGAGATATTATCACCACTTTTGGAATTCCGTAAAGACTAAACTACCGTAGCTCGAATGTTTCCCTTGTTTATTACTGTAAAGATTAGTATAGTTTATAGCGGTGGTTCATAAAACCCTTCTTTTTATTCTATAATGATTTGTAAAACGTAACCGTATTTTATTTCATTTTGTTTATATGTAATTGACTTATTTAAATAGTAATTAGTATTGGTGAACCTTTAATTTTTTTAACAATATTCGATTCGAATCACTATAGTCGAAGTAACTGGTTGTATTACATTGATAAATGTTGTGTGTAAGTTCTCACTGGTGTAGGTAGTTAGTGAACCTACACTTTAATTTGTATGGGCCAAATATTGGCCCGTGCTCTAGGTTAAACAGGCATACTATAGTTGTGTAGCAGCTATTCCAATTGACTGATTTTCTAACATTATTAGTATGTAAGATAATTATAATATAAAGATTAACCTATATTTTGTGTAGATATTAAGAAATCCATGTATTTGTATTGCAAGGGGTCATATCATTGTTCCTCATACATATTTTAAACCGTTAAATAGAAACTATTACTAAATGTAATTTGTAATATAAAAGTTAAAAGCTATTATTATACAAAGCATTATAAAACTTGAACGTAAGTTATAAATCTATTAGTTACTACAACTGTTTCCTTTAAATCAAATTTCTTATATAGTTAATCCACCTATTAAATACTACTTTCATTACTTTATTAGTAAAAATTTCCGCTGATGTTATCATCATCAATTTCAAGTTACTTGATTTCACTTTGTTTTAAATTTTCTTCAGTTAGCTATTATAATACCGCATTTATAAAATAACATATATATTTTGAACGACTTTATTTATTCAATACTAATCTTAAAGATGGTGATGAACCCTAATAATAATATATCTTACTTTATTGAAATATTCGCTTTTAATGTATCTCTTTCACAACATCAATCATTGCCTCAACTGCCGACTTTTCAATCTTTACCAATATATAGACCACTAGCTTCAACCACCGACTTGATAACCAATCCCAAAAAAGGATATTGGTTGAATATGTATAAGTGGAATCTACCCAGTTTGTGTCACAGTGTGGCACAAAGCGTGCAAAGGTGGGTGAGATATGGTATGTTTCAGGACCTATAGAAGGAAAAGATTGGCCTAGCTATTACGTTGAACGTGATTGGTGACTTGAGCTCAGTTTGTAAGGTTGAGCAGTACACACATGAAGTAACATCAGTGACGCAGTATTGACAAGCTCCGTGCCGCGGTCCCAATACGAAGTTCCCCTCACATTCATGCCAGGCTCCGGCGCACAACGTTGCAGGAGATGGCGAGGCAGAGATGGCGAAGCTGGCGCCATGGGCACTGGTCCTTCGCAGTTGCGGGAGAGGCGGGCCGGATGAAGGTCACAGGCAAGGTTTGATCACAGGCGCCGCCACATCCTTTCCATGTGATTGCTGCCGCCTGATGAGGGCGGGTGCCGAGGTTTGCATAGACAGCTGGGCAAAGTAACCGCCATACCTTACTGCTGACGAGAATCTACGCACCTCACGTGCGATGCGATCCGGGCCAATTCCTTTGGCGCTCGCGATAACGCAAGCCATGTGCGACGCCAGAAGCCGTGGCTTCGGCGGATGATAGATGCCAAAATGCGGCTTTCCGAAATTCATCTGCGCGGCTCAAGGCAGCAAACTAGCTTCCTACAGTGACTGTATAGTTGCAGCAAGGGAGGAAGTTGGTGCGGGTTGCAGATCGCTCAAGTTGAAACTGACATGGCATGATGGATGTGGCAGAAAGCAAAGTAGGGAGTACTTGACGTAGGCTTGAATGTGCATTCGACTGGTCCTGTAATGTAAAGTCAGCTTATCCAAACTCCTGCACCCAAGCCAAGAAGTAATTGGGTGCCCCCAAGAGTGCACAGCTTGTGGACGACCTTGCGTTGTGATGCTATATAAAGTCCCCTACCCTGGGTTATATCTGAGCATCGGCGATCCTGACATGCTCAAGCCTCATCCTTATCTCTGTCACGCCCGTCGCTGCCCACTCGTTTCCACCATGAAGAGAATACTCGCTTTCTCCGTCCTGCTGCCTCTCGGGCTTGCAGGTCCCTTCGAGCTCCTCGCGAAACGTGCCCTGCCCCGGGAGGAAGTTCACCCGTCCCAGCGGGCAGCCTGTCCAGCCCATCTTCCCAAGGGCGAGTTCGAGTTCCCGCACTACATCACGCAAATCTCGGCCTCGCAGCCCGACAAGGCCTTCGGGCCGCAATTCAACGGCGTTTTCACGCCCAACGACGTCGCGAGCATCTTCAGCTTCGACATCCCGGCGTCGCGCGCGGCCTGGAACTGCACGCTCGAGTTCCTCTTCCCGCACCGGGCGCAGCTTCGCACGTCGGACTACGCGTACGGCGGCGGCGGCTCGTTCCTGTTCACGGGCTACCGCGCGGGCAGCTGCCCGGGCCCGCAGACCACGTTCCGCCGGCAGCCCGCGCCGGGCGTCTTCCCGGCCTTCCCGCCCGTGCACATGGAGCCCGGGCACGCGTACACGCTGGACATCGGGCCGTGCTTCGTGTCCGCCGGGACGTGTGTCGCTGGGCGTAGGTGAGCGGCGATCCCGCGCAGATGGGGCCCGTCTGACCTGTGTTGCAGTGACTTCAACCAACGACACAAACTTCACATTCTTCCAGGACGTGGGGGATGGAACCGACGGTGACTGTCCTATCGGAATCTACACGACGTACAGCAAGGTCTAGAAGTCTCTGAAATGGTCCTTTCTGTCAAGAAACAGGATTGGGGGCTCAGAAGCTGGAATCCTGTCCAGGCTGGTGCGCTCAAGCGCAGGCATTGGGAGAACATTTCGGGGTGGCAGGTTGGTCAACGGGCAGGCAGACTCGTTTCGATAGGAAGTCAAATAAACATGGATTTGACGGTTTGAAATGCGAGAGAATGGGGGTAGCTCAACGCCCATGGCGTACTACCTGGTGGAATATGTTACATGTGAGGTGTGGCGACCCCGAAGGATGCACACTCGGCATCGAGGGAAAAGCTGACGAATACTGCGTAGTCAATCCTTCCTGACAAATCCACGGGCAGCCCCCACATTTGTTAGTGTTGCCACCAGACTTGTAGACGATTGCTTAACGTCACCGCAAAATTATACAAATGACTTCTGCTATAGCTACCGCCAAAGGAGCCAAAACGATAGCGTACGCCTTTGGTGTACCTATAAAGGACGCACAACCTTTACAAAAATACTAAAGGCCTTAACAAAAGCGTTAGGTAATTGGTTTATTTAGGCAAAAAAAGATGCGATTACATATTAATTGTAACGCTTTAGGGTTAAGGTTTTCCATAAGGCCCTGAACATGTAAAACCGCGATTTTAAAGTATGTGAATCCGTGTATTAAGCTTATAAATAAGTTATTAGCAGTTTTGTCGCCTATTTCAATGAGTTTTATTGTATTAAGCATCGAGTTTTTACGATATGTATCGTAATTTACGCAATAGAAAACGTTTTATATAATGGTTTCAGCTTTTACATTAAATATTGTTTACTAGTTTTCACTTCCTTTACAAAGCTTTACTTTTTGAACAACGCTATAAGCTGTTTTTAATATAAAGCGAATTATTTGTGGGGTTATACATTTGCTTTCTTTCGTTACGTTGCCTTACGTTATTATTTCGGTATTTTCTGTCGATATATAGACTTCTTTTATAACGTCAACTTCTCCCGTTATATTGGGTTTCCCTACCTTTTTGGCATAGGACGCTATTCAAAACCATTGTAATTAGCTGAAATAAAGCGTTAATTATCTTTACTTCGAAAGTTGCCCTGTAATTTACGTAGGGGATAAAAGGTATTACTTCTATAAACCGCCTGAAATAGCACCTCTTTTAATAAATCGCCCCTTAAAACTCAGCAGAGAAAACGAATCTACAGGTTTTCGTTAGGGTTTTAAAGGGCTATAAACACGACGTCAAAAGTTATATCATTTGGTATACCTTTGTTAAAGGTTTATAACTGCATTTACGAACTATTCAATCTGAAAAAAAAAAAAACCTTTAAGGGGTTTATTATTCGATATAATAACGTCGTTATTAAAAATAAATTTCTTTTTCAAGAGATTATACTAACGTTTTCCTACCTTCTCAAAGGTATCTCTATTAAGTTATATTATTTTCGTTACACTTACATGATGAAAATACCTTTCACGTGATTCGTTTGTTTTTTAATAAAACTCCTATCAAAGTCCTTTAAGTAATAAGTGACAAAATCGCCGCGTGATCTGGTTTAGTACCAGTTAATATTTACTCGTTACTAAACAAATGAAACGTTTAGACTGGCTTAATAATTGAAATCGTTTCTTTTTTTAAACTTATTCAAAATTTCGTTTATTTGGCGATAAGAAGTGAGTAAAGGTAATGAAAAACCAATAGCGGTTTTAGTTTTATTGTAGGGGTTACTTATAATAATAAATAATCTAACGATAAGGTTATTTAATCTTATACCTTAACTACGCGGTTTCTCAAAATGACCACGTCCTAAATCCATATCAACCGGAAGCCTTATACTTTAATTATTATAACTTCTTCCGTCCAATATACGCTGATTGTTTCCAATCCTCAAAATGAAAAGAAAATTATATTTAGCTTTCTGTGGATATAATTATATATTCATATAGTTAGTACCGCAGGGTATACTCTTGTAGAGTGTATGATAACGTGCCACATTGCAATATATACTCTTGTAGAGTGCACGATAACGTATCACGCTGCAAGGTGCACTTTTGCAGAGTGCATGATAGCGTGCTACGCACCAGAAGGGACGTTGGCAAAGTGTATTTTTGAGTTCCACGCTCTAGGTTAAAGTTTATAAGCTCTCACCTGAGGCGTAGATTATCCGGATCCCTCTTTTCCCTTTTAATATAACTATTTATGATTAATATACTATTAATCTTACGATTACTATTTTAATTTCGACGTTTAGGTGAATGGGTAATGATCTTACCGACACCAATTAGTAGTCAACTCAATCGACTATAGATAGCTTAGGGGGAAAAAGACGAACCTAGTTAAATACTTATAGCGGGATGCTGCGGCGGTTCCAAATATGCTGTACTCCAATATTATAGCTTATAAAAAACATATAAGAGTATAGAAATACGTGGGAACGCCTTTAAAACACAAAACGTGAAAAGTTTACAAAATCCAAAGTAACTTCAAAAAGAACCATTCTAATACAAAATTATTATTTCAGTTAATAATTTTAAACGATTGAAATTCCCGTTGCGTTATTCGTTGATTCTGTTAACGTTTCAAATATACTCAAGCACTTTTCAAAAAGCGTTTTATTAAGTATTTTCTACGTGAGTAAATAAATTTTGGATCCTTGCATTAGAATTTATCCAACCAAAACTTATTATCCGAACTGTTGAAATACACTTAAGAAGCGATAGAAACCACTTTCATAACGCTTGAACAAACTTGAAAAGTTGTCAAATCTGCTTTTGAACGCTTTTACGAATATATTAATCACTGAAAATAACATTAGAATAGTTTATATCTAAATACACCAAACCCCAAAAGCACCTTAAGAAACGCTCCGATATATTTCGCGAACGTTAGATACAGTATTCGAAATGCTTACCATATCACCTTAACTCACTTTTACATACCATTTTAACTTGTACATATACATCTCCCCACTTTCTTTTTCGTCGTTGACACTACCCCGGCCAACTTTTCCTTGTGCGGCTTACATTACATCGCTTATTTACATTGTTTTTGAGACTTTTCAAGTTTATTAGTTACTTAGTCAATATAACGGTTATAAGTGTTAAACGACCAATTTGAAAAGCCTAACGAGTTTAAATTAACGTTTTATATGTATTTCATTTATACTAGTAAGCGTTAAACGCCTTATTTGAAACGTTTTGTCAAATTTTATTTACCTTTTTGTTTATATATTATACACTCTTATTTGGATTGTTTTATTTAGAATACTTTTATTTACTATTTTATTTCAAAATCCCCTTAATATAGCATTCCAAGCGCACTTGAATCACGACCATTACGCCATAATAACTTTTATAGCTCTTTATAAATCTTAGAAAACGCCTAAACCAGCTTCTAAAGCGCTCCGATAAATCTCCCACTCTCGCAACAATAACTTGACTAACAATGAACCTAACCAAAAATAAATAATATACAAATCATTTGTTCGATAACACTTCGCTGTATCAAAGTACTTCAAAGCACTAAAACTTTAAGCTATAAATTGATGAAATAGAGGTGTTAATATAATGTTTAAACATTTGTGGAGTAAATATATATGTTAAAAATATGATTTTTTTTTCATTATTATAACGACGGTATTGAAAGACACAACTTATTCAATAATTTCCGGGAAATTTTTGTAAACCGGACGCCGGATTTATAGCTTATAGTAAACGATATAATTTGGAAAATACTGCGAAGATCATTTCAGAGAAATTGAATTAATATAACCAGTGAAGGCAATGGTCGTATCTCAAAAGCGTTAATCCTAACGGCTTAGCTGAGTTAAATACCAAAATACACAGGCGATAAGGTAATAAATGTGAAATTTGTGAAAGAATATTTGCTAAAAAAACATTACAACCGGATTTTTCAAATAGCGGATAAAGGGAAACACAAAATGATTTTGAAAATACAGGGTATAAAACGCTTAATAAGGCTAAACAAATGTAGAGACAAATATGCAAAGTTTAATAAATAGACGAAAAAGAAGGAAATACTGTAAAGTTTATCCTCCATTCTGGTTTAACATATACCCACCCCAATACGCGCACTAAAAGAGGAATAAAGACCGCATTACTTCCCGATTATATTTCACACCTTTTATTATTATAGCAAAATCGTCCCAAATAAGGAGAATGACGCTTATAAGGAAAATATAAACGGTAATGAACGACTATATGAATCTTACAGCCCGATTTTTACAAATTACAACCCATATCGAAACCTTTTACTACACTAATTCTCTAGTGATGAAAGTAACCCCATAATTCTCATAAGCTTTACCAAGCAATATGATAAATTTAAAAACTATGGTAACAAATCCTATAAACTTTTTGAAAACAAAATCAGTATAGTATTAAATATTCATACAAAATTAAATATTAAACCTTTTCAAATTTGAATGATTTTACCTGGTATACTAATTAGTAAGTGATGGAATGGTATATATATTATCTTACGTAAATTAATACATTGACGGAATATTATAACCGCCTAGAAATGTACATCAATACGGAAATTAATTACGAATTTTACGATAGGAATTGGATGGGTATTAATTGGAAATCTGTTAAAACCAATGTAAAAAAAGCCTATAAAACCTTATAAAAGATGTTCACCATATTATTGGCAAAGTTTAGAAATTTCCAGGCGATCTTTAACCAGAAATATAAGGATTACAAACTATTTATCTAAATAATTACCAAAGCATACCATAAAAACTCAAATTTTGATCTAACGTTTTTTTAATCGAAAAATTATTTGAAAGCTTTGTATATAGGATTTAAAACGTTACTCGAAACCTTAATACGATGATATGCGAGCCTCATATTAGCATTTGTAACTGAGAAGATTGAAGATGAAGGCCTGTAAATTACTAAGGCGGATTTTGCTAAAATAATTGATTATATATTGAATCGATGATTTAAAATATACCTAAAATGACATAGAAAAACCCAAAATACGGTTATTCGGGCGATAAATACCAAATCAAAATCCCAAAAAAATAGAGAATATGGTGGTTACGAAGAGGAATAGCCCTATACTCATGTATGAAACTTACCAAATATATTATCATACCTATGCGAAATTATACAAGGCATTACGAATTTTCAAAAACAATATTTTATACATTATAAAGTCGGCTACGAGTTGAGTAACTATCTGGTATAAGAGGAGATTTGGGTTGAACGATAATTTTAAACCGATTACCTACTTGAATACTTAATAGAAGCTAATTTTACAGTGTATATAATCGATTACGAAGGTGTTGAAGATGATTTTAACGCTAACATTTACGATTATACCTTTAGAAAAGACGAGTCATAGGAGAACTAAACTTATGTCATAACTTAAAATAAGGAAACAGACTAGCAAGTATTTACAAACTTATAAAATGCTCAATTTCTGTGTAACATAAGCTTGAATGACGCAAACGACGTGTTAAACACCTATATAGCGTCGTAATTAATATTATCCAATAAATATAATAATTGTTTTTAGGTTATTATATGAAATACCAACGTAACAGAAATCTAGACAGTCAGGAAAAAATTAATCGACGTTTTCGCGTCAAGTTTTCCAAATTCTAACTTGATCGAATAAAAAATACCGGAACATTTTGTTCCATTAAGGTAAATCGTCGTTGATTAGCAGGTAATGATGAATATATTATTCGTCCTGGATATTCTTTATGTAATAAAATTTGAAACATTATTTTTATTATTATTGATTAATATAAATAAGCTTGAAGTTAAGGTTCTAAATATCACTAACTAATTCGTCCATGCTTCAAATGATATATACGTACCATTACGCCTAAAGTTTGAATACCTGTGAATTTTTCAAAAAATCACATAGAATTAAAGCCATGTACCTAACACAGCTAGAACTACGAATATTGTATCTATGGTTTAGATACCTGGTTTCGAAACGCCTTTTACCACTCTTTTATGTAATAAATCACACGAATATATGAAAAAAAAACTGTTCAAAACTATCGAAATTTTTTATTACAAATACTAATTATACTTACGAGCTTTGTGGTAGTATAGATTCCGCCTTGAGAACAATATGAACTTTGACTACGAGGTCATTAAAAACATAATATACCTTGACAAACAGCCTATTTTTTACGTTTACAACGACACTATTTTATTTCAAACCGCGAAATATACACGAAACGCTTTTACTACGAACCACTAGGATACACTAGTAAACTGCTAAATAAACATATACGTTAGGCCTCTAGACTAAATGACTTACTATACAGGTATAACTTTCAACTCGATTGAACAACAAACTGAAGCTCATATTACCGGAAGTAGGTATATGTAAATACTAGTAAAAACACTTTAAGAAATTGAAAAGTACAAACAATATTATTAACTGTTTAAAATAACGTATACGGTATAATCTAAAGAATTAAAAAATACAATGATGAATGAATCAATCCTGCAAATATCCGTAAACGCCGTAAATAACACTTTTATCCCGAGGAACTTAATTTTAATAATCCGTATCTTGAGTATTTACCCCAGGGTTTACACAGATTTTATACTATTATTAATAACAGTATAAATAAAAAATGCTATAAGGAAGGTTATAATAACATTATATTCCATGTGACTTAGAAATAATATTTCGAAATCATAAACAATAAAGAATGGTCTGCGTAAAACTGGCGTTATAAACCTACTATTACAATCTGAAGTTTTGATTTAAAAAACGAAGGATGAATGAAATAGATTTTGAAGAAATAACAGGCTTAAAGTATATAGTATATTCGTCAACTAACTAAACGGTATAACTGTATTCCCTAAACTATATTAAAAGAATATAGAAAGGAAAATGGAGACGATAAAGCCCTGAAATCGCAATCCAACAAATGTCATTATTAATGTTACTCTCATCATAGCCAAAGAGAATCTTGCCCAAAATCCACGTACTTTTCGAATTTTTCTTTATAACCTCCGCCAATTTATAACACCAATTATTTGACATAAACGAAACTGGAATTAATCTTCCTAAAGCGTTTTTTTAATTCTAAAAACAATAAATGCTTCATAACTGAGTTTATGGACTCTTTTATCATTTAAAAGAAACCAGAAAATCGTAAGTTAAGTATTAAACTCTATTCTAAGGGCATTACCATAGCCTCAGGTAGCGCATTTCAAGATTTGACCTATAAGAAAATCTACGCCTGAATCGAATAAGGTATATTTCGTTCTCAAAGGTTTAACTTACCGATTTATAACGATTACAAGTTTGTTCCCACACATTTAATCTTCAAAGTAGAAATTAAAACCGGAAAAACTTATAAAAAGAGCCTCCCTATAATTAAGGGGAATAATGACGCTAAAAAGAAAGATATTATAACAAAATCGCCTACTTTATAACGAAAAGAACACCGTTAAACTTTTGATGTTTACCTCTTTATTATGCACTCCATATAACCTATATCTTAAGCTTCAAAATATTATACAAATTTATATATTATCAAAATAGCATTTTTAACGAAGTATTTACGCTTACATACCAATAAAATTCCGAAAACACTATTTACTCGGAAAGATCCAACGTATTTTAGAACTACTTAATAGTTTCAATAAGGTTGAAATATACTAGTATAATACTTATTAAAGGTATTATAAAGAACATATTGAAATAGCTAACTAGACTTTCAACCTATACTTTCTAGTTTTAACGCTGCGTTTTAAGGGATTTACACTTATTGAAATGTAAACTGGCAATACTTTTATATTATGTGATAAGTCGTTTTTCACTGCGGAAGAGAGGAAACTTTAAAATGTCGGTTTAAAGGTGGAACCACAAAAGAGCCTGGCGGAGGACCGCCGGATAAATTTTAACGATATAACAATTATATTCCAAAAAGATATTCTAAAACTTGTATGAAATTGGAAATTGGAAAAAGTAACTTTTATTAACCTAATTAGCATAAAACAAGCTAACAAGTGTAGATATTAACGTATATATAGAACTTAGCTTATATCGGTTTTATTTGAAAAAGACATTCAACTGTTCTATTGCTCCTTAATATTAAATGAACCCGTCGAATAATATATATGAGGCATTTAATAAACACTTCAAATGGAAAATAAACAATCCGAAACATAGCCTTCGTTTTATATCACTAGATATACATATAACAAAGCTTTTTATTTTTACTAATAAATCCTACGCGAATAATACGGATTATAACTCGTAAATAGGATTTATGCTTATTTTAGTAACGAAATACCGGGTAAAAATAGATTTATCCTTTACAGTAACATTGTTCATTGAAACTAAACGAAATGCAAACGGGTTACTCAGAAGGTTTAAACCTCGGTTATCCATAGCATGTTTAAAATATTCGACTCCGAAATTATTATTATAATAACGATACGGATGAAGTTTTCTAACTTTAGTTTGAAACCACTTCTTTTATTAATTAACATAAACTCTTTCTCTCTTTACCAATGCTTCATTAAATTCGGTATTATAAACGAAAAGCGTTTATTAATCGATATCATAGTATCATTAGAGTCATACGATCGTCGCAAAATCAAAAGAAAACGAAATGAATTAACTTAAATTGAAAACCGGAGAATATAATTTCCAAGGGAACTCCTAATAAGGTATTGAAAACATTTATATATATAAGCATTCTTTTCGTTAATGTTGTTAATGAAGTTTTACGAGCTCGTCCGAATTAAATGTTATACATCTCAAATTTGTTACTTTATTTCGTAATAAAAAAAAACTCCGTGCTTATAATTCATTATTAATATTGAAATTTCCTATTTTTAACGTTTCTAACATATTATTAGTTTTTTCATTTACAACTAGCCACGCTTCTAACATATTGTCACTTTTTGCATTTATTATTTTCAACTTTCCTGGCATTTTTTTCTCTTTTTTGCTTTACCATTCGTTACTCATATTAATTTTTTTTCAAAAGTAATTTCATTACTTTACAACCAATTGTACTGAGGCCGAAAAAGCTAGCAAATATAAAAGAAGGTAGCTAGTTGCTGCCAAAAAGCGAGGGGGAGTTAGAGGCTGTGTCTTCTTCTTCTTTTCCTTGTCCTCGCCTTTATCTCCGCCTTCATTATTAACGCAACCGTTATTACTACCGTCAACACCTCTATCGGCATCGCCGCCGGGAGGATGGCCTCACACCTTAGGTTATATACTCCTAGCTAAGGGGGCACGAGAGGTTTTTGCCTTTCTTACGACGTCGCGCGATAATGTTATCGAATTCGTTTTCGTAGTATATATGTAAGCCCTTCCACTAAGTGATAATAATAGTTAGTATCTCCTTAAGTTATTGGTTAACACTGAATACTAATTATCTCCAGTTTATTTCTGAGAGAGTTTCGAATAGAGTTATGGCAAATTAAATCATAATTCATCACGGCTAAAATTGAAAATCAAAAAAGTAGGTTACTTACTGTAAAGAAGGCGGGCATATAATTAGGCATTGGTTTATGGTTTTAGGATTACCAAAACGGGGGCACATCCATTACTAATTTATTTATAACGCTGATAAAGAACCGAACAACCTATGTTTTAAATGTAATCGTTAATAGATTCTCTCGCGGCGACGAACGTAACATACGATATATAAGGCGGGTGCATTAACGGCCCAAGAACGCAAACCTGGGAACTTTGTTTCGGCGTTTTGCGTACCAAAAAAGCCTCGCAACGTATCCTCGCAAACCGTAACTCGAAACGGTGAACGCGTTCCACCGCGTCGACCTTATTTAATAAAATATTAATATGACATCAATTAAAGGGGGAATAAGTAACACGAATCGCATTAAAATTAGACGATGTTTTGTTTTTGGTAGTGATGTGTCGCTAAAAGTATTATGGCTTTTACTTATGGAGAAAAAGTAAGGTCAATACTTTTGAAAGCTTTTCGCTTTTCCTTTTGGAGGGAAAAGAAAAGGGGTGTAAAGGTTTAATTGGCGGCGGTTAATAAGAAGAGAGAAAGGGGATGTTGGTTTGAGTGGCAGCGACGGCAGATTGAAAAATGAAGTCTGGGATTGAATATATACTTCTAAAGTTTGAATGATTGGGGTTGGGCGGGCAGCGGGCGACGGCGGCGGCGACTTCGTCGTACTTACATTAACGCGCCAAATGACGCCTTTAAAACCTGTTTGTATGGGGTATTTTTTTAGGGCGTGTTTAGTATATGACATTGGGTAACTAACTAATCTATACAAGTGGTCCAAATGGTTAATTAGAAAAGAGTGGTTTAGGCGTGTATACGTCGAGTGGTTAATTATGTACTTATTGTACAGGTGGAGGTATTTTGTTAAAAGGAAAAGAAAAAAGTTTTGCCTAGATCGATAGCGATATATCTTTTTATACTAACGCCACACATGTGATATCGATAATCACACCACCACAATCACACCTTCATATCGATTAACAAACTTTCCAATTAATACTTTGAAGTTTACAGTACTACCGCTGCTAATTATAGTATTATCGTTACCAAAGCTAACTCAAACCTAAAATAAATTATACTACAACCACGATCGTTACCAAAATTACTGATTGGGACCTTAAATAGGTTTCGCCACAATTAAAATCATTGATAAACGACTGATTGATACTTTACTTCTAATTAGGATCTTAAACAAAGTATATTGTTACTACTGGATTGCGGATATGGAAAGCATCCAATAAAGAGAGAAATATCTTTATGAATATAATTATATATCCCTATAATTAGTATTGCAGGGTGCAATTTTACAGGGTGCATAGTAACGTGCTATGTTGCAAGATTCACTCTTGTAGAGTGTATGATAGTGTTTTACGCCCTAGAACGGACGTTAGCAAAGTGTATGGAAGAGTGCAACACTCCGCGTGAGAGCTTATAAGCTCTCACGAGAGGTGTGCACTCTCCGGATGCCTATTCTCCCTTCTGACCTAACCATTTATTATCAATATACTACCAATATTACGATTACTCTTCTACTCTTTACGTTCACGTGAATAAGCGGAGACCATACCAACACTTTCGAAATACCTATAAAAAAAAATGCATATTATTAGTAAAAGCTGATATAAAACAGAGGTAATGATATAAACCCTTATAAAGAGTCTAATTATGAACTTTTTATTACAATAATTGTTTTCTCGATTGAAAAACGGGAAACCGAGTTGTTTATATACTAATATTCAATAGTATTCTCTTCCTAAAAAAAATACAAAACAACCTACACTTTTAATTAGCGTCCTCAAATTCTTCACTTTTAGTACGACATACGCAATTACTATTATTTTCTAAGTTATATCTTTACCGAAACCAGTCACAGAAAAGAGTGTGATTAATATAGTAAAAACGCTAGTGGTTAGTCAATTAAATTATGGAGGTTTTATTCATTTAAGAGTTATTATCAGAAACCTTTTGTTTGTTCTAAAAGTCTTCAACGACAAAAAAATCAACATAAGAATCGTTTAGACAAAAGAGGATAACGTTTATATCATAAATTTCCCTATTTGTAGTATTACATTTAATTAGTTTGTTGCGATTATAAATGTTTTAAAATTGCCTTTTTATTGGAATAGTAGTAATTTCAATGCAGTAAGTCAACTTTAATTACCGTAAAGTTGACTATACTAACTGCAGGTTGAGTGTATTTTCTGTGGGCCTACTGTATTAACTTCAAGTCAAGTACAGTATGCACCCACTTCACACTAAGGCAAGAACAAAGCAATTGACTATACAAATTGATATTCAGACCGGCTAGCGGTATGCCAAACCTAGAACAATATTTCCACCACTTGACCATTGTAATACTACTGTTATTTCGACTAATCTAATCAACAATGTTTCAACGTCTAAAGCCTTACTAACACTGATTATTATTTGTTAAGTTAAGCACAGATAATTTCAGTAGAAGAAGAATTTTCTTTCTAGTTACGTTTTGTGAAAGACTAAGGTAATGGAAAGATTTTTGCGAAGGGTTTTTACTATTTCGTCGGGTTTTGACAGTAGTATGTACAGAAGACATTTAGATTGCATCGGTTTTTCTCATTAATTAAGAAGTGGCAACGGTATTGTTATTCGAAAATGCTAATAAATTTTTACGAATCCTTTTTGAAGGAAAGCTTTGAGATTGACTGTTAAAAGTCACAAAGTTTGTTAAGTAAGTAAACGATTAAGAAATTACTATTACGGGTGCTATTGTTACAAAAACGACCAAGTTTAACGGCTTACAACCTTTAGTTTAATACTTTGACTAATAATAAATGACCTCTAACCTTACTCTTTATACAACATTTATCCTTAACATCGAATTTTACATTAACATTACTATTTTCTCTCCTTTACTCCACTTGAATCATCAATATTATTACATCAAGCGAAATTACCAAGTCGCGTTAAAAAATCCATATCGCGCGACATAACTCCAAGTCGCTAAATCATTATACGACTTCACGTTGAAATAATAAATCTTGAAATTAAATTACTTCGTTAAAGACTAAAATTTACGATGGCTTTCGATTAAAAACGAATGAAGGATATCAAGGATCTCTGATTCTTTTTTTGCCTATTTTGACGGAATATTTTAGGGAAAAGATGCAAACGAAACTTTGTTTTAAAAATATTTAATAACTTATATTGGTTGATCTATACTCGAATTTAATGCGGGCGAAAAATTTGGTCGCGGCGCCCACGCCTTCCAAAATTTCCTTGAGTTTTGGAATTATTAGACGATTAATATGTGGGAAATACTTTAAAGGAGTATTAAAGCTATACTGAAAAAGGAAGTTACCCTTCATAGCATTTACATTTTAGAAAAAAACGTTATTGGGACTAGCAGAAAAGGTTTTTAAATTAGTCCAACGAAAAGATTTTTTGGAGATACTAATTCTTAAGACTTCTGAGGGAAAGTTAAAGGTGTTAACAATTTTTAAAGCCCTTACAAGCGTTTCAGGAAACCTACTTTTAATCCTTAGTTTGATTCAACCTTTAACATTCCCATTAATACTAATTCTTTACATACTAATAATATGGAACTTACTAATTTATTCGGCAATCCATCACCTTTACGTGATGATGCGAAGTACATTTTTAGTGGCAACAAAGCTCATAAAGCAACGACTTTTAACATAGTAAAAAGAATTAACGTCAATTTTATCCGATTAATTAAATTAAACCGTTAAGCCCCTCCAAATATTCTTTACGGCTAAGTTCCCCTTACCTCTTAACCTTTTTCCTAGAATCTCAGAGTTCCTCAAAAACGTCAAGTTTCTTAACGCGAAACTTCCTATGGTAGGTACGCCTACACGCGCGAGCCTACTATAGGTTTTACTATGCAACTTTACCTCTTAGGCTATGCGACTAGTGATTACTCCCATTATCGCTACTTAAAGGTTTTAAGGCTTAAGTTGATAATAGGAAACATTATCCAAGATTAGGACAACTATTGCGACCTTCCTCACAGATTTATTACAATGATAAATATTAATTACAAGCTTGTACACATTTTATAAAAATTTAAAATAACGTAAGAAAGTATGAATAAAAGCCTTAAAACCTTCTCTTCACGAAAATAATACTCTTTTTAAAAAAAAATCTCAGTAAATGAAGGTCTTTTCTTCTGGGTTTTACTCACTATTTCCTGGAATTTTCATAGGTTACGTCAGAAACTTACATAAGTTTTGAAAAGTAAAATCATTTTTGCAAGATTTATGATAGCATAAAAAATTACTTCGGACACGACGTCCATTTTACGTAATATTATACGAATAGGTTGATGATAAGATACACAACGATAATAGTTGGGAAAAAAGAGGAGGAAATATTCATAAATTTTAACTGAATGTTTCATAAATTTATAAGATGATTACAAGTAATGGAGATGTCATATATTGGAAGAACCACGTTCCGCAAGCAAGTACCGGCAACAATTACGGGTGTAAACAAATTCAAATACGCTTGATAATACATGAATACTATTTGCAAAGGTTATTTTAACTAATTTCGATTTTCGCCTACGACTGTGATAACACGTACGCCAAATTTGCTTAGTATATAATCCCAAGCTAATAACTTTATCAATGTAAATAAAAAGAATCCGGTAATAATTCACTACGTCGATCTGAATACAAGCGACCCTAGCACTCAAAATCTAATTCAAATCCTTTGAATTGAAGGTTACAATTATGCTAACATTAATGAAGGCAAACTTTGAACGGACCCATCAACCTAGAAAATTATCGTCATAATAGTGATAAAATAATATTGGATTTGTAACAAAATCAGTTATCAATCGACTCGTTACCTTCTTACTAATCGTAATAAATAATAGGTAATATATTACACTTAATACTCTATTGCTTCCCAGTATGACTACTTAGATCATATCGCAAAATTGCGAGGGTAAAAAGGCTGTTAAAGATGATGATAATTCTAAGAAGATCATGTGGCATAAAAATTATATTCCTAACGGCCCAACAACTAGCCAATTACGTCTTCCAATATTGTTTAAATAACGAAACACGTTACCTTAGCTCTAACTAAATCTCTAACCCTTTGCATACCTTTAACTTTTGCAACTGTTATGCAGACCACACTTTTTAAAGTATTATACTAGATATAGGGGCAGCAAGATACTTAATAGGAAACTATTTATAGTATATAGCATTACGAAGGGAAACTACAACTACTATGGAGATTATTTGTTACAATGTTAACGAAATTGAAGTTAATTTCGGCCCGGGCAAACAATTATTGTTACTGGGGTTGAAGGTTATTTAATTCATTATTAGTACAATTACGTTATATATTTTTAAATTCTTTATTCATTTTCTTCTTTACTTAGAAAACATAAAAACCTTCAACATTAACGTTGATATTTGCGCTGTTAAACTGGTAAAAATAGTTAAAGGTTATCCTTAGCTTCTCAATAGGGGTATTTGTAATTTTATCTTCAAGACTCAGAGGTAATGATACCAAATTTAATGAAGTTAAAAATATCTTGACTACACCAGCATTTCTATCAACTAGCTATCAACAATTTATATAAATTCCTTAAATCCAAAGGGTACAAAATTGTGAAATACTTTACTCCCAAGGCCATTAAAAAGATTTGCTATGATTGCCAAACGCATTTCCAAAGCTTCTGAATATTTAAATTTATATTAAAAACCGATAAATATTTTCATTACAAGATTTTTATTAACGTATTTTACCATATTAATAAGCCTATAATTTACGATATTGATTCCTTAACGTCTTTTCACAAATTCAAGTTTTTGAAATCTTTATCGTCGAATGATACATGATAAACATTAAGGATGTTATAAATAAATACATACTTAAGCCTATATAAAGTTATTGTTTATAATACCGGCACCAATTTTACGGCGGCGGAATTTCAGGTAAATGTGAAAATAATTGGAATTTAACGTAAATAAGTATTTATTAAGGTCGACTAAAGTATTAGAAGGGTCTAAAACATATACACGTTACTTTATAAAGTATAAGATATCCTTATACTAAAAATTTATATTTTACAAATCAGGAGCCACATCTTTAAATGACGGTAAAGAACTTGAATAATATTGCAGGCCCTAATGGCCTAATATTAACGCTATTGGTTTTTGAAACATCCCTATATTTGTCAAGTAAATCCCTGTTATTAGTAAATATTGATAAAAGGATTATAACTTATAGTAAAACATTAAATAAATTACGGAAATAATTGGAACGGCGTTAAATTAATAATGTTTTCAATACCAGAAACACTCTTACCACGATCGACATACTTATTTTACCGTTACAAAAGAAAATTCTTGTTTAACGTGAACCATTTGAATAGAATAGCTTATTAAATATCTTAAGTATTGTTAACTTGAAAACAATTGTAAAAATTTTTAACATGCCCGTAACGTTTCGTATATTATAGGCTAAACCTTTAATAGAAGCTATTGACGATGGAGATGAAAATCTTTAAATCAAGTTGATTGGGTAATATAATTTTTTTTATCTCGTGATCGACAAGTTAATTGAACGCTGTCCATTCAGACAATTATTAAAAAGAAGAAACGTTAAACATGAGGAATATATACCAGGCCATATTTTCAATGCGATTTAAGCTAACAGAAGGAAAATGATAATCAAGACTCAGTTGTAAAGCTTTGAGTTTAAGATGTTATTGAAACCTTTGGTAAATCTTTTAAGTAAAACGATAAGGTTTAAATCAACGGATTAATAATTCTAGGTGTTATATAATTCGTATCCAAAAACAACTTTAATCGTTAGAACTCAAGTATCACGATCTTTAAGTTAAGGGTTATCTACGAAGTTAAAGGTAAAGTCACAAGATAACCGTACAAAAAGTGACGTCTATTTTTCTAGAATACAATAATAAATATAAAAATTAAATTTTTACTTAATTATTAAATATTTAAAAACTTAGCTAACGTTTAGTGGTTGTTTTCATTATAGATTTACTAGCTAAGATTAGAGGGAAATTTACTCTTAAAAATCGTGATATAACGTAAACGTATGTGCAATTAACACTTTATTTATGAAAGATCGTTTTATTGTATTTATTATATGAATTTTGTACGAAATACCGTTTTGGTACGGTTATATATCATATTAAACCACTATATAAATTAGCTAAAATATTCATTTATTAGTTTTCAATATATTACTTCAACTTCAAGTTCAAGTTGTGTATAAAGTTTTTAATATATATTCTGTTTTTATTAGGAACATAAAAAGATAATTTAGTATTAATAATGATATATATTAACGATATCTATTTCGTTAAAATTACTAGATTTATGGCACCATAATAGTAAACAATTGAGAATCGAAAATTCTGGAATTATGAGTCAGTCAGAACTTTAGTGAAAAGTAATTAATTTAACTTTAATAGATAGTTCATGCTAATTTTATATATTAATAATATTTACTGTTGGTAGGCCTTTATCGTTGCAACGTAGTCGATTCGAATTACTGTAGTCGAAGTAACTGGTGTTGCGTTGATATTGTTGGTTGATGTGTGTAAGTTCAAAGTTTGGTAGACCGCTATCCAGTCTGCACACTAATTTTTATGGCCAAATGCTTTGGCCTATACCCTATTTTGAAGTGGGCACTTACTGCACTGCACTTGCGGTGCAGTCCCACAAACTGCAGCCAATATTGCAGTCAGTGCAATCAACTTTACTGTAATTAAAGTTAACTTGAATGCACTGTATTTGACTGCTATTCCAACATTTACCTTAATTTCTGTAGGAATATCCAAAGCGTTTACTTAGCTATAATTAATAAGAAAAATATAGTCAAAGTTTAACATTACTTGGAATAACGTGTCTTTGTTAGTTATATTGCTACCTAATACTAACCGGGTGCCTTTTACAACATTTTTATGACGTTATATAATCATAGGATTGAACTGATAAATATTTTAACTGATGAAATAAAATGTTGTAATGGAAAATACAGAACCTAAATCAAGGAAATTTCGATTAACATGTTGAGAGCTAAGGTAATAATTTCTATAAACGATGTTTTTACGACTAGTATAAAGCTATCGTCATAAATTGTCTCTTTGAATACCCTTATTAATGCAATGAGATGAGAAACCTAATTTTATTTCCTTAGAAACCTAATTTATTAGATTTGTATCAAGTATGAAAGGATTATATGAAGTGTGTTAGCTTTAGATGTTTTCAGTGTAATAGTTGGATTAGATATATGTATAACATTGTGGGAAATATTTAAACTTATTACGAGGAAGTTAAATATTGCCCTTATTATAGTGGTAATTTTCACCTCTTTGAAAAGCTTATTTAAATACATTTCAAACTTTGAAACTACTAACGAAAAACGCTTAATAATTGACGTAATCATATTTCGTAAAGTTTATAAATATTAGAAGATTAAAGAGTTTCGACGGATCAATGGCAAAAACAATCCCGCTAATGTTATAACAAAGATATCATTGAATAAATCTTTTGAAGGTTTAATAGATAATAATAATTTAAGTATATATATCAAAGGTGTTGGAATAATCTTACATGCAGTGCAGTAGGTCAACTTTACTGTAAGTAAAGTAGACTGTACTGGAAGTATCTTGCTTTGTGGAGACTTACCACATTGGGTATAAGTTGAGTGCAGTACACTGCACTTCACTCTAGGGCACAGACCAAGTAATAAGCCATATAAATTACAGTGTAGACCGGCTAGCGGTCTGTCAAACCTAAAATAATACATCTATCATCTGACCACGTAATAATACTGTTACTTCTACCAATCGAATCGATAACGTTGTAACTTCTAAGGCCTACCAACACTGATCAGTGTTTGTCTGCTAGGTTAAGCATAGATAAGCTAAGTATAAAAAGAAGCTACTTTCCAGTTACGCTCTAAGTTATACGACCGTTGGGGTAGAGGAAAGATTCTTACGAAGGGCCTTTACTGTTACGTCGGTTTTTATGGCAGTAAGTAGAAAAAACTTTTAGTCTGCGTTGTTTTTTACGGCAGCTTAGGGGTGGCGATGGCATCGCTATCGAAAATACCAAGAAATCTTTATTGATCCTTTTTGAAGAGTGTTGATATTGACCGCTAAAAGTCTTAAAGTACGTATGGCAAGTTGGCGAACGGCTACGTTAATATTATTGCGGGTACTACTACCGTAGGAAAAACGACTAAGTTCCTACACTATATAACAAATAACCTTCGCCCTTTACCACCACCTTATTCCAATACCGATCTTAGACCTTTACCTTTATTACCAATAACAACTTCTGACTTTACCCTCCATATTAAACCTTTCCCTATATTTCACTTTTTCTACTCCTTACGTCACTTTAATTATCAAGTTCGTTGCTTTAAGCGGAAACACCAAATTACGTCGAAAAATCCATGTCGCGCGATCTTACGCCAATTCATCAAGTTACTAAATCGCCAAGTTTCTACGCGACTTTACGCCAAAACACCAAGTCTCTACGCACAAGATTACTAAGTTACTCGCCCTACACACCCGAACCATTAAGATGACCCTAAGTCAAGAATATATGAAGAAAGTTAAAGCCTTCAGATCAGTTTTCCTCAACTACTACAACCAGTAACTCTGGATTACGGAAGTTGATGAGACCTTAACTAAAGCCTGCCTGACTAATGACATTAGCTATTACATTATCTACGCGGACCTCGGTGATGAATACAGTCGCAGTGTTTGCGTTTCTCAAGATTTCCGCGAATTCTTTAGCCACTAGACCCTTGATATGTGGAAAATAATCCAATAAACGGTTAAAATCAAGCTAAAGAAAGAGGTTATACGTCGTGGTATTCACATTCCTAATAAAATACCGATGGGACTGGTAAAGACCTTTTTTAAATTGGCCTAACAGGAGGATTGCCTCCAGGATTCTAATCCTTAAGATCTTTAGAGAAAGGGGAAAGGTGTTGAGGTATTTTAACGCCCTTACACACGATCCAAAAGACCTCCCCTTTACTTTTGGCTAAGTTAAACCTTTTTATGCGTTGGCGATAAGGAACCTGTTAATCTATTCAGCAGCTTAATACCATTACATGATAGCGCAGAGTATGCCTTCGGCGGTGATAGAGTACGCGAAACAACGGCTACCAACACGGCTAAAGGCATTAACGTTCGTATTTTACACTAGTTAATTAAACAAGATTGTTAGGCTTCCTAGTACCTTTAATTACATATTATCCCTTAGTAAGTACACCAGAAAAACCCTTAAGAATATTTTCCCTCTACGTACATATACGTGCGCGAACCTACCATAGGTCCCATTACAAAACTTGACCCCTCGTGCCAGGAGATTGGAAATTACCCTCAACAACGGTCCTCGAAACCTTTAAGATTTAAACTATTATAAAATATTAAACAAAACTAGGATAATTATTGCAGCCTTCCTCCAAAACCTGTTAAAAGAATTAATATTAATTACAAGTTAATGACGGATTTCGTTAAGATATGAAATAATATAAAAAAGTATAACGGGAAGCCTTACAACCTTTTCGATACCAAGATAATTCCATTTCTGAATATCTATGAGTAAATAAAGATTTAACCTTTTGGTTTTGACTTACTGTTTCCCAGAATCCTTTTAAATTATGTTAGAAACTACTACTTAACCATTCTAACGAATGACGATACGTTTCGCGAGATTTACGATGATATAAAGGGCCACTTCGAATACGACGTCCACTTTACGTAATATTATACAGATTACGCCACTATGCGGTGAATCAAAAAAATGGTGAAAATAAAAAAATTACTCATAGATATTTTTAATTTAATGTTTAATAAGCTGATAATGTGTCAGAAAGAAATGGGAAAGGCCTATTTTGGTAAAGCCACACTTCGCAAACAGGTACGGGCAACTATTACGGGTATTAGTAAGTTTGAATACGCCTTATAACGCCTAAATGTTACCTGTAAAGGCTTTTTTGGTTAAATGAGCTCCTTATTTGCCACCGTAATAGCACGTATACCAAATTCGCTAGATATATATTCCTAAGCCGGCAACTTCCTTAAAGTAGATAAGAAAGACCTTACGGTAGTTAATTACGTCAACTGTAAGTACAGGCGCCTATAATGCCTAAGGTTAGGTCTATTAACCTCGGCCTAAGATTGGAGGCAACACCTACGCTAATGTTAATAAGATTTAAACGAACCTATTAACCGCAAGTACTATCATTGTAATAGTAATAAAAGATATTGGATTTATGGTAAGGCTGATTGCTAGTTTACTCGCCACCCCCTCGCTGAACGTAATAATAGGAAAGTAACGTATTACGTTTGATACCCTATTACTTCGGAATAGAATTATTTAAATTAAGTAACAAATGTTAAAGATGATAAGTTAACTGACGTGTCTAACACCCCTAAATAGATTTAGTAATATAAAGATACTGTTTTTGATACGGAAGCCCATTAACTAGCCGACTATGTTTTCTTATACTATTTAAGTGGGTAAAACCCTTATCTTTGCCTTAATTTACCTCTAACCCTTTATATGCCTTTAACCTTCTCGAATTCTACGCGGATTACACGTTTTAGGATATTATACCAAACATTAAAGTGACAAAATACTTAATAGGAGGATATTTGTAGTATGTAGTACTACGGGAGAAAATTATTACAGCTACTAGGATTAACCGACTCAATGCTGGTAAGGTCAAAGTTAGCTTTAGCTTGAGCGAATAACTATCGTTACTAGGGACAACGATAGTTTAAACTATTATAAAAGTAATCACGTTCCATATAATTAATTACCCTATCCCTTTTTTACTTTAATTAAAGGATATTAATACCCTCGGCGTTAACGTGGACATTAATATAAACAAGCTGGTCAAAAACAGCTAAAGGTTTTTATCCGCCTTTAAGTAGGGGTACCTATGGTTTTATCTTTAAAGTCCGGAAATGGTGGTGTTAAACCTAATAGAGTCAGAAATACTTTAATTATACCGGCCTTTTAACAACCTAGTTATTAATAGACTATACAAAATCCTAAAGTCCGTAAGGTGTAACTATATAGAAAACTTTACCTTGGAAGCCATTAAAAGGCTTTACAACTACTGTTAAACTTATACTCAAGCCCTCCGTGAATTTAAGTTTATATTAAAAGACGATAAAAACTTGAATCATGAGATTTTGATTCATGTGTTTTATTTAGATAATTAACCTGTTTTACATGTCGTTAACTCTGCAACCTTTTTTTACAGAGCTCAGTTTCTAATGTCCTTTTCAGTAAAGGATACGTGGGAAACGTTAAGGAAGTTATGGATTAACACATACCTGGATCCACCTAACGTTGTCGTCCATGATATCGGTACCAACTTTACGGCGGAGGAGTTTCAAAAAGATGCTAAAATAATAGGTATCTAATGTAAATAGGTATCTGTTAAAGCCTAATAAAGCATTGAAAAGATTAAAAAGGTATACTCCCTACTTTGCCAAGCGTATGACATCCTTACTTTGGAAATTAGAAGCTTTTCAGATCCGGAGGCACGCCTATAAATAGCAGTAAAAGGCCTTAACAACACCGTAGGCCCTAACGTCTTAGTGTTAACTTTACTAGTCTTTGGAGCGTACCTACGTTTGACGAGTGAATCTCCGCTTTCGGCAAGTACTTAAAAACGTGTTGTAACCTATAGCAAATCTTTAAGGGAACTACAAAGGAAATCGGCACGCTGTTAAGTTAATAACGCCTTTAACATCAAGAACTGGCCTATAATAATCAACGTGTTTGCATTACTACTATAAAGAAAGTCCTTATATAATGGGAACCGGACAAATAGAAGGGGTCGTATAAGATATTAAGTATCGTAAACTTTAAAGTAGTTATTGAAACTATTAACGGCCCTATGTTTTTCCAAACTACTTAGGTTAAGCCTTAAATAAAGGCTACTAACGATAAAAACCCTCAAGTTAAACGAGTAAGCTAATACGAACCTCCCTTACCCGTTATTGATAAGCTGATAAAACGCCGCCAACGCGAACGGCCACCGAAAAGGAGTAATTTTAAAAAATAGGAATAGATACCGGGATGTATTTACAATGTTACTTAAATAAACAGGAGAAAAAAGGATAACGAAAACTTAGCAGTGAAATTTAAATTATAAGAGATTATTAAGACTTTTGGTAAACTATTTCAGGAAAGCGACAAGGTTGAAATCGACAGTTTACTAACTCGAGGTGTAGTATAATGTGTACCGAAAGCTGATTTTAATCTTTGAAACCCGAATATAACGATTTTCAAATCAAGGATTCTTTACGAGGTTAAAGGTAAGACCACGGGGCAGCCGTATGAAAAGTCACGGTCAATCGTTTAAGAATACGGAGATGAAGGTAAGGACTGGTTCCTTACGTAATCGCTAACAATTTAGAAAATTAACCAACGCTTGGTAGTTGCCTTGGTAATAAGTTTACTAATTGAAACTAAAAGAAAGTTTATATTTAATAACTGTGATATTATATTAACCTACATATAGTTAACAATGAATTTGTAAAGAATTATACTCTTAAAACTATTGTAGGAACTCCGTACCATTTACCCACTAGAAATGGTAATACGGTATGTTAAACCATTATATAAATTAACTAAAACTGGTGTCTACTAGTTCTAACTTACTAGTCGTACTTTAAGTCCTGGCTAACAATAAAGTCTTCAATAAACGATCCATACTTATTAATAACGTAAAAAAAGAACATCTTCATAGTAAATATATAAATTAACGATACCTTTTTTGTTGAAATAGCTAACTTTATAATATAAAAAAACAAACGATCAAGGACTTTAAGTTTTGGAATCTTAAGCCAGTAACGACATGAATGGAAAATGATCAACTTAACTTTGATAGATTGTTAATCCATATGCTTAGTGTTAATGCCAGCCTAAGTTTTCGTTAAAAGGGTTAGGGCGTTATCTTTTTCATAATCGACAAGATTAATAAGACTAGGGCTTAACAGTACATGGAAGAACGTATACGGGGTAATTATATTGCCACTCTATTCCAACCAAAAGCTTTATACGACCTATTCATTACGGTATAAATATAAATACTAATAAATAAAGACTTCAATCAACTAAATAAAAGGTTAAAGAATCAGATACGAAACCTGGACCGCGGGGTTAATATAGTGCTAATCTACTTTTTAAAAACCAATTTAATGATTTTCACGAACGAGTCTTTTGTAAATAGCACCGACTTATTTTTACGAATCGGTTTTTTAATAACCCTCTTTGAAGAAGATAAGCGGGAAAACCAGTTTAATATTGTTGGAAATCTAATTTATTAAACCTCCGTTAAGTTTAAAAGTATTTTATAAAACGTGTTTACTTCAGTGGTCTACAGTATAATAGCGGGCTTTAACGTAAGCATAATACTATGGGAAACTCTTAACTTTATTATTAGGCAGCTAAAAATTCCCTCTATCTCGGTAGTAATTTGTACCGACTCGAAAAGCCTTTTCGAGTACCTTTTAAAGCTCGGAACTACTAGTGAAAAGCGCCCAATAATCGACGTAATGATACTCTGCGAAGCCTACGAAAGGAGGGAGATCAGGGAGTTCCGATGGATCGATAGTAAAGATAATCCTTAAAATATTATAACAGGGGTTACGCCAAATAAAGCCTTAGAAAGGTTTATAGACAATAAAAAGCTAACCATACGTATTAAGAGCTACGTAAATAAACAGCCCGGAAAACCCAGATTACGTAATGGTATTGGCAAATTGAAAGACTGCTAGGGGATTGATGATAACGACCTATTTAAGTAGTACAACTAAAGTTGCGAAATTTTGTGGTGGAAAAACTTTTTATAGGAGTGAATAAATTCGGACCTCTGGACAACTGTGTAATCAAGGTTAAATAGGGTTAATTTTCATGCAATTGGGTATAATACAATATGGAAGTCCATCGGAATTGACAGGGGGTACGAGGCTACTATTTAGTGCTAACCAGAAAAAATTGGTCAACTACACTAGCGTGCGCACACAAACTAAAAATCCGCCAGTGTTGGAATAATATTACATGCAATTCAATAGGTCAACTTTACCGTTAGTAAAGTTGACTATACTGTAAGTGTCTTACTTTGTGAAGACTTACCAAATTAGGTGTAAGTCGAATGCAATACGCAGCACTTCACTCTAGGGCATGTGCTAAACAATTGGCCATAAAAATTATAGTACAGACCGGCTAACGGTTTGCCAAACCTAAAACAATATATCTACCATCTAACCACGCAATACTACTGTTACTTCGACCAATCGAATCGACAACGTTGAAACGTTTAAAGCCTACCAATAAAAGGTCATATTAAGAAGTTATGGGGTCAAATTGAATTACGTATTGGTAAATAGAAATACCTTGGAAAGTTGGAAAATTACCAGGGGAATAAAGCCAGCAATTCAATTGACTGATACTATTAAATTGAAGTTCTATACAATTTTGTAGCGGAAGCCTTGTTTGTGGAAATTAATAAAGCCGAGAATCGTAATCGTTGGGTAATTAGGGTTGATTTAGCTGTGAAATTGACATGGGTTTGGGTAGTTCATGAGGGCGTAATTTAGTGGTATTCAGAAAAGATTTGTCGATTACACTGGCGTACGCGCATAAAAAAAAAGCTTCCAGTATTGAAATAGTAGTAGTTGCATTTTGATTAGTCAATTTTACTTACAGTAAAGTTGACTAAATCAACTGTAAGTTAAATGTATTGTTTTATATGCCTACTATATTAACTGTAAGTCAAGTACAATATGCGGCCATTTCACACTAGGGTATGGGCCAAACAATTAGCTATACAAATTAGTGTACAGACTGGCTAGCGGTCTGCGAAACCTAAAACAATACATCCACCACTTGACTATTGAAATGCTACTGTTGCTTCGACCAATCGAATCGATAACTTTGAAACGTCTAGAGCCTTACCAATACTTTGAATACTTTGAAAAATATAAAAAGGGGTTTTAAATCCTTTTAAACTTTGAGAATGAGGTTTCAAAACGTTATCGCTGTCATGGCTAAGGTTTTGCCCGCCGAGGTTATTTCGATAATAAGAACGGTTACGATTATATTTGATATCTTTTTTTATGTTACGTCTTAAAACCTCAGCCGGTTCTTATAACTCATTCAAATTCAACATAATTCACTAGTTGAACCCCCTGTCCTTATTTGAGATTAACAATGAACTACGTTTGAAAATATTCAATACATTAATATCAATACAAAATAAAGTAATTAGTTGTTTTCAAATGCCGAAATAAATACGAGATCCATAATTATATTACCGAACGTTTCTAAAACAGATACGGTATATTAGGCTTTGTTTATAAATTTCATTGAAAATGTTATCAACGTTGTTGACGTATAAACACCTTGGTACAGTAATGATGATAACGGGTAGGGTTTTATATAATAATATTTTGGTTACAACTTGTTTTAGTCTAGTCGAAATTATTGTAGAAACTTTTTAATTTAAAATGATCTACGCGTATTACTTTTAGTTATAAGGCCCTTGATTTTATTTTACGTTAGTAGAAAAGTTTTTTACACTATTATATAAACTCTGTGAATTTTTATAAGAGATTATTCATAACTTTACATTAAGTGGAACCAAATTTGTAATGTATATTAGAAGCTATTCATGAGTAACGTATTAATGAAGGTTTTCAATCAATTAATAAAGTCTCCAAAATTTGTGAACGGGAATTTTAACCTCGTGAACAATCGGGGTAAATTGACTTAAATAACGTACAAGGGAGTAAGATTTCAATGATTAGGCTTTTGCAATTGGTAAATATTTCAACGGAAAGATGTGAATCCTTTTATACAATTTAAAATACGTTCTCTATTTTACTTTTACAAACATTAAGAAGGTTATTACATTGGTGATAATTAAATTCAATAGCGGTTTGGATTATGAAGTATTGTGAATCATTTTTTTGATTCGCAAGAATTATGTAGCTACATTTACCCGCATTAGGGTACTTGAAACCAATTTGTCAATATTTAGCTTCATGGTTATCATTAAAATAGTTTTATATTACCCGCTATAGAGATTACGAATGTAATTTCCATATATACATAAGTAAGCGCGTTTAGTTAGTTATTGGTGAAAGTCTTATATGTTGTTAGCAAACCCAATACTGTTTACATAAAGTCTGTTAATTAATGGATACCTAAACTCGATCGATTTCGTTATGACATAAAAATGACGAATATGAAGCATTCGAGAAACGTTGGATTTATTAAATATAAGAATTTTTATGAAGGTGTAATGGGAGTGTATAAGGTTATAAAAAACCAATTCTATCGAGTTACTAATTTCATAAAAGTTTACAGGATTAGAAACTGATATAAATTTCCTTTCATTTTACGCTTTCGACTATTTAAATTTATTGGGCGCCCAGTCTTTGATACGTTTTAGAAAGTCCAAATTTTCAGAATGTCATTCTTAGTAAATTCTTTGCGGATAACAATATTGATGATGATTACGTGAACGATTAGGAAGAAATGAAATATAATATTTTTAAAAATTGAATATATGCGTCGAAAAGGTTTAACGTAACATTACGAGCGTATGAAATATTTTGGTCGAATGAAACAATATAATGATTCTATTGATAGACCCTACCTGATAAGCCCATAGACATTGCAACGTTGTCGATTCGAATCGTAGTCGAAGTAACAGTAGTATTGTATGGTCAACTGGTGGATGTATTGTTTTTGGTTTGGCAAATCGCTAGCTGTTCTTCACACTAATTTGTATGGCTAGTTGCTTGACCCATACCCTAGTTTAAAGTAGGCACATACTGTGCTTGACTTTACAGTCAATACAGTTAACCCACAAAATATTACATTCAACTTGAAGTTAGTACAGTCAACTTACTGGACAGTATAGTTGACTGACTGCACTGCAATTACTATTGTTCTAATAGATTCGTTTATTTAAAATATATTCAAGTTCGATCACAACGCATTTTCGTGTGTTTTGAAACAAATACCTAGATTTGGGTTTTTTTCCTTGAATGTGAAGATAATCTAAGATATTATAAATCTCAAAATTAAGCGATTGTATCCTATACATCCTTTGTTTGTAAAATGTTATCGTTTTAGTCATAGTTGTTTTAGGAGATTAGAATATATCTTGACTCTTGAAATATTGTAAACCTTAATTACCTGCAGCCCAATTCACGATTAATAGAGAAGCATTACGTTTCGGAAATCTATTATAAATTTTGTAATGTTTTTTATCTAATATATGAGATCTATTGTAATAAATGGTAAAGTTGCAACGATTCTATTCAGGATGCGCAAAGGGCTTTTAATACTTTTTCTATAATCGTCTAATATAAAAAGTACGACATATAAGGTTTTATTGAGGTTTATTTACTTGGATCGAAGGTTTTTTCATCGATGGAGTGGTAGAGATATGGTATAAAACGGAAACTATCAGGTTTTCAATTTGTTTCATAAAACCTCATAAGGATTTTTTTTCTCGCATTACGTATATAATCTGTATATAAAGCTTCAATAAGATTTATTTACATTGTATCTTCATTTAAAATTAATAAAGTTTTTTTTTCTACGGATATAGAATTATTTTAGAAATTAGTATTAGTAGATTGAAAAAGAATTTACTGGAAGCGGTCCTTTCAACAGGCGATAATTAATTCGACATTTCTTTAAAAAAAATGAACTTTTACATGTTATCCGCCGTAGTTGTCCTTTCAAACTTATAGAATGCTTTGATCCACTCATATTAACTGATGTAAAACCGGTTTAGCTAGTTATTAACTATACACTAAATATTTAGGTTTTTGATTTGAAATAGTGAAGGTTTTAGTTTAACTGGATTATGTTAGATCGTATTTATGTCGGGAATTGCATAGTTGAAACATCAAAAATCACGCGACATTATAAGGGATTATTTCATATAAAGCGAAAGCTATCGATGTATTTCTTGCAAACAATCATCGTTTTTGTAGTTATAATTATATCTAATTATTAAGTCGAAAATTGGTACATGAAAAGTGTTTAACAAAACTTTACAAAAAAAATTGCAATTATTTCAGTTATTATAGTAAAGTTAGTTATATAGTTACATAAAATTTCGTTTAATATTATTGTTTTCAGAGACTTCAATCTGATTTTGGGCAAGGTGATTTTTCCAAAAAAAAAAAAATGGTTTATTTTTACATTTGAACTAAAAGAATAGATATTGGCTACCCTTTCATCTGCCGTATTACAACCGCGCGGGTAGCCTTATTGTTGATAGTTATATAAGAAAATTTCGCAAAATCGCTGATTAAGTTTTCTGGGTTACGTTATTCCACACCTTATTAGTCCGAACAACTTCACATTACGACGACTATAACTCCCTCCAGCTCTTTTAGCCTAATAGATCTACCCCGATCTAGCTTCCACAGGCGTAAAACAAATTCTATTACGCTAAATTTAATGATAGTAAACAGCAATTTTTCAACCTTTTCGCAGCCATCATTTTTACTCCTACAGTTCCTCTTGAGGATCATACGAACCTTATAAAAATAAAAATAAAAAACCGTAATCGCTTAAGCCTTTAAAGTTTAATAGGTTGATTTTGACGTGAATTACATAATGGTTTATACTATCAATTCGAAGTAATATAAAACCAGACAAAAAGGAGTTATTGGTGAGTACATAATCATTCCTAACAATAGATTTATTAAGCCTGAATTTAATAATTTATATCCTATTCTCAATCTTTTGCATTCAAAGAATATTAAGGTACTCCGAATTTTTATAACAGCCGTACATAATTCATGAAAAAAGATCATGGTATAAGTTCATAGTACTTTTATTATAGAAGATTGAAAAAACGCCGCTACCGCCATTTTAAAATAGGTATATCATCATGTTTACGTCTTTGTTAAAACTTAACTCGAGTTGTTGACGATACAATGAAGTTGTGGATATTTGAATATTACTGGAAACAAAATTATTAATATATTTACTAACTAAAGCATTGATAACAACGTTTGTTTTAATGACAAAGATTATCCTTCGATTCACGACTTTGAATCCTCATTTAAGTTATGATTAGGAACTATAGAAACTAAATGATATTGTTAAAAACAAGATAAGTTTTTCTTCTTTAAAAAATATTAGGGTTTTTCGTATTAAATTAAACTATGGTTCGAGTTTTTAAGCCTTTTATAAGGGTTTCCATCTTCTCACATTACTATTCTTACGTCTTTTTTATCTGTTTTTAATGATAAAATAAAATTGCGGGGACTTTACGTCGTATTATAAACACCTTAATTTATCGATAAATATAAAATTTGCATATAATATAAAAGCAAGCGAGGTATCATGTACCAAATGTATTACCAACCCTTTTTAAAGGTTTGAAAGAAATAGCCCCGGATATTTACCAGGCTTGTGGATAGGCGAATGTACGAAAATTATTGGCAGAATATTTTTTCGAACTTTAAAAATGAGTGTAACGTCGGTTTTATAACGGATTTTCTTTTTCCACAACAATAAATTAAATTGAAGCCTAATCCATCCCATATTTAAAGGCCGCCGATAATATTATCGTTTCATACCCACTATTCATATATATGATACTATTGTTACTAATACCATTACCAATATTAATAACATTACGATACGAAATTAACTTACATAATTATAAATTCTCTGTGTTTCAAAGTTTTATTATAGCGTTTATAAAGGCTTTTATGGCAGCTTCAAAACGCGTTTGGTTTAAGTAAAAGGAGCGGGGTAATATAAAAGTAGGGTTGTAAGAGCTATAATAAAGGTGGGAGCGATTAGTTAGTTGTTAATAATACTTAAATTATTACCGTTATAATGATTATAACGATTATAATAATTATGATAATTATTATGATGATTATGATGATGATGATAATTATTATAATTATGATAATTATGATAATTATGATAATTATGATCATTATAGTTATTTTGGTTTTTCTGATTATTATGGTTATTATGGTTATTATAGTTATTACGGTTATTTTGGTCATTATGGTTATTATGGTTATTATGGTTATTCTGATTATTCTGGTTATAATTATGATTAATCTGGTTATTCTGGTCATTCTGATTATTCTGATCATTCTTGTTATTCTTGTTATTTTGGTTATTCTGGTTATTCTGGTTATTCTGGTTATTCTAGTTATTCCAGTTATTCCAGTTATTCCAGTTATTCTTCTTCTTCTTCTTCTTCTTCTTCTTCTTCTTCTTCTTCTTCTTCTTCTTCTTCTTCTTCTTCTTCTTCTTCTTCTTCTTCTTCTTCCTCTTCTTTTTCTTATTATTATTATTATTATTCTTATTACCGTTATTATTACCGTATCTACGTTTGTCAACTACCACCTATTAATTATAGGCTTTAATATATGCGATGTATATAATAAAAACTCCTATAAACGCACTGAAAACACTTTTTCACAATTTTTCTTCCCACGTAAACCCTATTATTAGATTTCGAAACAAAGAAACAGATATAACTTGTAGAAGGTTAAGCCTTTTATTTTAAGGCAGATTAAGTGAGGAAGTTAAAATGTGGGGTATGGTGTGATTTTAATGCATCCAATATAATTGCTTAATAATTTACAAGAACGACGTATACAGTAATTAAACACGTACAACCCGCCTGTTGGTTTTTCTCGAAAGTATTATTATATATATTAATATAAGATTATATGTAAATGATGATAACCATTAAAAATAAGGGTCGTTCATTATTTACGAAACCTTTTTTAAAGTGATATAATAGGAAAAGATATTTATTCGGTTCATTTTATTGAAAACCATTTCTTTCAAGTATATTATTTGCAAACAATCGAGCACATTAAGGATTCTCAAATAAATTTTTTTTTTAAAATTTAACGATATAAACCCGAATACACCACGTTCTATCCTCGCCGATTTACAAAATTTATCTCTATATAAATGCTTTACAAGGTTTTTGTAAATAAGATTATATATCTTTATAGTTAGTACAGCAGTTACGCTTCGGTATGCACTTTTGCAAAATGTACTATAACGTGTCACGCTGCAAGATATACTCTCGCAAAGTACATGACAACGTATTCCACTGTAAGTTGCACTCTTGTAGATTGTATAATAGCGTCTCGTACCCAAAAACAGACGTTGGCAGAGTGTACGGTAAAGTATCACGCTCCAAGTGAAAACTTGTAAGCTCTCACCTAAGATATACACTCTTCGAATTCCTTTTCTCTCTTAAAAATTAGATATTATAAATACTACCAATCTTACGGTTTATCTTTTACTTTTTTTACGTTAACTTGAAAGGAAGGAACCTTACTAACACTAATTAATAGTCGACTCGATCGACAACAAACATCCTAGAAAAAAATAGAGTAATCTAGTTGAATACTTATAGTAGAATATTATAGCGGTCCCAACTGTCGTGTTTTAACATTACGCTTTACAAGAAACATACGAAAGTGTAAAAAGACTGTAGAGTAAAGTGACTTTAAAATGGATACCTTTAGTATGAAATTATTAATTCGGTTGGTATTTTTTGACTACTGAAAGCTCCGTTACGCTATCCGTTAATATGGTTAGAGTTTTAGACGTATTTGAGCATTTTTTGAAAAGCGTTTTATCATGTATCGGTCATGTAAGCTATTAAATTTCGGAATCCTTCATTGGAATCTATCCGGAAACCTCTTTCGAAGCGTTACGGAGAACCTGAAGAATGCTTAGAACAAATTTTTCAACAATCTGGCAAACTATGAAAGCATTTAACATAGTATATAAACCGATTCCACACACTTTAGAGGCGGCTAAAACAAATTTTAAAGCGCTCCTACCATTACCCCAAGCCCCAAAAGCAGCTTCCAAAGCGCCAATAAAAACAAACATCGAGCGCCCAAAACACCTTTTAAAGCGCCCTGGCAAATTTCTCAAGCGCCTAACTCAGCTTTCGAAATGCCTACCTAACATATACCAAACGTATAAAACAATACATAGCGCTCTTACACCATCTCAAATCGCTTTCATATACCATTTCAACCCTTACACACCCTACTTTTTCCTAGTTCGCCTTCCTTTGTTCTCCCTATATTATACCACTTGTTTGATTCATTATTTGCAAAGTTTTAGTTTCTTTATTATTTAGCTAATGCAACGCTTACAAGCGATAAACGATTAGTTTTCAACGCCCAATTAGTTTTTAGTTACGCCTTCTTTGTATTCAATTTGCATCAACAAGCGCTAGAAGCCTTATTTGAAACGCTTTATCACATTTCAATTGCCCTTCATTTACACTACAAGTGCTAGACAACTAATTTGGACCGTTCTATTTAAATATCACTTTATTCACATTATTCCCGTAGCCATAGCTTCAACGAACCTGGTTGAAGATGACAAGTACAAAAACCATTTCTTCCAATATATTACGCTTTCAAAGAACGATTCGAAGTTGATTTATTTTGATTTACAAGATGTTGTGACTCCTGTAAAAGACCTGAACCAAAAAATTACGAATATATACGTTGTAAGCGTTTTTTCGCTACTTAAACAGAAATCCTTAAGTGTTTGGTGTATTTAAGGATTTCCAAAAGGAGTTTGTAAACTAGACGTTGGTAATGTGGCTTATGGTAGACTATTTAGTTTTGAGAATATTACGGGTACAATTATAGTGAAGAGGAATTAATTCGCCCGTTAGCAAGAACAGCCGTATTGCAAAAGCATTAGTCGTAAAGGCCTAGCTTAAGCAAATTCCAGATTAGACCGAAGAGGATATATTGAAAGTGAACTTTGTAAGAGGAAACTAGTAGGCTATATAAGTGGAATAACTCGTTAAAAACATATTTTAAAACACTATACAGACGTAAAATAAAGGAGTCACGAAAGAAGAAAGAGGACCGCAAAGATTTTCCGGCACTCGGCCTTAAGAGAAGGAAGATCCGAACGCATTATCCGGCACTTAAGTTCTAGTTACTATACCATAATGGCTTTTGTAACGTTTGTTGTGCTGTGTTTACGTATGAGCTTATGGTGGTATTACGGTCTATATTTGAAGGTAAAGACTAAGCTAAAGGTAGGAATCTACCAGAGCATGATAACAATAAGTACTCATGAGAAACATGACTCATAAGATGAGAAGTTTCACTCATGAGTAGGCAGTCTCGTGAGAAGGCACGAGATGGCCCCAAGACCCAGACAATACCAATGTACTTGACAAGTACCCCCACTGTAATACAACAAATACCGGGGGAAAAAAGAAACAATGACGTCCTCGTCATTCAAGTTCCAGCATTCCAATTATTCCTCACAAAGACCTCAATTAACTCTGGGAAATTTAATTCTAATACCGGTTTACATTTGTTATCACGAGCCGTAAAGACCTTCGATCTAAAAAGATATTGAATTTAATCCCCTTTACAACGCCGTCGATCTACTCGTTTAGTCAATATACATCTCAATTCCCAGTTCTTAATATTTGATACATCGTCCTCGTATTTAACTAGCTTAAACGATAGCATGATTCTGTTAAATAGGTCGTTTACTAAGTCCTAATAAAATAGTAAACAAGGAATACGAATAGTTAAGTAAACTCGTAAGTTTAAAAAGAAATCCAAAGTAAAAGCCAAAATATGAACCTTTTTACAATAATATATCACCCTATACATAGTAATAACAATTTCTCATTTTTATAAAGAGGTTTATAGGTATTTTCCAGCTTTAACCATACTTTATCACCCACAGTAAATTTATGCCAAAGATAATTTTGGGAGTATCGTTTATTTGCCTCAATATCAACAATATACATTATTAATTGTACGTCTTATCGTAACTGCTCCCGTATAAAACGAATTTCTAATTATGGATAAGGTAAAATTATTATAAAAACATCTACTAGTACTATAAACTTTAATCCGAACAAATATTTATAAATACTGAGTTTTAAGGCACGTAAATAAACATTATTAAGGTTCTATTATAAAGCCGGTATAACATTAACCTAATATTATGTAGGATATTATACGACAAAGTGACATAAAACTAAATCACCTAATTAATTCTTTCTCTTTACTTACCTATCTGCTTATAAATAATAGACTATTGTTATTATTAAACGTATTCAAATCCTTTTTACAAACTTTGCCAAAAGTCCAATACAAACTTAATATCTTTATTCGAGATAATTTGTCACAGATAAGGCCAGTTACCTAATAAAAATTGTCGAACCAAAATAGCTACTCAATCTTCGGCCGTATATATCGTATAGCTAAAAATTAGGATTATTCGCTGAAATTTTTTACATATAATAGACATTACAATATCTAAAAATTTCCTGCCAGGTAATGTCCAAGGTATTCCTTTACAAGGCACTATTAGTAATACGACTATAAAGTATATGTAAATCGTATATATTGGTTTTCTAGGTACTTCAATTATTTTAAAACGACTAAGTGGTTTTTGGTTATTATTACGCAACTTTTTGCAATATATACATTTTCTAACGTATACATTTACAAGCTTATGTTTCCAACGAAAATATATTTTATCCAAAGTAACTATTTTTTCGGGGTTCGAAATATGTTTTTATCGTAAACCTTGGCGAAAAGTTCTTATACTAATGTTATAAAAACCACAAATATTTTATAATTATTCGCATTACGATTATATAACAAACGATTGACGAAAGGAAATAGGTATCCAAACTTAAAAAAATTAAAAATCATGTCCTTATTGTTCTTATTATTTACGAAATCTTGTAAAATTCCATGTTAAACGGCATCCTTATAATAACCCGCCTAAAAGAGAAGTCGCATATTATCGGGTATTTGTACTTGAACGGGGTATATAATTTAAACCTAATAATTTAGCGTCGACAAATCATTAAAGATCCAATTGAATACCGGTATATTGATTTTATCAAATTATCTGTCCTTGTTAAAGAGCAAGCGATCAAAGGCATTTGATACCAAATTAAGGCGTCCCGGCAAATAACCCACATTTAACGAGTATAAATTAAGGTAAATTAACATGTTAATCAATCGTCCATTTACCCTATTTATAAATATTGTATTTATCGAATGTTGGTTTACAATACCTCGATTAACTTCATAATCGGTAAAAAAATAGTTAGTAAAAGGTTATTAACTAAAGTTATACGTGGGCATTTGTACACTTAAATAAAATTCGTAACCTTATATTTTAAACGATTATAATTAAGTTTAGTTTGAATTAGGCGACGACTTAAAAATATTACTAATTCGATAACAGTAGATAAAATAAGTTACTCCCGTTACCAAAAATAGCCCTTTTTAAGGTAAAAAAACATAACACCGAATCCGCGTTTAAAACTTCCGCTGATTTAAAAAAGATCATTAATGTGTAAGATTTGGATAATATAATTTGAGTTATTTATATAATAAGATTTATATAGTCTTAAAGCATTACTGTTATTGAAACGTAGGATAAATAAATGTAAAATACGTGTAATATAGTCTTTTTCCTCGATAACAGACTTTAAATTATCTTTATTTTTTCCCCTATATTGGCAAAATATTTTCAGGTTTTTAAGGTAAACCTGACAATTAGACGCAATAAGGTATTATTAGTTTTAAAAACCTTCTTACCCTTAGGTACATTTTGATGGCTTTTAAGTTACGAAAAAAATGAAATATTCAGAAAACCTTAAATTTTCTTCTTAATAATTCAAAGTTGGAAGGTATTTACGTAAAATACCAAAGGTTCCACCAATTAAAAGCCGACATAAGATTTATCCGGCAATAAGACAACGTTTTTGTTAATAAAAAGCTTAAACGCGACCTTTAAATATATAAGGTATTTTTAAACGCATTAAATAAAAAACAATGTCGTCGATAAAAATACGATTAAAAGGTTGAAATTCCTTCAATATTTGATTTATAAAACGTTAAACGTGGGATGGCGAATTACGAAAACCCAAAGGAATAATTTTACTTCGGTCGAGTTTACGGTAGCTGATAAAGGTAAATCGGTTGCGGAAATCTAGATATACCAAAAGTTAAAAGAAAAAATTGGTAACGTTTATAATAATAATTTATTTTTGACCACGAATGAATTTAATAATATATTTTTATAAAAGCAATAGATATGAGTATAAACGACCTATTTATTAAATAGTTGTAAATTTATTACCGCTCAACCTTTGTCCATTCCTTATACAATTTTCTATATTAAAAATACTAACAATATAAAAGTCGACATATTGTTAGAGAATTCCATACGCTATTACTCGTAAACAGTATCGAATTATGAATCGAAAAGCCTTTCGTCTCGTTTAAATATAAAATAAAAATAACGGTTAAGCTACCTATATTATCAATCGTTAATTAGTAAAACCTTTATTATTAAATTTAAAGGCGTTTTAATTGGACCGATATCTTTTCAAATGGCTAAATATCGTTTACAAACTCGCTATAATTAAATAGAATATAATGGGTTGGTGACGTTAATGTAAATACCGTATATAGTTTTCACTATAAGTATATTTTCAGGTGTCTATATAATAAAAGACGCACTTTGGTAACTTAACTTATTGCAAGGTCTAACGAAACCCGCTTTTTTATTAATGTGGTTTACCACTTTAGGGACTTCGGATTTTTCAATTAAATACGTTATTACATCTAAAAGCGGGGTGGTGAAATAAGGTTTAATAAAAACTGTAGTAAAAGAAGGCGTATTTGCGGGCACGATAATAACATGAAAAATTAGAAAATCCAACTTAAATTCGGTACCAATTATCAGAATAGGGGTAGATTTTTCCAAAACTTCAATAAAAGCAAAAAAAACTTAATAATTACGAACTACTATTTTGATAGATTATATTACTATAAAAAACACATTAAGAACGTTTATAAACTATATAAAGACTCGTATAACTTCCGTCCAGTCCGCTTAAAAATAAACATTATCTCCGTATTTTTTAATAATTCACAGATACTTATACTTAATAAATTGTTATACTTCAGTAGTAGGATTATAAATTTATATTATATAAGGATAAATAACATTAATCAAAGTATTTGAAAGATAGAAGTACTGGGTTATCAATATAAAAGATTTACCCTTAAAAAGGGTAATATACTTAACCGCGATATATATCGTTGGTTCAGGTTTGATAACGACTTTGAGGTCAAAAATAACCTTACGAACGATGGTTTATATAGTTACTTTACATATTAAGAAAGGAATTTCGAAGTAGCTGATTTTAAAATAGACTATATTCTTTAATATTAATATATCCGTATTACGAGGCTTTATCTAATAATTTGTTGACAAAACGTTAATATATAGGCGATCGATAATCCAAGCTTAAATTTTTTTGTAACAAGGCAAAAGTATTATGAAATTTATGCCTAAGGGTATAAAAGGTTTAACGCGCCTTAATAATAAGGCGAATTGAAAACCCCATCACTTCGCTAATAGTTTTACGTTCGGTTATTAGGATCTTTATCGTAATATAATGAGGGAAATTCACATTTAACCATAATTTAAATGAAAGATCTTTACCAATACCAGTGTTGAGATAAAGTGAATGATTTTGACCTATAAGGTTTATTCGTACGTAAATTTGTAAGTAATTATAACTACCTATACCAAATGTTACCTCTTTGTTAATATGTTTAGCTATAATAATATTAAGATTTTCCGTATAATTTACGATATTATTTAGACTGGTTGTAATTATAGGTTACATATGATCTAATTATTGTATACGTCCCTTTATATCATTAAAAGAAGGCCTATTTCTTTGGGTACAAGCTTTTAAATACTTTAAAAAAGTATTATATAAGTCGCAATTCTCGTTATAACAAACATAAATACGTCGGTCAAAAGGCATAAAAATAGGTTCCATTACATAATCTATCTTATTACTAGAATAGAACGAATTTATTTATAAGGGCGTTCGTAATTAATTAAAATAATTTTGATATAAATGGTTAGCATCATATACCTTAAATTATACATTATTAACTTTATATATACAATCACGATCGCGATTGCGATTGTTATGAGGACGGGTTCCGTTATATTTTCGGATATTAAAATCAGGTTTTCGCTTATTAAGATTATATTTTCGTTTATCCTAACTACGGTTTCGGTTAGCATACTTGCTAAGGTGGTAGTTATATCGTTTGCGATTATATTCTTATAAGGGTCGTTTCTCTTACCTTTTTGTCTCGTTTTTACGAAACTGATATTCGTTCTTACGAAAATACCGCGAGTTGTACCTTTCGCGTGTATCTTTTAAAGGAGGGTGGTAATTAGGATAACTCTGTATAACTATCGTTAACAACACGGTTTTCGAATCTTTAACCTTAATTAAGTATTTTTTATGGGTTGTTTACGATATAGAGGCGGTAGGTACTATTAAATACCCAAGTTTAATACGAATTTGATGTCGATTATAACGCTATACCAATTGTTATTATAGCGATTCAATATACTTATAGCTTTTATGTATCGTATCTTTTTTTATATATACTTACATAACTTATACTTATTATCCAGTAAATCGTGTAACAAAAACTTAGCCTTTTTAAGTTTTGTAATAACTTGTCTAGGGTTTATAATAAAACAATTAACGAAGATGTTTATAATGTAAGCGAGGCTACGACGAGACATTTTATGATTTTCGTAAAAAGTAACCTTGGTATTTTACTAATACACAGCCAATCCTTATAAAAATGTAAAAATCATTTCTATAGTTTCATTCTCTAAGGCTGGAAAGATGTTTTCAAAGGTATCTAAACATTGCTAAATACTATATCTTTGAACACTATAACAATATCCATATCCTAAAAATTAATATACTCGGAGTTAAATACCCCAATCTCTTTATGTTTTAAGCGGTGAGTACCACCTGCCAATTATTAGGTAGCTATCGTATTCGGGGTTCGGAAAGGATTTCGACGGCATCGAGAGGGCTCGCTGCAACGAAAGTGTTCGCGGCGGTCGCGAAAAGGCTTGCGGCGGCGAAAGTATTCGCGGCGGTCGCGAAAAGGCTCGCCGCGGCGGCGAGAGGAAGGCTCGCCGCGGTGGCAAGAGAATTCACGTTCCTTCCCTTTGTGTGGGCAATGGCGGCTACCCTCAAAAGTATCCGATAATTGTATGGAAATTGGCGAGGTTTAGCGATAGCAAAGAGAACGAAAACGAAAACAACGACTTTTGAAAACCAAACTGTCGAAGCACCTTATGATGGCATTATACTCCGCACGTTTTGCAATATCGTGTTCTTTAAACTCGCGGCGCAGGTTTGCCACGAGTTCCATAACTTTAACGTTGCCGGTGGGGCTAATTGTTAAAAATACCTCTCTTAACTCCAAGGTAGCTAGAGATATAAATGAAAAATAGGCTAAAGGGATGTAACAAGATCAAGTCGTAGGTAAAGATATCATAGTTAAAGGTATACGCGTAAGTGAAAGTGGGGCTTTTAGTGAAAGTAAAGAGAAAGTGATAGTTAACTTTAGCGTAGCAAGTGCAGATTTTTTCTAAAGCTCCTGTACACGAGTTTGCTAGAGCGTACGGCGAGTGGTTTGTGGCTTATTTGGTGTGATGCCGAGCGCTTACAGCTCTCGCTGACTTATATGTTAAGATTGCAAAATCGTGAAACAAAAGCTAACGAATAGAAAGAAATAGAGGAAGAAGGAGATAGAAAAAGTTAAGGTTGGTAAAGGTGGTGTTTTCTGGTAGCAAAACTATATGGTTACAGGTTCGCGCTAGTAACTTTTTAATTGTTTTACAGCAATTAATTAGTTTGGTATCAAATAAAATCTTAGCTTATAGCTACTATTCGTTATGCTATGTATACGTATAAACGTATGGTGGTATTCCGGCTTGTATTTAAAGATAAAGACTAAGCTAGAGGTAGGAATCTACCAGAGCATAATAACGATAAGTACTCATGAAAAGAATGACTCATGAGAAGAGAAGGTGCACTCATGAGTAGGCAGTCTCATGAGAAGGCACGAGACAGCCCCAAGACCCAAGCAATGCCAATATACTTGACAAGTACACCCTCCGTAATACAACAACGTTCCGATGCAAAAGCTATTGTAAAAAAAGAAGGTTCACAAAAACCATACGGCGTTCGAGGTCAAGAGGAGAAAAAGCCAAAATTATTATACCTTATTCGAATGCAAGAAAAGAGAGAGCTACAAATATCATCCGGTACTCGAGCTTAGAAAGAGAAAGAAGCGCCATAAAAGTCATTCTCCACTTGGCTTCAAAAAAAGAAAGAGCTGTAAGGGTTATCTAGCGCTCGAGTTTAATAACAAGAAGGGCTGGAAGGGTTATTTGGCACTCGAGTTTATAAGAAGGAAGACTTTAACACCTACAAAAGCGTTTACTCCCCAGCAAAGGCAAATGTCCCTTTGAGTAAAGTTAAGAGCGCCCTAGACGAAGGGGGCGGGGCTTTTGAGAGGTATATAAGAGATAACCCTCTGGACTGCAAAAGCGCTCCAAAAGCAGGATACGGTATTCCTAAAGGGTATATAAGAGACAGCTCTCCGGGCAACGATAGAAGCGCTCCAAGTACAATTAATAGCGCTCTCAAAAGAAACATTAAAGCTAAGAAGGCTAAGGAACTTATTGGGGGCGAGGCTAGGAAGCGACGCTGCGAATAGCGCTTTCGAAGCGAGTCCAAAATACGTATCCGAAGTGAGACAAAAGCAGGGCGCTCCATATAGCACATTCGGAACGCTCCTGCCAAAGCAAGGCGCTCCAAATGGGTTAAAGTAAGGCGCTTCGTATGGCGTATTAAAAGCTCTCGTACCAAAGTAAGGCGCTCCAAATAGCATATTGGAAGCGCTCCTACCAAAGCAGGGCGCTCCACAAGGTGCATTAAAAGCGTTCGTTTTTACCACTACTCCCTTCATTGATGTTGTTGGGCAGGTCATGTAACCTAGCCCCAAAACACAGCGTTTCTTTATGTTTCTTTGTATTTTACGCTCTGGATTTATCATTTGTCGTTTACATTGCACATTTCACTCTCTGTAGCAATTTGCTACTCTGATGGCATATTTCACGTCTTTAAATTTACTATTTACCACTTTACTACCATATCATCACTCTTTGCATCTACTATTTGCAGCTTTACTATTACATTGTTACTCTTTACATACACTATTTGTTCCTTGCATTCCGGTGGTTTAGACGCGCGAGCGCCAAATGGCTAATTGGAGGCGTGCGAGCGCCGAATGGCTGATTAGGGGCTTACCTTAGGGGTGAAAGCACGTCGTTGAAAGGAAAAGAAAAGAAGTCCTGCCTGGACCGATGGAGATGCATCTTTTAATACTAACTCCAGAAACACGTGACATCGACAATCACACCTCTACAATCATACCCCTATAAGGATTATCAACCTTCCCAACCAATCCTCCAAAGTCTACAATATTATCGCTACAAAAACTACTGATTGGGAACTTAAAAAAACTATACCACTACCACTGTTACTACTAAACGACTGATTAAGGGCTCGAACAAGTTGCACTATTACTACTGAATTATAAATACGAAGCGTATCAAAAAAAGAAAAGATTGCCTGTGTAGATATGATTATATATCCCTATAGTTAGTATAGCAATCACGCTACAAGGCGCACTCTTACAGAGTGCACGATAACGTGTCACGCTATAAGGTGCACTCTTGCAAAGTGTATGATAGTGTGTCACGCCCCAGAAGGGATGTTGGTAGAGTGCATGATAGAGTGCCACACTCTAAGTAAGAGCTTATAAGCTCTTACCTGAGACGTACACTCTCCAGATGGCTTTTCTCCCTCAAAAACTATCTATCATTAATACTACCAATCTTACGATTACTTTTCTACCTCTTTACGTTAATATGGAAAACAAAGACCTTACCGACAGTTTTTGTAAATAGAAAAGGATTATATAAATATATCTTTGATGTAAATGAACGCGAGATAGGAACGGATTTAACCGCGTTTCACGGTCCGACTAAGGCTACGGTTTATACGTTTACAGGTCTTTAAATTGCAATAAAGTCCCAGATTTTGTTTAAAGGAATAGCTCGGTGGTTTAAGTACTTATTTAAGGCCTAGTTTGAGAAACCGGATTACAATTCTTCCCGCCAGTATCTCTAGGTTTATTTCGTAGCAACAAATGCCACACTCAATAGTGGGCGTTGCCCGGTGATAGTAAAAACAAAAAAAGAATACGGCATAGTACTGAGTAGAAGGTCTACAGACTGAAGACCAGCTAGCCCAAGTGGACCTGGGCCGCACAGACTATCTGCAGGGAGGCAAGGGTCTAACCCTGGCCCTGAAGCCGCACAGAACATGTCATACTGAGTAGTAGCAAATTGATATGCAATCGATGCAACTGAAACAAAAGTGCCCAGTGACTGCAGTCATCGTTTACTTACAGAAGCAGCCAGAAAAGCGCCAGCAATCATAGGCCGAGTTCATCAGGCTGAGTTCAAGCCCAAACGTTCAGCATCTCTCGAGCCTAGCTAGCTAGACAAGACAAAACCCAATAATACTCTCTCTGTCTAACACGCCTTGTCGGCGGCGGCCTTTTCCCGTGACGGGGCAACCAAGCGCTGGCAGCGGTTCGCATGGCAGGATTT